>WWET01000622.1:66727-105866 GCA_011038615.1 Limnodynastes dumerilii
GTCTTTACTTCAACAAAATTCTTCTCCCTTAGTATACTCTCCTTCACTGTCTTTCTTTCTTTTCTGATAGATCAGCTCCCCCAGTATCCACCGGTGGTAAATGCAGGTGAAAGAAAAATCAAAATGGTGTGACTCACATTTTTCTCCTTTTGTTCTTAGGCCTTCAGATACTCAGAATTTCTTCTCCAGGGTCCTTTTCTCCACCTCTCCAGGATACTTTCCCACAATATGAAAAGGAAGATACGGAGACAAAAATAGTGTAATACGTTTAGCTTATCCTTTACCAATAATGATTGCTTTAACTCACAGGATTTGTTTCTTGTTTTCAGCATGAAGCATATCTTTTCCTCTGGTAGTCTCTCTCCACTTCTATTTGTCCTCTCCTCGCCAGCCAGCAGAGCATAAGTAAAATAAAAGCAAACAGATACCTTGAGAAAGACTTTACAAGGTGAAACGTGTAGGTAGTGGAAGGCTGTGATTCTTTGCAGAGTGGGGTGGGGTGAGCCTTCATTTCTATGCCTAGTACGGGGGCCCCATATATCTACTGGCAATAACAACATGAATGGATGTCTCATAATGGCTTGCTGACCTCATTTGAAGATTGTGAAACTCATCAAGTATTTTACTGTTTTTTTGGAGTTGCTTGGAAGATAAATTTTTAAGGAAAGAAAAAGTCAATACCATTTTTAAAAAAGATACTTTTTATTGGTGATTGTAACAAGTGGAGCAGGAGTTGAGCACATTATTGAATAGTTACAATAGTTGAATAGTTACAGTGTTTCTTTGTTGGGACGTGCTGCACAAGGGATCTCTCTGCCGGCTGACGCGGAGAGGACAAATAGAAGTGGAGAGAGACTACCAGAGGAAAAGATATGCTTCATGCTGAAAACAAGAAACAAATCTTGTGAGTTATAGCAATCATTATTGGTAAAGGGTAAACTGAACGTATTCCTTTTCATATTGTGGGAGAGTATCCTGGAGAGGTGGCGAAAAGGACCCTGGAGAAGAAATTCTGAGTATCTGAAGGCCTAAGTCTTGGTGAGTGTGAGTGCAACCTTTAACGTTTTATAACACGTATTTAGGAGACATATCTCACTATTTTGATTTTTCTTTCACCTGCATATACCACCGGTGGACACTGGGGGAGCTGATCTATGAGAAAAGAAAGAAAGACAGTGAAGGAGAGTGTACTAAGGGAGAAGAATTTTGTTGAAGTAAAGACCGTCGGTTTTGAAGGACAGCTTAAGAAGGACAGTAAAAGGTCTATATATTGTGGCTCTGAGCGCTGCTACTTACCTCTGTGTTTTTCTTTCTATAAGTCCTATGAGTGTGTGTAAGCAGGACAATGCAAAAGAGACAGGAAATACCCAGAGAGATGAAAACAACCCCAACAAACAGTGAATACTAACAAGGGCAAACACTCACCGAATCACGTGGCGCACGGCAGACACGGCAGACACAAACAAACAGATTTCTGATTCATCACCATTTTAAGACAGGGCACGGGTGTTGTAAGTTCGTGTGTGTGAGGGGAGTGCTTAGTGTGTGTTTAGGCAATATCAGATATTATGATCAAATGTATGGCTAGGTTAAAATCCATAATAACAATGGGGCAGATCCAGAACTACGTTTTTTTTTATTTTACGCGTGGCGGAGACGTAAATTCGCAGATTTGTACGCAGTGCGCATGCGCAACATAGAAAATACGCACATTCACGTAGCGTAATTTAGGACGTATGGGTGATTCACGTATGTCTCACGTAAATTCTTACGTGTGGTATATTGTGGCTCTGAGCGCTGCTACTTACCTCTGTGTTTTTCTTTCTATAAGTCCTATGAGTGCGTGTAAGCAGGACAATGCAAAAGAGACAGGAAATACCCAGAGAGAGGAAAACAACCCCAACAAACAGTGAATACTAACAAGGGCAAACACTCAGCGAATCACGTGGCGCACGGCAGACACAAACAAACAGATTTCTGATTCATCACCATTTTAAGACAGGCCACGGGTGTTGGAAGTTCCTGTGTGTGAGGGGAGTGCTTAGTGTGTGTTTAGGCAATATCGGATATTATGATCAAATGTATGGCTAGGTTAAAATCCATAATAACAATAAATATATTTTTTAAAGATTTGGTCAATGCTTAATCAAATACTGTCTGTATTACATACGGGTCATTAGAAAACTTTCTGTTGCAGAAGAGCTAAACCCAGTAGTAAACATGAATGTGTGCATAGGCCTTGGAGATGCTACCTGTGCTTGCTTTAGATTTAACAAATCATCCACATGAGGGTTATATCATGCATTTGGCTGCTGCCTGCATTGCTTTTTTTTTACTCAGCTGTGAGTCATCATAAATAAGACATGTTTGCAGATCATTATATTTAGTATTTTTTTATTTTATTTTTATAGAGTTGGTTGTAATTCCAGCGTTAAATCCAGCATTAAATGTAAGATTCCTAGTTTTTGTTACTATTATTATAGGACTTCCTATATCTTGACATTTTTTTTATTTTACCTGGAGAATGTCACAGATTGAGCACAACAAAACAAATGAAAGTGTTTTGATAATGGTGATATAGGGTCTGATCCAGGTTTAAAAGCAAATTCTGTACATAGCCCCCACAACAGAGGCAAAAGTACGGAATTTGTGATCCAAAATACAGCAATCAGGAGAACAGGGCACTTCCTCTGCACTCTATGTGCAGATGGTGGATTCGTGCCCTGGACCCTACCTTAAGTAAGCAACAGAGTTTAAAAAAGGTTGTGCATAAATTTTCATAATGAGCGCTCAGCATATACATATTGTATGTGGAGGTGTTTGCACCAGAAAAATAGGGTTAAGTTGTTAGTATGACTGCAGGGTGTCAAGGTATCAACCATTGCTCGCTTAATGTGTAAATAAAGTAGAAACTATTGCATGTATCTATATTGCATAGAAGTCATCATAGTATGGTTATGAGTTGTCTGTCTTTTAAAAAAATTAGCAAAATACACCATAAAATAAAAATGCTATGTTCCCAGAACTTTACATAAGGCTATGAGTGTGCTAGGATTGTTCTATGTCAAGTTAGCTCAAACGATTAGGTTATAGTCTTGTACACTGACTGAACACAGAAAGACCTCTAAATTGTATTTTGGTTTTAATTGGTTTTAATTTCATGTGCATTCAATATTATATTTTATCTTTACATTGATTGTTTTAATAAAAGATTTTTTGGGGTAACATCCGTAGCGCAACTCTTTTTGCTGTCTAGTTTTGTTTTTGAGGGGACCAGTCATCCCCAGAGTGGCTGCTGGATATATTCCCATTGTTTGTATCACACAAATTTGTATTTTTTTCTCTTGCAAGGCGCTGGAGTAATATTAGAAAAATTTTTCAATGTTTTTTTTTCTGCTAGATTAGGTTATAGTCTTGTACACTGACTGAACACAGAAAGACTTCTAAATTATATATAATCTTGTAAGAGACACTCCAAATATATATTATTTTGTTTTTTTGCTAACACTGAAAAAAAACACAGTTAAAGCTATATGTTTACTTTATCTTGAGAGTTAGTGGAGATGTTGCCCATAGCAACCAGTCAGATTCTAGCTGACATTCTCTAGAACGCAGTAGAAAAGTGAGAGCTAGAATCTAATTGGTTGCTATGGACAACATCTCCACATTTCCAAACCTGCAGCTTAGTAAATGTGGACCGGATTCTAAACGACGTGCTTTTCAAGTTGCGTGCCTATTTCTAAGTGCTGCGCTAATGCGCACGCGTAGTAATTATTTTATGCTATCTACGTAGCGTTTTGTTACATAGATTGCGTACATTTAGTCTTATGTCGCATGTATGCAATCTATGTAACAAAGCACTATGTAAGTGGCGTAAAATATTTACTACATGTGCGCATTAGTGCAGCACTTAGAAATCGGCACACAACTTGAAAAACACGTATGTTTGGGTGTTTTTTTTACTATATGGGATATTACTGCAATTTACTTCTTTTTATATGAAAGAAAGTTCATTCAGAGTGTTATAGGAGTTTTACTGTCAATAAATAAATCATTTTGAAACACTAAAGACAAGCAGCACTAGCACTATCACACCAAAGGCTAGTCACCCCAAAAAATAAGATAAACCAAGAGCTATAATTTTACAGTAAACCAGCCATAGGTTTTTGCTAACTAGGACTGGTGGAAACAGAAAGGGGGATAGCAGCACTATTGTGCTATTATAGCAATGAATTCACTAGTCTGAGAAACTGAGGATGTGCGGTAAATTCCCACCCATTAGCTCAATTTATAAAGCCCCCCCCCCCTGATGGCCAATGCTGAGATTCTAGTGAGAGATTTTGTCAATGGGCCTTATTCACTAAATCGCTTTTTGGCAGCAATTATGAATCGCCAGCCATTGCGGCGATTTTGCAGTGATTTTTTGCAAAAAATTGCGGTATTTACTATGCTGCACTTTTTGCAGGCGATTTATAATCACTGCCGATGTTCAGCGATTTCTTTTATGTTTAAAAGCACGACGATTGTTTTTGGAAAAAGGCTTAGAACCCTAATCATGCATGCACTGATAGTACAATAAGGCACAGCATGGCCATGTGTTCTTCCTTATTACTTTAAAATAAATAAAATACTCACCGTTCTGAAGTCCCCAGTGTTGCCAGGCGGAGATCTGTTGTCTGGCTCCTCCTCTTCTTTCTTAAACAAACAAGCGGGTCTGTCTTCTTTGGGCTCCCTTCGGTGAATGACTCATGTCATTGCTGGGGCCCTTTTATAGTCTCTGGCGCTAGTCGGCACCTTATTTATATAGGGGGCAGCGACTGCTATGTTATTTATAATGGGGGCAGCTACAGCTAGACTAGGATTAATGGTGTATCTGATGTTATTTTATTTTGAACGGGGGCATCTAGTTTATGTGTATATATAAACGGAACATGTCATGTTTTTTTTTCAGGACACAGGCACATTATGTAAGCGTCAGCATGGCATTAACCCTTGCCATACTGACGCTTATAGTACTAAAAGGCACAGCATATCCAGAAACACATGGCCATGCTGTGCCTTATAGTACTATCAGCGCATGCATGATTAGGGTGTTAAGCATGCTGCACTTGAGATTTTTCCTAGGAAAAACACGTCAATGATTTTGACGTGTTTTTCAGCTAAAGTGTGTGTTGCTTTCAATGAAAGTGCCACACACAGATGGCACTTTTTTTACAGCGCTTTCAGGGTGAACTAGAGGCGATTTAGTAAAATTGCCTTTAGTGAATAGGAAATGCCTATGTGTTTCTTTGAAAACATCTGGATGTCGCTTTCTCAGTGATGTTTGGTGTGTCAATTTTGCTAAGGGCTAAAGTCCCTGGACTTTGCCTTTAGTAAATGCGACGATAGTATAATCGCCAGAAAAGTCTCGAGACTTTGGTCAATTTTAGAAAAATCGACTTTCGTAAATGAGGCCCAGTGTGTGTGTTCAGTCAGTGTGTTCAGGCAGTCAGACATTCAGTCAGATATTCTGAGAAGAGTCTGTGATAGTGAAACATTTTTCCTCAGCTTTTGTCAGATAATTTTTACCTCAGAAAGTTACTAGAAGCTGTTTGTTTTTCTTCAGTGACACCTGATACCTTTGCTGTCATTGTATGCTGTATATCTATTTAAATTGTAACCTGAATGAATTATAGATCTCCTGTGTATGAAGATTGCTACATTTAACAGAAAACAATGTTTACGGTTTTTTGTTTTTTTTCAATAAACAAGCAACCTGGTTAAGCATTTTACATCTACACTTTTGAGGAATAACCTCTTCTCTACCTGCGGCTGTTTATTATTTTGCTGTTGAACAAATTATCATAGAAAAAAAACTCTTGTTTTATTGAATACACATTATTCAACTGGTTATAAAATCTAAAAATGAAATAAAATACTATGTGGGCGCTAAATGTATCCAATAAATAAAGTGCAATAAGTACCTAAAGATAAACACCTATAAAAAATTATAAATAAATGAAACCCTTCAAATAAATCTCAAAGCACAATATTAAAATAATCCCTTTTTAAAGTACTAGCGGTGCACTGATATCTAAAAACAGTACTAGATATATAAAGGTGTAGTGATACAATGAAATGATTTAACCTCATAAATAAAATTAAAAGAAAAATCCAGTACAAAAGGAAAAGTATAGTCTACTAAAAACGTTAATAAAATGCATATATAATCAAATACGAGGATATAAAATATCATCAAACATATCAAAGTGCAATGGTGTAGTGCAAGTGGTGCAAATCAATGAATGATATAAATATTTTCAAATGCAAAACATCAAAGACCAAAAACACAGTTAGAAACATTAAAAAAATTAATGATATGCTGACAGTTAGTTGTGCTATAAATAAATGATTGCTATAAATGGAGAGTTTGCTGCCGACAAAGACATTTTTCTTATACAGATTAGTTGTCCTATTGGTGAGTATTCGCTGATAATAAACCTGCCGCTGGCCGATGTCTCCTGCATGTATATGATCGTATTATGGGTAAGCGTTTACCACGTATTAAGAGTAGTTGTCAGATTATTACTGACATGCAGTTACTGCGCCTACTGATGACACCTACTAATCCTTCGATACAAAGTATACTCAAGACCTTTAAAAATATTCAAGGGATATTGTTGGTCCGGTTCTTTGGAGGATTTCTATTTTTCAGGAAGATAATGTAGATTCTCACAATACACATCTTAGTGCCGGGACCAATACCGGTATTCATGGTTTATGAAAATAGAGAAAAAGACTCGCAATGTGTAAAATTGTAACACACTTTATTTATCTAGATAACATCATAATATCTTAATATATACATTATGAAAATATAAAAGAAGAAATAAAAGGGGGGAGCCCTGTACCATATCTACAGTTGGAATAGAGATTGATGTTAAAGCCCAGGTAGAATAACACTTCTCATGCAGTAGCTGTCTGGAGCTCAACCACCTCCTGTCTATAGTAGCACCTACCGACATGTTTCGATCAAAATTATCTTTCTCAAGGTAGAACATTAAGGGACCCTGAAAAAAACTATATGAGGCCATATAAGGGCAGGATCAACTATAGTTTGGGCTTAAAAAGAGCAGTATAAATATTAAGGGATCTATTTACAAAGATCATTTTAATGCAATAGTGCCAGTTTTGAAGTGAAAACCGGCACTATCTCATTAAAAATTATCTTTTTGATATTTACAAAACACAAGAGTGGAGTTTTACACTCTTCTCCCGGCATAAAACTAACTCCAGCTCAGGTTGGCGTTAGGGGTAAGTATTCCAGCAATGTCCCCATGTACTGTTAGCTGTTATTAGGGGGAGGAAAATTGGGGTATGTATAAGGAGACCTCTGGAATACATATAGATGCAAGGAAATAATTAACTATTTATTTTTTATTTTTTTAAATAAGTAAAATTTTTTAGAAAATAATAAATAATTCTAATTAAAAAAAAAAGAAAAAGAAAAAAGAGAAGACAACGCTTATCTGTAAGGGCAACGTGGCTGCCAGTTGCCAAGTTCCGGAATGAACACACCGTGCATGCGCAGTGTTTTTCATGCTGGGACTTGAAATGGAGTCTCTGCACATGCACAGGACTTTATTCATACTTTGTATGAATGAGAAATGCTGTGATGACCTGACAGATCATTGCAGGACCTCACAGGAGGGGTGAGTATATGTAAATACTGTGAACGAAGCTGCTAGGCTCACAGTGGCGATAAGTGAACCTGATGCAGCTTCGTTCACAGGAAACCGAACAGGTAAGTAAATAGACCCCATAATATGGACATGGTTATGTATAGATAATTAAGCACAAGAAAAGTGATTTGTAAAAGTGTTTCAAACAAATACAACATAAACTGACTAGTAATTTAAAGCACAGTAACATGATTTATAGTGGCCTTTATACAATGCAGGTAGCTTCAATGCATCCAGTAACCACAATTTAATACAGAAAGCATCATTGTGACTACCATTCAATACAGAGAATATACTTGTGACTGCCATTAAACACAGAGAGCATTATAATGACTACCCCCAAACACAGGACCGTATTCATGCTTAAGAAAATGCTGCTTTTTACGTGCGTATTTTTAGGATTGTTAACTGCGCATGCGTATAAATAAAATGTCTTTCTTTAGCTAAACAAAATGAAACTGTGCATTTTAAATATAAAATATTGTATATTACCTCTATCTACAATATCTCCAAAATTGGTTTGCAGTCTAAACAGATACATCTTTAACTATAATAACAGGATGATACATTCATATTGGTCACTACATGTGTCAAAATGTGTCAAAAAATAATTGGCAGTAACTTTAGGACAAATTTCCTAACACCCTATAAAAATACTGCCAAGTATACACTTGTTTAGAGCTGCTTGTGTTAGAAGCACATAATAACTCTTTCCTAGAACTTTTAATGGACGGTATTACATGGTAAACACATGGCACTGATCATAAGTGCATTGATTTAATTTACCTTAATGACTAAAGTCCCTGTTGAACTTCAATTATCAAAACAAAAGTTAGAACTTCAAACAAGAACAGACATGCCCTTGAGTGCAGATGATTTCAAAGCAATTTATGGACCAGAACCTGCTTACAATTAAGCCAATCTTGCTACCAGGTACTGTTAAATTGAATCTGCCTTTGTCCCTCAACCATGTGTTTTCAAGTGAAAAATGTATATCAACATGTGGCAAGGATTTGCATGAAACGTACATGCAGATGTGTTATTCCCTTTACATTTTCATGTGTTTTCCAGAAGATGCACAATTGTACTGCAAAAGAACACAAACCCACAAAGAATGTAAATGCTGTGCATACAACTACAAATGCCAAACTATGGTCGGAAACCAGTCTAATAAAAAAAAAAGATCTTAATTATTGTAAAACAACTCCCTTTTTAAATTAATTATGGACCTCATCCTGAATTAATCAAACCTTTGAATGCGCATTATCTATACTTCCACAATGGAACACATCCGCCCGGTGTTGCATTTTATGTGAAAATCAGCCTTTACAAAGGGGGTCATGTCACCTACCATGCATATGATCCAGCATCACTGTGCATGCAGAATACTTAAGGTACGGTCCAGGTAAGATTAAGGTAGCTACCCTGAAAAAGATATCAAAGTCGAAATGCGTTGGGGGTAAAATCAGCAGGTGGTGGTGAGCTCTGGACTCAGTAGCAGATTTTTTTCTTTCTATTTTTTTTGTTTTATAATAAAAAAAAATGTATTGGATATCATCATTTATATGGTACATTACATACAATAAGGGCAATGATAAGAAAATAAACATATTGGTTCCAGTGTTTAGCGTGTTGACAAGAATAACATAGGAAACTGTGCAGTTGCAAAGTTAAACATATACACGAGTGAGTACTTAAGCAAAATTCTATATATCATACCACTTCACATAGTACTTATAAAAAAGTTCTGAAGTCCACTAATAAAGCAAACCATATTATAACATGTTTGGTACTTAAATATATATTAACCAACAAGCCCTAGGTTTTTTAACGTGTAATCATTAATTACGACTGTGGTAGTAACATAACTTTTTCCTCTTGTCAGATTACTTTGTAACTAATCCTCAGAGAAAACTATACAAATAACTAATTATTTAAAAGCCAAATAAATATCTGATCATCAGATTAATTTAGTCATGCATGGTCATGTGCTTAGATGGAACCAGTAGATTTCCAATGACTATTAGGAAGAAAGAGTTTACTAAAATTATAAAAATAATAGTTAAGAAAGTAAAGAAAAGAAAAGAAAGAGCAAAGTCAAACCAGAACAAAATAAAGAACGATGCTGAGCCTTGTAGTTCAGCAGCCATGCTAAGCCTTACAACCATGCTGCGCTTGTTTTTTTTTTTTTTTTTTTTCAAAAAGCAAAAGCAATTTTTTTTTTTACAAAAAGCAACAGCAATTTTTTAAGGGAAAAGCACAGTGATTTAGACCTTGAAAATGGCTATCGATGGCTATCTATGGCGATTATAAATCATCTGCCAAAAGCGTAGTTTTAGTTTTACAAAAAATTGTGGGAAAATCGTGGCGATGGCTGGCGATTCATAATTGCCAGTCAAATTCGCGCTTAGTAAATGAGGCCCTTAAGAGTGTAGAAAGTAAATCTCTATCAGGTACAAATTGTTGTTCTACTGAAGTATCTACATACATGTTTTGTTTTATTATCCAATCTTTTATGTAACGGCAAATTGCAGCTTGATTGTATTTCTTTCTATTTTTATTCATATAAATTCCCATTTGTTGGAGGGTAAGATTCAGTCAGGAGGGATCCCCTTCTTCATTTCAACTTGATCATCGGTGTATGAATATACACAGTATCGGATAACAGACACATAAGGAACCGCTATTAAAAATAAGGCTGGTTGACATTTTTTCTTCGGATCTTCTGTTTGAATTAAAGGACCTGAACATTACACATCAAAACTGTGAGCACCTGTGAAATCAGCTCTTATTTACTTGAGGTCACTTTGTCCTTTTCATATTTTGATTAGATTTGATACATCACAATACTAGATTGTTACTTGTCTGTTTAGCAACTATTTATTTTTATTTATTTTTATATATTTATTTTTTACTTTTGTTTAGTCCACATTTTTGATACAAAATATATTAACTTTTTTTAAATATATTTTCACCTTAACATCCACTATATTACACGGTTTTTGAGATTGTTATGTCATTTTTCTCACATTGTGGTTTTGTATTAGTAGGCTGCTTTGTTGGCGGTACACCAGCAAATAGTGTACACTATCTATTTAGCACTGCATACGTTCAACTCTACTTCGGGTCAGAAAATCAACATTAAAAATAGACTGTTTACTTATTAAAGCATATCAGTTTTATGCTCTGGCACATCCTACTAAGCAATGAAGTGTAATGTTAAAAGAAAAAAGAAGAAACATGCTGACGTAATAGTATACTGCAATGGCACTGTTATCTAGAAGGTATACAAAAAACAAATCCTTAGCATGGCATCATAACAATTTCACAATCAATGGAAGTGCTCTCTGAAGAACCACAGATGTTAAACTAAGTTTGCTGACTGCCAAACAGGCAAAGGCCTGATCCAGACCTACGCATATGATACGCACTTGTGTGTAGCGTATTTACGCCAGCGTACCTACGAAGCACTCCCCTAGACACTCCCCTCGGTCGTACGTATTTATGATGTCTAATGCCGATCGAACCCTGCCCTAACTTTTCTGAGCGTAACCGCGGGCGTCCGTAGGCTCCTTGCATAGTTACGACGCTTAGCACGTCCATACTGTATGATTTAAATGCCTCCCCCCCTCCCTCGTGCATTCTTACAAAGCCGATACACTCAAGGCCCATACGCTCTGAATTTCGTTGCATAACATCTGCCACGCGCATGCGCAGTAAGTACTAAAGGGCGCTTTTACGCTTATCTATTGAACAAAATAAGAAACACTGCACAAATTAGATGAATTCCATGAGAATGACTCTTAAAATATATATCTATCCCCTCTTATTCCATCAAATTTTGTTTCTATGTTTCTATGCTTGCCCCGTGGTACACTAGATATGAACACAGACTATATAAAGATTACACGGTTTGAAATCTATCACTGAATTGTGACTGGGAGCAATCATTACCAAAAATCAAAGATTAGTTGAGACTTTCTTGCTGTCTTCTACATGTACCTGCAACCTTTACCACCTATTGTTGCAAAGTCTTAAGCTGTTTGAAAGGACAGGTAAATGAAATCTGGAAAGCCTAAAAATCAGAGATCACTCTAGACCCTGCATCTATCACAAATAGTAAATCAGTAGCTCCAAACTACATTAAACACTTCCTGCAATGGATTAATAGTATTCACATTAAATGAGTACACCTGTTTTACACCAACCAGTCATTAAAGTAAACAGATAGTATGGGCCAGATTTACTAAACTGTGGGTTTGGAAAAGTGGATATGTTGCCCATAGCAACCAGTCAGATTCTAGCTGACATTCTCTAGAACACAGTAGAAAAGTGAGAACTAGAATCTGATTGGTTACTATAGGAAACATCACCACTTTTCCAAACCCGCAGCTTAGTAAATCTGCCCCTATGAGTGTTTAATAAATAAATCTAACCACCCCATCCTTACCAAAATAAACATCTATTCACATAAATTCAAAAACCCCAGGTCAGACCCCCTCACATATTTTACATACCTTGGACCAAACCCTTTCACATCCAAAACAGACCACCAGACCAGAGCCTTTAACATAACATACAGACCCTAGATCAGATCACTCTTACATACGAAACAGACCCCAAACAAGACATTCTCACACAAAATACAGACCCCCTACCAGTCCTTCCTCACGCATACTGTGCAAAATAGATGCCAAAAGACCCACTCACATAAGATATTTACCCCCTCAATGGAGCGGGGTATTTAGTTTCACACATGCTTCCTCTCAGACCACAGTAGTAATGGTAACTAAGTCCAAGGTGTTCGCTGGTATAGATGTCCCATTATCCTGCATAAGATGAGATTGGACCCAGGTGTTTCATATAGATGCTTCAGGTTGAGAGGATATGGGGGAATATGGGGGATTGCCCCAAACTCCAGCAGTTCTGGGCTACTGTAATACAAGTGAATTCTGGATCCTTAAAACCTCTTCTCACTCTCTATTCTAACTATTCTAACTCTCTCAGCATACAAGAAATCTTAATAATGCAGCTAAAGCCGTTATCCAGGCCACCAAACCTCCTCACATCAAAGCCTGGTGTGACAGAATAAATTCTATATGTCAACGAAAGGGATAACGATGTGGGCCCTAGATTAAACATTCAAATTCGTGGTTTTGTGAATCGCATTTCTACAGTTTATCAATTTTATCTTGTTCGGTAAGGGGGCTTTGAGGTCTTTGAACACTTCATAATCCCTTTACAGTATAGACAGTGTTTCCCCCACCAATCAAAAATTAGTAAATCCTACTTTAACTTACCTACAACCTCCTTCTATGTGTATAGATTTTTTTAATAGGTTGGATATCTTGGATAGCTAAGATGTTCTTTGTCTTTTACTACTGTATTGGATTAAATGGATTGTAAAGTACAATTCACAGTCAGTATTGTCACTTGAACTTTTATCCTTGTAAGTAGTAACAAAAACTGCAGATGCCCACGCTAGATCCCTTTCTGATAAATTTCAAAAACTAGCCCAAACTTACTCATACTTACTAAACTTACTGTATTGGTTGTTTGTGTTGTATTTATTTTTTAAATGATAATTTTTTTTTATTCTTTTCTGAAAGTCTCTATATGTAGTGGATAATTGTATTGGTATCTTCATGCAGTATGCGTTTATGTGTATTGTAAAATATATCATGAATATTTTATATTAAGTTGTATTTTTAATGGTTACTTTTGTTAATATATGAGAGCACGAGCTGTTTTTAGGAAAAAAAAAACTTTAATTTTCCAAAGCCTAATCACTACGTTTAGTTACATATCTTTGAATTATAAGCAATTTAAAGCACCTAAACGCATGACCAATTCACAGCTAATGAAGTCCGTACATACCTAATTATACACAGGAAAGCCATGTCCTTATGTTGCACTTCCAACATGGGGAGTGGTTAACCCGGGTTCTTTATTTTCTTTAAATCGGTATTGTGGTTATTTTGTGTGCATATATTTAGGTAAGTTCGCAATATTATTCTTAAGTGTGAATCAGGTCCATAAAATTTAGACCTAAAGACTCTCACATTCATAACAGACCTAACATACAATGGAGTATCCAATTACTTCTGGAGGTCATCAATCTGTCACGGGATGGATATGGCTCTGGATTTAAACGATGCTGCACTGCTTTCTTATTTTATAACATATTTTGAATGGTTGTAGCACTGTCTCCAGACTGGTAGCCATTTAAATGCTCTGTAAAGCTTGGTGGTGGATAGGAACCATAGCTGATGATGTGAAAACTGAATTAGAGCTAGATTAGAGCCTGCAGTATGTGAAAGGCACGTGAGTGCTGGAGGAACATGCCCTATGTGCCACACTCCCCTCTATTAAATACTTAACCTCCCATCTTGAGCAATGACATAGAATGTGCTGGCAGATTAAGCCCATCTAGTCTGACCAATATTTTATTTTTACTATTTTGACCCTAGACCATATATGATCACTTAATTTAGTTTAAAATATAGGCGTTTAGGATTTCCTTATATTTATCCCAAGCATGTTCTACTGTGTTAGCCTCTTCCACCTCTGATGGAAGGCTATTTCAGAATTTCCACACAAGCCATTAGATACTGTCCCTCAGAATGACTGCCTACTAACTAACTAACTAACTAACAGTAAATTAGACCCAATGTTGATAGCATCAGGAAACTACAGTATGTTAGATAAGTTAGATAAGTTTCGGGAAAGACTGTGCAGTTTGTACATGTATACAGTTTGATATTTTAAAGAGGTTTTCACATCTTCCTTCTATTCATACACACAAGCAATAATGTGTTGCTGGTCTTGCATGAGGCAAAACATGGTTAAGGCAATATATTTATAACATAAAAGATTGGAGTACAAAAGGAACAAGACTTAACAGTTGAAACGCACTGATTGAGGTAGCTGCTGTACTAGACTATGAGCTTCGTGAGTAGTATCTTTGTCCCTGTTCAAAAGTGTTGTTGGGCCCATCACTTACTTTCTGTGCTCCAACTTTGTGTTATCTGGTCTACACCTAATAAATTATTTAAAAAAAACAAAACTTTTATTTACAAAAACATTTTGTTTGGATGGAAAATTAGCAAAATATGTAGAAGGAAAATGTGAATTTATATCTGGTAATACTTTTTTAGCCTTAAATTGTAACAGGACCACAAAAGGGTCTATGGCCTGGATTCAGACTTAACTAAGTGCTTGAAATTAGTTACTCCTGGGCTAAAACATGTTGATTGCAGGAAAGTCATATTTCATCTGTCGCAAACAGTATTAGAGTTGAGAGGTGATGTTTCCTATCCTAAGTCTAAATAACTGTGTAATAGTAAAGCTGGTCAGTATCTGTGTGCAGTAAGCAATTCAAAGATATATCCCTGCATGCAAAGAATACAATTAACTTGATTCCCCCTGAAATCAACATGGTTTAGCCCAGGAGTAACTAATTTCAAGCACTTAGTTAAGTCTGGATCCATTCATATTTCAGTTTTTTCCCCCTGATCCACGTTCTCCTATATTCAGAGCTAGAAGAGGCATTGTTATATGTGCCTGAAACATGATAAAAGAATGTGAGTTAAATGATCCATTAGTGACTTTTGTGTCACTGACTTATTTTATGGGATCTTCCCATCTTGTGTTTTCTCTATATATATAGACTATACGAGGATCGGAGGAAATACCTAGTAGCGGCACACTCAAGGAGCAACATTTTCTAAGAAAACTTTATTGAAAATCATCCACGGTCAAGTACTTGATTATATATCATATTGCAAAAAGACTGCAGCATATGTACCAGAGGAGAAACAGCACTTTTGATTCTCCAGCTATACAAGATATTGGTATCATGATATATGTGCTTGTAGCCACTGTGCTCTATTTTGTGCTGCTCCGTTGTGACTATGCTATTTTGCATTAGGTGACAGAGTTCATTATTGCACCTAACCTGTATTGCCATATATAAAATTAGGTCCAATTGTTGTGTGGTACCTTAGAACTTGTTATGAGTTTTATTTGGGTGGCTGAGACCATTTTTAAATCCCATTAGACTTCTATGTTACATTGGTATTATTACGGTATTTTATAAGTGTTATTACCCCCCTGACTTCTTTCTACCTATTCCCTGAAGATTTGCCATTTTATTAGAAGGATCCTAGAAGAGGTGAACGCATTGATATAATCACTATTTAAATTTGTATAACAATCTATAATGATCAAGATTCACTAATTTCCGCTTTCATTTCAACCTCTGCTTTGAGACCTAAAAGGTAATGGCTTCATTCTAGTATTATGATACTGTTACATTACTGGTGTGATTGATTTTCAATTTCAATGGCAAACTATAGTTTTAAAAAAAAAAATAGAATATGTTTCATTCATGTTACTTATAGTTCATGTTTTTTGCAATGAACAAGTTATAAACGGCCAACGGCTGACTTTGGTAAACCTGACATGCATAAATAATAAATAAACAGACAGACAACAGTTTTGGCTTTTAAAAGGGGGCATGGTTTTATTGAATTAATAAATCAGATAGACTATGACTATATGAACGTGCACCAAGGGTGGCGCAAAAAGTCCGGTGGGGAGTCATCAGTAGGCCCACTTGATTGAGGGCAGGAACCCCTGCCATCGGCGCATTTGGAGGTAATGATCAATTTAAGACACAGCCCCTATCATGCTGCAGTCCCCGGGGGGTAATCGGGGATGCAAACAGGAACCAGCCTGCTGGCATAGCTTCCAATTTGTCTCAAAGGGGTGTGACCATACCTAAATGCCCTAGCCTAGCACCATGTGTTTCTGACAAACCCCACCGAAACCGCCAACCAATGCCCCAACTGAAAAGGAAAAATCATGTTAAGATAAACAACCTAAGGGAGGGAGGGAGGGTGAAAAACTTCAAAGGTGCTGTAACACCCCTAAATCAGGCTTATATAACCCACTATAAACCCACCCCTTAGGACACTAATCCCCACCTTAACTAGGCTAGCTACAAACACCCCTTAATGCCCGGCTGGTTTACCTAGCAGCCGCGCGTTTATATTCATTCATGCCTAGGCATTCTTTCTATTTTATGATTGTGATACATTTCAGATACTACTCTACTTTATAGTTCAGTGTATTTTGGTAGTGAACAGAACTTACAATGTAGGTCAATTTTTAAGTTCTGAAATTGAGTGTCAGACAGTGTTAGATCAGTTTATGCTAGCCATTATATAATCGCAAATCTCAACTCTCTAGAGCATACAAACATGTTCTGAACACATTTTTTGCATTTTTTTCTCCAGTCATTCTTCTTTTCTGAAGCACTGAATAAGTGAAACCACATGTATTATTTATTTACAAAAATGTTTATTGAACTAAAATATCTGGACATGATACACTGATGCATAATTGTATTCCTTAATGGTTTCACCTTATTACCCTCTGTGTCTTGCTTACACAGTAACATTGTCAACCAGGGCCTGTCTGGCAAATAAAACCAAGGGGTGTTGAAAAAACATTAACTACTCAGTTGCTCAGCAACAATTATAAACAATGGAACAATATATTTACCAGTCAACCACATGTTGAATTATTTTGCAGTTGTGCCTCTATATCACTCTTTATTCGAACTCATTAAGCAGTGCATTTTGAGATATGTCCTCTCTATTTTTGAAACCACTTTGTAAAAGTGAGGATATCTCTTGAAATGCATTGCATCATGTGAATCAATTCCACAGGCAGATGTCCAACTAGAGGCTGGTAGACTCTCCACCCACGTTTCCATCTTAAGCCACCCGGATATATGCTGACTCTAGACAGATGTATCTCTGTTGATGATACCTTCCCTAAGGTACGGACCTCAGACTTTTTAGTATGGATGTCTCGTTTTTATTATTTAGTTTGTTTTATTGTTTGTATTTTATTAACGTGTCACAAACCGCAGTACTTACAGCGTCCGCTGCCACTTTTCAGCCCTCCTTGCTGCACCTGGCCATGTTTACCTTATGCACAGGTGTCTTTCCCAGCCTGTGTCTGCCTGTTCTCCATGCCTCACATACTCCTAGGAATCTTTTGCTGGCCTCAGTTATCATTGTTCGCTGTTGTAAGGGCCCTGTCATCTTGGAAGTGGTCAAATGATTCCCTCAGATCAATCGACTGCAACTCTCTCTGACCAGCTGCTGATCCTAGCAGCGAATCACCACCAAGAGAGGGCTATTTAAATAGCTGCCACTGTTCAATCAGTGCCAGAACAACTTATAGCTTCTACTAATCTGCGGGTTCCTGTTTTCTCATTTGAAGGATCTTAGCCTGCAGTCAGCCTGCTAACCCAGAAAGAAGTGAACAGCCTGCTATCCCAGCCAGCAGTGAACAGTCTGCTATCTCATTCTGCAGTCTTCAGCCAGTTGCTATCAGCCGGCTATGTCAGTCCCCAGTTCCCAGTCTGCACTCCTGTCCGCAGTACACAGTCTGCATTCCTGTCCACAGAACCCAGGCCGCAACCCTCACCGCAATCTCTTGAACTCCACTCTGTCCATTGGACCAACCCTGCAATCCAGTGGCCATCCAGTGATGTATCCTCTGCGCTCAGTCCTGGCCAGTCTCACTCTTCCTGGTTTCAGTAAATCCAGCCAATAACCTGGTCTGGCTGCAGAGCTCTATCCAATTTAGGAGGGAGGAGGGGACTTCCCCCAGCATCCCTACCCGCACAGGGGGAGTGCTAGGGTAAGTAAACGCCGATACGCTGTGCTTTAGTAAACACAGCGCATCGGCGTAGGTCTGGATCAGGCCCAAGAACACTAGCCCTAGGAATCCTGAACCAGTTCTGAAAGGCCCTGGGTCCGTGACATAAGGATTTCAGATTTAGATTTTTATGGTCATGGATTTTAAAGATTTTTTTTGGTGTATTAAATTTTAATTATATAATTTTATATTTCTTTCTTCACTTGCTTTTAAGAAATCTGGGGAAAAATACTTGGGGAAATCAGAAGGATGCATCTTCTTTATTCTATTCTAAACACACCAATTATAATAGACATCAAACAAAGAAGAGACTATACTGCTACTACTTGGTCAATCTAATACTCTCGCAAATGCTTTATTCTAAATGTATCAGCGCTGCCCAATCACACCATAATTCTTTCTAGTTATGTCAAGTTATACCAAATTGTGACTGCTCAAATTAATTTAAAAAGTTCTTATAAACCGTTGCATGAAAGACAGGTGTAATTTGCATAAAAACAAATGAAGAAAGTGTTGCATCTCACTGTTATTAAACAGGAGTTAACCTGCTATTCTATCTGTAAAAATATTAGCTACACACATTTGCAAGGCTTTTCTGCTGAGCTGGCCCTAACTCTAAATAGTGAAAGTCCCTTTATTGGGTCATATATCATGTGTTTTTAAATTGAGAGCTAACTCACCTACAGTAGGAGATACATCTGAATGTCTCCAAAACAGCTTGTCTTTACAGAGGTGGAAGTAGCTGTGCAGGCAGGTGTCAGCCTATTGGTGGACAAGGGGCCTGATCCAGACCTACGCTGTTACACTGAGCGTTCTAACTCTCAGCGTAACAGCAGCTCACTCCCCCGACACTCCCCCTGCTTGTGCGTATTTACACTCCCTTACGCCGGCTGAAAGCTACCCTAACTTTAGCCAGCGTAAGGGAGTGTAACTATGCTGGGACGGCGGCGTTACTACGATAACGCCACCCTCCCAGCCTCATTACCCTCCCCCCGCCTCCCTACACTAACCTGAACGTAGTAATGCTGGGGGACGCCCCTTCCAGCATTACTACGGCGCTGCTACGGACGCCCGATCCATGATCGGCGTTGCCGTAGCTATGCCGGGCAACATCTGCCCGGCGCATGCGCAGATCGGCTTTTAAGCCGATCTTACGCTGCTGGCTGGCGTCTGGATCAGGCCCAAGGCCTCTAAATAACTAATAGGAAGAGCCTCACTTGCCAGTTATGTTGCTAGCTTGTGATACCTTTCTATTGTTTATTATTTATTGCTGGTTTTGTTCTATAAGGGTACTTCTGTCCTAGGTTATTTTATTAACCCTACCTGAACTCTCTCCCCTGTTTGAGCCCTGTTTGTATGTAACTGTTACCTAGTCCTTGCTTTTTGTTATCCCTGTTTATTCTGTTTTCAGATGTCCAGCTGCATAGAGCATTGTTTATGTTGAAAAATGCAGTATGGCCATGTTTGAAAAACATTTTTTGCCATTTTATGATTAGTATCTTAATTTCTCATTAATCATACCAATAATCAAGGATATTACCTAACATATTATATTATATAATATATAATACTATAAAACTCTTAAAATTTCCTTTTTTTCAGATATGTGAAGAAAATCTCACTCAATTTCATGATTTAAGCACAGGAAAAGAATAACAAAAAAGAGATGTCCTAATTTCTGGAATATTATGACGTGATTCATTTATGGCATGCAAATGAACAGAAATGTATGAATGGTAATTCAGATGTTACTTAGCTCTTTATGGCAATATGTTATTATTTTCATATACACAAGCCTTATTGTTTTGACATCAGAGGGAAAAGACTGTTTATAGTGTTATGTCACTGCTGAAAACTGTTTACTTCTAAGAGGTCAGACTCTCTAATAAGCCTATGTGCACATGGCACACAAGTATCAAGTCTGCCCACACACTATGCAACAATCGGGTCAGTCATCTGATTAATTGTTGATTATTGCAATAACAGTTTTGTTGAAGCAGTAAAAAAAAAAAAATTTATAAAATTGCTCCTGCTTGATATATGGGGCATTTGGGCAGGCCATGTGACCTGACCGCTTTTGGGCCCATCATGGTGAGGAGAGTGTGAATGGATTTCTGTTGAAGAGCTGTCCAGAAGTTTGTCCATTTCCTGCTAGCTAATGGTTGTGTTATTATGTGTTAGATGCTGAATTGCATTCCCCCTTGCTATGCACAAAAAAAATTCAACAGCGTGTCAGAAGCAGGATCAACAGGTCTCAAGGTCACAGATTAATAGATCCACTTGATAAGAATGTTACCGACAACTGCTCTGGCTCTTGTACAAGCCCAAAAAAATTTAGGTATACACCTTGCTGAACCTAAATGGTGTTGAAGCTGTGGACATATACAACACATTTGTCTATGCTGCCAGAGAAGACAGAGAGAATACTGGTGTACTCATTGCAAAGTTTGAGATATGTCTTCCAGACACAGACACACATTCAACACCAACAACCAGAAGCAAGATGAGTCTATACAGTCTTATCAACAAGAAAAAATGGAATAGGTATGAGCGCACAAGTGATAATATCACAATACAATGATACTTCTTATTATCTGTATGTATAGTTTCTCGAATGCAGTATTAATCAAGAGTGTTCCTCTCTTTTTATAATGTTCCTTAGATCATCCTTAGATCATCCAAAAAAGTACCTCCTTAATTGTCCTCTTTTCTTAAGTGATTTCAGGTCAGAAAAATGCAGTCTTCGTGAGGATCCCTCCCAAATCTTCCTCTATACGTCTCCTCCAAACTTCTCTTCAATCCCCTTGGACTAGGTGAGGCTCAAGAGAAAAGAAGAAAAAATCCTTGTGCAGCACCTCAAGATTTTCTCACAGGTAAGTATCAAACAGCCAATCTGGTACTCACAATTTTCTCCTCTTGGGATATGGGCGTATCTCACAATCTTTTGTTTCCAGTCTTTATTTTGGTTCCTCCTCAGGTCTTTTTTCTTGATCCTCGCCGTGGACTCGGGGAGAGAGAGAGGGGTCCGGAGAACTTCAAAAGTGTTGAACTGCCTTTTCAAATAGTGGACCAGAATGTCAGACCACCACAAGATCTGCCTGACAGCATCAAGTTAGGCCTACTGCAACTTGCCTCCAATGCAATGCAAATCCACAATTGCTTGAGTTTAGGGACTTATTTTATTGCACAATTAGAAAACTTCCAGTTGTATGCTGCATACGATTAGATGTGATTGAGTGTGTCTGTAATGCCTTTTGCAACTCACTATATCTCTCCAGCAAGGATATTTCCAATACTTGCTGTTGGAGGGCTGTAGCAGGCTGCACAGAGGGGGTGGAGCGCCGCCCATGTCCTAGGCCCCAGAACTACTGGTGGCGGCCCTACCCATGGCAATAAAGGATAAAATCACTTAGAGCTGAACAGAATGACTCAGTTGGATATTATTGCCCCCATAGAAAAAGCGACACTGTTAGTGTCACCAATGGTAAATGCATTAATAAAAGACATTCATAAAAGACAGGACTGTACACATATACATAGATCTGGTGTACCTAAACCGGACATTGTTGCGGCCATACCACCCCCTCAATACTGTTGAGTATTTCATTTCTGACATGCCAGGCACTAAATTCTCCAGCACACTGGACGCTCACTTCTTTTATAACTTCCTCTGCATTCCCTATGTAATTACTACAGGCTGCGAGGTCTTCCAGCGCTGCTTGGAACGTTTTTTTACAGGCTGCATTGCTTAGCTGCTGTAAGCCTCCATACACAACAATTCAGTAGCCTTTGCTTCCAGGTCTTTGACTGACACCAAGAAAGGAAAGGGAATATCGGCATTAGTCTTGTGTGTCTAAGATGGCATATTCATTCAGAGCCAATATTTTGTGATGCTGTGTGCACTACAAAAATATTACAAACAGCAAAAGAACCAAAGACATTTAGGCCTAGAAGAAATCAATTGCAGGGTCTGGGAAGTTATGTTCTGAACTTCCATGTACAGTAGTGTGATCTCAGCCTTTGCCCCATGCAATGTCCTTAAACCACACTAAGTGAAGGAACTAATACAATTACATGATACATCTGGCCTTCCTTGGACTGTCCATCCTGCTGATATTTTTGGAGTGGAGTGAAAAGGATATTTGGTTCTGGTCAATTCATACTCCAGATGTTTTGAGATCAATTACCTCTCCAGCCTCACAAGTCACACGATTGTATCAAAGCTTAGGAGGTTCTGGCAGTGCATGGCATTCCTAAGAAGCTGATCACTGATAATGTAGTTCAACAGCAGAAAGTACAAGGACTTTGTCAATTCATGGTGCTTATGGCATGTCACAAGTAGTCCTTACTAACTGCAGTTAGTAAGGCTGGCAAAACACTTGATGGAAAAAAATGTGTTGTAGATGGAACTGACATCTATCTTGCTCTTCTAAACTTATGTAATATGCCTCTGCATGGTTAAGTGTCAGTTATCATCAATAAGTGTAGGATGGCTGCAAAAAGCATCATATGACAAGTCAGCGTACTGTCTACCTCCACTATGTGTACTCAACATATTTGCATGTTGTATCCCACCCCACCATAGAAAAAACAGTTCCAATATAAAAGCCTGAATCCAGATTGTCCAGATCCATACTAAAAGTGCAGCCCTCTTGCACACACACGTGCAAAATGCAGTTAGCACACAAGTTATTAGTCCAGAGAAAACATCTGAAAAGGAATGGAAGGTACACTTAATATACTTAGCTTAGGTTAGTCAGTATAAAGCAAAATGCAAAAGAATATTTAAATGTAGAAAGGCTGCAATTATCATTTCTTTCTACAGTATCCTCTTTGTTTTCATATTACTGCCTGCATACTATGAATGCTTCTCATGTGATTTTAAAAAGAATGAAAAGCAGTATTAAGAGGTTAATACCAGTGAGTCATAAAACTGGAAAAACAAATGGTCTTTGAAGATTGATATTTCAGTTTTACTTGACTGATTCATACCTTTCCGCATCCATTCAAATCAAGAAAGCTGCCTCTGAATAGGTGGGTGTAGTTTTTGTTCAAATGATAACAGCTGTATACAAATTATTTTTAGAGAATATGTGTTAGGGGAAAAAAGACACATTCATTGGTTATTCAAAAGTATAGAGAAAAGAGAAAATCAAACTGACTAATCTATAAACTTTACCACCTCTGTAAACTTTAATAATAAAGTGTAGATATCTCTGTAAAAAAGTCAAACTTTTCACCCAGAGTAGTTAAGAGTATTTAATGAATAATTTATTATTTGTTCATATAATAAGCATGGGCCTGATCCAGAGTTGATAACGTCAGGCCAATTACGCACGCATGCACCCTCCAGATGTTATGCTAGTGTTACGCTAGTTCCGTACGATGACATGTCAGAAGAAATGGGCTGTGCTTTCCCTCCAACCGCTAAGGTGGGCAGGGGGAATCATGGTAATGGTACAGTGCTAGGGGCATCCCACACTTGTGCAGATTAGCGGTCGTACAGCATAAGCTGCCATAAAGCCCGCACGAGAGAAGGGAGTGAAAGGGGGAGTTCACTCCCCTCTCTCTGTCAGACGGATAGACTCCTGCACATACGGAAAGTTTATGTGTGGGTCCTTTGTGAGAATTACCCTATTTCGAAAGAAGAAGCCAGTTCCGAAGAAGAGGCAAATCAGTCCATCCCGTGTTCGGTGCTCCAAAAGGTAAGTGAAAAATCTAACCCCAACCCTTTCCCTAATCCTTACCCTAACCTTGCCCTTCCATGTCCCTAACCCTCCCTTCCCTGCAGCCTGACCCTAACCCTCCCTTACCCGCAGCCTGATCCTAACCCTAACCCTCCCCTGCCATGGCCCTAACCCAGCTGAGATATGGATGTTCATTGTTCGCCATTAGTGTCCCGCATGCTAAGCGACCAGGGCATGTTTTGGTTGGAATTCGTCACTCAGCATGAACATTTGTGTCTGGCCCTGGTCCAATCATTTTAGGGGTTTGGCAGCATATCTTCTCATGATTGGTTGAGCTGCTGCATAAATAACTGGCAGCCTCATGCTGTCAATTATATGGATTTGTGTCCTACATTGTAAACAAAGTTTTGCAGTCTATAGAAAAAGCGCACTACTGCAGTAGTTAAAATAAGGCAGAAAAAATTGCTCGCAGTTCAGAAGTTCTTCCTTGGTAGTTCATATGTTATTAAAGTTTAGATGTCCAAAGGAGAGATTTCCCGGGCTTTCCTCCGGTATTGTGATCTTCCTAGCTTGGCATTGTGGGGCTCCACAGGTGCCTGCGATCAGCTGTAGTCTCAGCTGCTCATCCCTCTTCCAGCTGTCAGGCTCTTCGCTTATGTAGAGATGTAAAAGAAGGGAGACAAGTGGCACTGAGCCCTAGTGCAACCATGTTTATTACAAATGGCAAAAGATTTGTGCAAGCTATACTTACAATAAGAAAACTTAAAAAAATGCATGTAAAAGGTCTTTTTCTTGTTCATACACTATGCCATTGCCCCATAGAAGCAGATGTACAGCGGTACCAGACAAAGTACGTGCAGACTTAATTAGCTGTGAATCGGTCATGCGTTTAGGTGCTTAAAATTGCTAATGATTCAAAGATACGTAACTACACGCACTGATTAGGCTTTCTAAAAACAGCACGTGCTCTCATTAACATATGTAAACTAAAGTACCCATTAAAAATATAACTTGAAACAAGAATGACATAATTTACAATACATGTAACTGCATGAAGTTAGAAATACAATGATCCGCTACATATAGAGACTTTCATAAAACATAAAAAAAAATAAGCATTTAAAAAATTTTAAACACAAACAACCAATACAGTTAAATATAAGTAAATGTAATGGTGTGTGCACAAAATTTAAAGTACATAAAAGTAAAAAAAAAAACAAAACCTTCTCATACCACGTCAATGTCATCCAGCTACTAAGGCACAAAGGACCAGATCCAGCATTAGCACAGAATTACGTACACCAGCTCTCCTAATGTGCCTAATTCATGATCCCATATTCCGTATGTGGGAGGGGAGTGCACACCCCCTTCCCTCCCTTCTCATGTATGACCCTTCCACATTCAGAACCCTACCTTAAATTTTCAGATGTGTAAAACTTACAGGATGCAGGATTGTACATAAGTGTTTGGGAAAGCCTTTACTGTGCGATTAGCATTCCAATCCCCGCCTACCATGAGTATCAGATACGTACAATCATTGGATCCGTCACCGGAAAAAAATATATCCACACCAGACTCAGCATTCGTCAGTTGCAATCGCTGTACTGCGCATGCAGTGCTAAAAAAATTATGCACTGTGTATGCAGTGATCAAAAAATTATGTACTGCACATACAGTGATCAAAAAATTATGTTTTGTGCATGCAGTGATCAAAAAATTAAGTACTGCACATGCAGTGATCAAAAATTATTTACTGCACATGCAGTGATCAAAAAATTATGTTTTGCGCATGCAGTGATCAAAAAATGATGTACTGCACATGCAGTGATCAAAAATTATTTACTGCACATGCAGTGATCAAAAAATTATGTTTTGCACATGCAGTGATCAAACAATGATGTACTGCGCATGCACCGATCAAAAAAATTATGTACTGCGCATGCAGTGATCAAAAAATCATGTACTGCGCATGCAGTGATCAAAAAATCATGTACTGCGCATGCAGTGATTAAAAAATGATGTACTGTGCATGCAGTGATAAAAAAAAATGATGTACTGCGCATGCAGTGATTAAAAAATGATGTACTGTGCATGCAGTGATAAAAAAAATGATGTACTGCGCATGCAGAGATAAAAAAAAATGATGTACTGCGCATGCAGAGATAAAAAAAATGATGTACTGTGCATGCAGAGATAAAAAAAATGATGTACTGCGCATGCAGTGATAAAAAAAATGATGGCATTTTGCATGTGCATAAGTGCCATACAGTATGAATCTGGCTCCCCTGGATTTAGACTTCCGTGATAGAAGTATTTCTGCTGGCTTGATAACAGCAGGGCAGGGTGGAATGGGGCAGGCCGTCGGTTACAATAGTGGGAGAAAGGATGTATGCAGAGAGCACAGTGAGGGTGAGCTAAGCACCCTCCATACCCAGATTTCACGTAAAGGATGCATCGGAAATCTTAAGGTAGGGGTGTGCTTACAGGATTAGGTTTATACACTAACTGAAGACTAACACAGAACAAAAAATCATTGAATAAAATTACCCATTAGTTACCTCAGACATTAGAAATTTGAGTTTCTGAAATTTGACTTTATATTAAGTAACTTTTTTTGTAATATATTTTCTGTGTTTACTGTTTTGTAATCATGATTTCTTTACTAAGAAATAAAGCAATAATAGCTGGAAATTGTGGAGAAACAACACATACTATGACTTACAACAGCACAGGTATAAGCAACCTAAGGCACCTCAGGTGTTGTGAAACTACAAGACCAAGCATGCTGCAAAATAAAAGTATAACTGAGCAGATACCTTGCAAAGCAAACCTGGAATTATATATAGAACAATAAATAAATATGTGAACCCATTTACTGACATCTGTCCTCAAAATTAATTTATGCTTACTTTCAGGTGTTTTAATTCTTTCATATAGAAATTCTACATATTTTGAATGGTGATAAAAAAAAAAAAAGAATGCAAGCAGAAATGTCACTTCAAGTAACAACTGGATGATATTGATCTGTAAGTGTTAATGATGCTGCATTTATCTGTAAGCATTCCTGATGTTGCTAAGCAACAATGAAGGTGTTTTAGCTGGAATAGACATTTTTAGCATGGTGACATGGAAAGTACATTCCCGATTCTCAGTCTGTGTGTGATCTGTTTAATACACCACCAAAATTAACATCAAAAAGAATGCTGCAATTCTGTAAATGAAGTTGTTCCCTTGTAAACAAATATTTATATACACTAATCCTCTTGCCAAAGCAGAAAATATAAATATTGGAAAGACTTGCACTGATTCAGAGACTGACAATAAGAGAGGAAAGTTACACCTGGGCAAAACCATGTTGATTGGAGGGCAGAATAAAGGATAGGGTGAGCCCCACAGGAGGGGTTCAAGTGGCTGTTTTGCAGTGCATTACATGTACACTCAGGTAAGTATAGACATTTCCCAAATCAATCGAAAAAACAACATTTGTGGTGCCAATATAGGTTCAATTTATTAATTAGCCAAGTGTGATACTTGGTTATGTTATATAGCACAGCATTAAGTGCCTGAATAAGTAAAGGCATAAAATACAGCAATGGAAATAAATTCAAATAAGAGAATACTCAGCCAGAGATGACCGGGATGAGCTGATGCGGATAAAAGTTCATGCAAGCTTGTGTAAGAATGTAAATACCCACCTATAGGATGTTGGCTGACAGGTTCTAGTGAGATGTTATTTAATTCACAGAGATTTGTGGTTCAATGAAGCAGGTTGCGAAAATCACTGGAGACCAAGACAACAGTAGTTAATTTCAAGTTTTAGTTTACTAAAGCTCGGTGGACTTTTGATTTTGCAGAAAACTTTACAATAAAAAAATATTGTTTCAACACATTGCAATACATCAACTCTCTGAATAAATCCGTGCAAAATGTCTCTGCTGTACAATCTTATACTCAAATCTTAAGGCTAATACATTTCTTGTAACAATTGCAAGACAATATGCTTCACTTTTATAGCACAATTATATTGGCTACACAAACTTTTAGGTTGCAGAAAATGTAACTGTTTCCAATTTACATTCCAATAAACTTTACATTTAAAGAAATACTCAGTCCAAAACTGTACTATTACAATTATTTTCCTATAACAAACTATCAAACTTTACATAAAATGATCATATGACAATTCAATTCATTTGCATATATTACAGTTCATATATACATGGAACAAATTCTCTTTTAATAATGCATCTATCACTAAGTAATGTTACCAGAACTCTAACTAAATATAAATCTGAACTATTAAATTCTATTTTATTTTTCTATATCTTCTCCACCATTTCCTATACTTTCTAGTATCCGACACACACCCACACACTTTCCCACGCCCACACACTTTCACACACAGACACACACCCACACACTTTCCCACACCCACACACTTTCACACACAGACACACACCCACACACTTTCCCACGCCCACACACTTTCACACACAGACACACACCCACACACTTTCCCACACCCACACACTTTCACACACAGACACACACCCACACACTTTCCCACGCCCACACACTTTCACACACAGACACACACCCACACACTTTCCCACACCCACACACTTTCACACACAGACACACACCCACACACTTTCCCACGCCCACACACTTTCACACACAGACACACACCCACACACTTTCCCACACCCACACACTTTCACACACAGACACACACCCACACACTTTCCCACACCCACACACTTTCACACACAGACACACACCCACACACTTTCCCACACCCACACACTTTCACACACAGACACACACCCACACACTTTCCCACACCCACACACTTTCACACACAGACACACACCCACACACTTTCCCACACCCACACACTTTCACACACAGACACACACCCACACACTTTCCCACACCCACACACTTTCACACACAGACACACACCCACACACTTTCCCACACCCACACACTTTCACACACAGACACACACCCACACACTTTCCCACACCCACACACTTTCACACACAGACACACACCCACACACTTTCCCACACCCACACACTTTCACACACAGACACACACCCACACACTTTCCCACACCCACACACTTTCACACACAGACACACACCCACACACTTTCCCACACCCACACACTTTCACACACAGACACACACCCACACACTTTCCCACACCCACACACTTTCACACACAGACACACACCCACACACTTTCCCACACCCACACACTTTCACACACAGACACACACCCACACACTTTCCCACACCCACACACTTTCACACACAGACACACACCCACACACTTTCACACACACCCACACACTGGCTTTGGAAAATGCACGTGAACTGACCACTCTTATAACTGGGAATATAACTGTCGAGAATCTTGCTAACATCATGCAGACAGGCAAAAAAAAGACTTAAGAAAGCCAAAAGAACATGGAAATGGAATAATATAAGATACTATACAGATGTAACACATAATAAATATAAACATGTAATTTGCTGCCTGCTTACATGTCTATTTAATGTGCCAGTCTGAGTAAGTGACAGGAATGCTTAAAGTAACTGTTAAGAACTTAAGGAAGTGTCCATAAATATTATACATATGAAGAATTATGAGATTATGGTAGTACTCAAGAATGGTACAAAAACAAACCTCTTGATTTCTATCATAGTATGCATATTTTGCTTATATATGTATATATTGATAATTCTTCATTCTTCATTAGATATTATGTAAACTGCCATACAGCACCACTTGTACCATTGTCTACAAGTTGGTAAGACCATTCAACAAGGTTACTATTCCGAGGTTTAAATTTACACTATTAAAAAGATGTCAGCATTCATTGTCGAAAACAGGCCTTTACAGCAACAACTACATCCCATATCCTGAAATGACTCATATTCCAGTAAACTCCAGCAGCATCAGGACATCCACTGAGGGATTGGAAGAGATACAGCAGGAGAGATCCTGCACTGTACATGGTGCATAATAGTTAAGAAACAGTAAAAAAAAATAAAGCCAAACCTCATAAAGCTATATCTACACTAAAGAAAAAAACAATGATAAAAAAAAGTTGTAAAATATGTTTCTGACCTGTCGTATATGTTTTCATATAGTGGCACTTTGCCAGCATGGCTTTCCCCTTTCATATGCTGTTTCAATAGCTCACACACTTTAGTTTAAAATATGCTAATTAAAAGACCCCTTTTATCTTGAAATGTGAAGAATTTCAGTTTTTTGCCCTATGAAAATGTAATTCGATGTGAGGACCAGCCAGCAAATGATTAGTTATTTATTTGAGTATTTACATAAGGTTTTAAATTTAAAGATAATATATATATATACTCACTATATGGACAACACAACCATCCATTTCAATTGTAGTACTTTTTTAATCGCTACACTCCCCTCGGCACAACCCTTGCACGGACGTATTTTGTCAAATTACGCGACCCAAACCCTACCTTAACTTTTCCTAACGTAACAGCATACGTCCGCTAACGGACGTACTGACTACGCGAACGTACGCAGCTTAGCACGCCCATACTGTACACTTTAAATACCACCCCCCGCCTACTTCACGTAAAACTCACGTATTGTTGACTAACGTAAATTTGGCACGCCCACACGTAAGTATTTACGTGTGACATACGTGATTCACCCATACGTTCTAAAATACGCTACGTGAATGTGCGTATTTTCTGTGGTGCGCATGCGCATTGCGTTCAAATCTGCGAATTTACGTCTCCGCCACACGTAAATTCGCGGAAATGCGTAGTTCTGGATCTGGCCCAATGGCATTAACTGCCGTGACAACTAAGGAGGTTCTGGGTGTGAGCTGGCCTAAATTCTGACCAGGGTCCTCCCCCCTTCATCAAGTACAGCAGCTGGTAAGTGTCCTACGTTAAACAGAATATATTTTTCTGCAAAATAAAATACAAAATTTATATTTTTTAGCCACAAAGATAATGTACAATGCTTGTTTGGCTAGGTGTTCATTTGTAAATGTTTTTGTAAAATTCTTCCTTAAAACAGCATGGTTTAAATGTTCTACCTATTAGTTTTGAACGTGTGATTTCATGATGGACAACAGATTTCACATGAGCACGTAGACTCATGTCAAAATATCACCATGTTTGTTTGTCACATTCTTATTTTTGCACACAAATATGTTTAATACATTGAAATGTAAAAGTATTCAAACATTTTATAATGTGTTACAAAAAGTCCAAAGCATGCAGCAGAAGGAGACCAAGGGCTAAATTTACTAAAGGCGATTTTATCTCTCATGTATAAATTGTTGCATCACCGCAGTTGAGCGGGATTTTTTTTAACCGCCATATTTACTTTGGGGCGAGTTTCCCCTGTGATTTTTAAACTACAGCGATGTATGTCGATTCATCTAAGGCGAGTTTGTGTTAAACTATGGCGAGTTTGAGTAGATAGATTGTGCCCCTTATGAATAAAAAAAACCACTATAGGGTGTTAAAATCCCTGCCGTGGGAAGCTATTAACCCTTAGCATGCTAGGGGCATATTGTACTAGAAGGCACAGCATTCCCATGTATTGCAGGGCATGCTGTATCTTATAGTACCATAAGCGGCAGCATGCCAAGGGTTAATGGCATGCCACCACATATATATAACGTCCCTCCTAAACATGTTTTCTTAAGTCCACTATAACTATGATCATAGAAATTACACTCATACTTAATAAACAAGCCCCATTCCACCCATACATAATATACTTTCCCAGATCCACCCATACATAGTATACTTTCCCTGATCCACTAATACATAATAAACTAGCCCCGATTCAGTTATATTTAATATACTTGCCCCGATCCACCCATACATTAATATACTTTCCCCTAACCACTTATACATAATATACTAGCCCCGATCCACTTATACTTAATATACTTGCCCTGATCCATTCATACTTAATATACTTGTCCCGATCCAAAATTAGTTAATATATATGCCCCAATCAATTAACAAAAAATATACTTGCCCGATCTATTAATAAATAATATATTTGCCCCGAACCATTAATAATTAATATACTTGCCCAAACCATTAATAATTAATATACTTGCCCGATCCATTACTAGTTAATAGACTTGTCCCGATCCATTATTGGTTTTTACTACAAGCATCAGCATGCCCAAGGATGCCAGGATATACAGGCACCTGGAGAACCACAAGCACCAGCATGACCTGTCATCCAAGGCCTGCTGTGCCATGTCAATGCCCCTAATAGTAAAAGAATAAACAGTAAGGCTGGCCTTTTAATATAGTACTATAAGGTTGTGCCTTACAGTACTATATGCCGCAGAATTTAATGGGTTTTTTTCAGTTTTGAACTAATGGTGGATTTTTTTTAACAAAGTTAGTGCCGATTTCTAGGAAATCGACACTCACATCCACCTCTATTTTCTCGCCGGAGTTTGAGGCGAGTTGGCAAAGATTTTACAAATTGCTATATAGTAAATACAGCGATTTGTATGCTCTGCCTTTTGAAACTCGCCATAGCAATTTATCTACGGCGAGTTACACTTAATCGAGGTTAGTAAATCTAGCCCCAAGACTCCCTCCCAGAAGTCAGCTGGCTTGTTAAGGGAGCAAAGACACTGTGAAATAATCGAAATAATGAGTGATAACAGAAAATATTTCTATCATGTCTCATTGTTTTCAGATCTTAATTAGTAGCAGAAAGAGAGAAGTAGTGATGCCCCTTTATAAATCATTGGTACGCCCTCACCTAGAATACTGTGTTCAGTTCTGGAGGCCATATCTCCAGAAAAACATAAATACATTAGAGACTGTGCAAAGAAGAGCAACTAAAATGGTACCATTCAGAGCCGGATTAAGACTTTATGAGGCCCTAGGCAAGATACCGGTTTGGGGCCCCCATGTCCCCTCCCCACAATTTTTCTCAATAGCACAATATTAAAATTTTACTTTTAAATTTATTAAATCGTGTCCATATTGCAACACATACTTATTATAAACATATAGACATAACCCCCTCCCCATTTGTAATTGCATTTTTTTTTGCATCATATGTGCCTCCAGCCCCATTCCCATGTACTCCCATCATATGTGCCTCCAGCATCTCTTCATTGTGTACTATGCTGCACTTTGCAAAAATAAACCACGCAAATGTCAATTTTCTGCTCAAGTTAACAAGAAATAAAGACTGAATGCGCCGGGGGAAATATTTTGATTAGTGGTTCATATTTCATAAAAGAAAAATCATATTCACTTTTAAGTGCTCCCCACTTGTCACCTAGCAATCAAACAACAGCTTTTAAAAAGTAGTGCTGGCAAAGCCTGAGTGAAATGTAATTATCATAACATCATCAACAGTATAAACACACTAGAGGAAATTGTAGTATAAAAGGTATGCTTTAAATTGACGGATCATTAAGTAGTGTTGCCATGATTTCCTGATGATTAAAGGCTCCAGGCAATGCAGTGCTGGAGCAAAACATTCAGTTAGATGGTCCGTGGAGATATTTATTCAAGAAAATATGATATTTTTTTTTATAGTGTAACATGGCAGGCAGCTCACCAATTAACTCCATTACTGTGCACCAAAACGGACTTCTCATTTAGGAAGCACAAACACACTGTTCATTTTTACACAGAAATGACATTGTGGACATTGTGGACCTTTAAGGGCAGATACACATGGATACATATCCTGCGCCTGTTGCATTGTCACTGTCATCATAAGTCACCCCACCTGGAACACCTATGAGGATACAGATAATCAATCTTTATAGTCAATGGAACGTCTGCAGACTGACAAGAGGATGTCTGTCAAGTACTGGGATAACTGTTGGTGTGTACTGATGTCTGATGAGATCGATGCACCAACAGTTTTCCCAGTGCTTGACTTACTTAAGTTGGGATCCAGCTCAATGTCCTCATCATCAGAAAGAAGCCAAATGACAGTAAAGTCTTTACAATCTTAAAGTTTCTTTTTATGATCCAAAACTCATGTTATGATATTGACATGGTGACTCAAGTGGCTAGCGCCTCTTCCTCACAATGCCGATGTTGTTTGAGACCTAATCTGTGTGGAGCTTGTATGTTCTCCATAAGGCTGTGTGGGTTGGGTGTGATTGGGCGCAGTTGTGTATCAATGGGTCCAGCGCCCCTCGCAAAGTAAGGGACTGGCACTCCCCCCAGGCTTGTGACCGCGGGACTTTATTTCCATGAAGTCTCGGCTACCGCTGCACTTCAGTTCTTAGCCACAGTATCGGAGGATCCAGCACCCCCCCTCCCCTCCCTAGGTCTTCTTACCGAAAACCTTGGGAGGGGGGCGCTGGATCCTGGAGGCATATGACTGACTCCAGACCAGCGCTGCCTGTTCTAAGCGACGCTAGCATCGCCTCACAGAATGGTAATCCAGGGCCGGATTTCGGGCCCTGGATCCCGCTGGGCCCTAGGCGCGCGCTTAGGTTGCCTAGCGGGTAATCCGGCCCTGGTACCATTTTTCAAAAGAAAAGGTGTAATAGAACACGAGGGCATGGATATAAACTGGAGGGTGGTAGATTCAAAGGAAATGTGCGGAAAAATTACTTCACTGAAAGGGGGATAGATACGTCTGTTTTTCCTTATTGTAAAATACGCATCTATTGAACTACATTGCGTATGCTATTATTAATTCGCATTGCGTGCGTTACTATTAATTCGCATTGCGTGCGAATTTATTTGCGTATTGATATTATATGCATGTTACGCTATTAGAAAAGAGAATTATCTTAACAATAAACAAATGGGCAGACTAGATGGGCCATGTGGCGCTTATCTGCCGTCACTTTCTATGTTTCTATGTAATATATTCCCTCACACTTACATACAACATTCGGCGCGTACATAAGACCTCCTCCAAACTGGTCTAGGCACCTCCACCACCCCTTCCAAACGCCAGTAGTTCTTTTAACAACCGATCTAGTGGAGGTATGTGTGGAATTGTATGCAAGCTGTGCCTCCATCTCTGGTTGTGCTATGGGAGTGAGGAGAAAGAGGGTATACACAGTCTCTTAAATAGGACAAAAAAAATAGTTATTAATGTGATAAAAATCTTATAAAAAAATACTATATAAAACAAAAATAAATAATGACCATGTGATAATAACACACTTTTATCTCATAATATTAAGTATATGAGACAGACTGCGGTGATGTGACTTTTAATGTTGTCATGGCGTCACACAGTGTCTTATGTCTTAGGATTAATGTGGGTTTGAGTGTGTTCATTTTTAGAAATAAATACTAAGTACGTTGTACAAGCACATTAAAAATATATATTATTCAACATGAAATTGCTGGCATTTGATCTTATGCTGCAGTATGTTGTGTGTATGGCATAGTAAACCTCCAAAATTTCAACTACGTTTGCACTGATAAACATAATAAAACCAATGATAGCAATGTGTGTTAATATATCACATGTGCATTTTATTTTTAAATGGAGTGATATGACACTATGACACTTACACTAATAAATTGGATGTATATTTGAAAAAATCACTAAAGAGCCATGAATTATTGCAACCACGTGCTTGTCTCCTTGTTAATGTTTGCCACATTGTGGAGTTGCGCATGACAAATGAGTCATGTGTGCATCCTGGATATTTTTCAACAACACAAAGGAGAAGAAGGGAAGAAGTGATGCCTCAATGAGGCATAGCAATCGATCCATGGAGCACCGAATGCAGTGCTCCGAAAGGTAAGGCTAAAAACTACCACAAACCTTCCCCTAATTCTAACCCTAACCCTCCCCTTCCATTACCCTAACCTTACCTTCCCCACAGCCTAACCCTAACCCTATCTTGCCTGCCGCCTAAACCTAACCCTCCCTTCCTAAAAGTTACTCACCTCTCTGGAGTTGTCAGCGGGTCTCTGCGAAAATGAATGGGTGAGTATGACAATCGGCACACCCAGCTATTCTTTAAAAAAAATTCTAAAATGGGCCCCTATTCAAAATAGAGACAAACGAAAAGTAACTTTTTCTGAAAGGAGTCTTTGTTGCAGGGACTGCAACCACATATCAACATAACATTGATGGATTGGATTGGTATTGGCTTCTGTTGTAAAATATATGGGTGTTGCTACCATGAGCAACAATGGGAATATGTGTGCCATCAACCACCCCAATGATATGCGGAAAGCTAGCAATGGTGTAAAACACTTGCTTTCAATACACAAGGGGTTCCTCATCCATTGGCATATGTACAAACAGGTTAAGCTGCCTTAGAAATGGTGGTGTTGCTGTGCGGATGCTAATATGGGATTTAAGGTCCCTTTGCACAATTTGCAAAGTTTCTATGATAATATGAAGTGGGAGATGAAAGATCCTGTGCACCTCAGTAACACACATCCCAAAGAGATTCACACGGGTCAGGAACATCCTTGCTCTTTCTCCGCCTCCCATGGTCCATGGCAAGGCCTTCTGGATCAGGTTCATCCAACATCAAAAATGCCTGATGAACAAGGATAATAACATGAAAGTACATACATATACCCAACCACACAGATACTTAACATATTTACATTTGTCTGCCATTTTTGGTTTAAGAAATCAAATATGTAAACAACATTTTGTGTGTGTGGGTAAGGGAAGTCGAGAAAAAGAGAGAGATAGAGAGAAAGAGAGAGAGAGAGAGAGAGAGAGAGACGGAGAGAGAGGGGAGAGAGAAAGTCAGACAGAGAGAGAGAGTCAGACAGACAAGCAAAAAATAAAAAACAACTTACAATACCATCATCCATTGTAAACTTTATATACAGCTCTAAGTAAGAATTAACCTACAGAGTAAAATGTTTGTTTTTTTAAATGTTGATAAACATACAAAATACATTTAAAAAATGATTAAATTGACATGATTTAAATTGTTAAAAACACACCTTTAAACAAAAAACAAAATATAACACACATAAAAATCTCACCAGAGGACAAATGTATGTACTGCTTCCAGCAAGCAGATATCCGCATCTAAATTTGAGGTTATATATGATTATAACAGCTGCTTTCACTATATTAAATGGAATCACATCATCCTTATTTATTGGTTTGAGAATAAAGTCATAAGTGCTTGCAAAATCGGATGCAGATGCGCGCGTATCTGCTAGTAAACACCCCAAAAACGAATTTCAATTTCTAAACATGCCCCTATTTACTTTCTAAAAACTCGGATTCGTAAGCAGTCGCAGTGGATCGCTTGCGCATGCATTACATACGACTTTCTGTGCTCGCGTATGCACATTTGCAGAATTCCGCTGCGCATCCGTTTAAATTTTGCACAGTTGCGCAACTGCGAATCCAGGCCACAAACTTCACCCCAGGTACTAATTACAGGTTTAACAGGTTTCACCTGTGACTTATTGACCTTTTATATTCACTCCTCACCCTAGAAAATGCGCCTCACTCTTATATCCATAATTTTATATTTCAAAAGGAAAATGACACGCACAAAGGAGTGAAACCCAAGCTTCAAATCAGCTAATACCGTTATAAGAATAGCAACTTCAAATGTCAAGCTGCTGTCATTGCAGAGAACATTTCTACAATTAACATTTTTCTAGCCATTACTGGGATTGTGAGTTATGATTTCATTAGGACAGATGAGCGTTTTGTTATTTGTCTAACAAATTATTAACTAGCTTCAAAAAATATGATCTGAAATAAGAGAAGAGGATACTAAAAAGTTTTGGAATATTGTATGTTTACCATTATATAGTGAACACAATGGCCCAGATCCAGACCTGCGTTCCCATTACGTTTTACTGCGTAGCGTATTTATGCTAGCATATTTTTTATGCACGTGGCACAACATCTGCTGCGCACATGCGCAGTACACACAAAATAGCGTTTTATACGCTAGTGTACTTAGTTCTGGATCTACCCCAATGTGCAATGATGTGGTATTCAGTTCACCATAGATGTGGTCAAATTCACAGCACCACGAAGGTGAAGATATGCTCAAACCTATGACGTCCCATAAGAATATCTTTATTTTTTAATACTTGGCAACTACTTTGATTCAAAGACTTCTGGTATATCCTGTCTCTGCGAGGAATTGAATAAACTCCTGGATTTGTAACCATTCCATTAATAGGTTGTAAATTCATTTATAAATGTAACACTGAGTTAGTAACAAGGGAACGGAGTCTAACTGTTGGACGGTGTTCACTGGAGCCCCTGATTGTGGGGAGAGACTTGGCTGCAAACACACAGCAGGTACCCCCTACCCCTTCCGTAGTGTGAGAAGGGGGCCCTAGGAACCAATAACAAATATTGCATCCAGAAAGAGTGATATAGTATACAACTTTATAAGAATGACAAGATAGGTACATAGGTACAGGAGCACCTGAGTTAGTGTGAGATTGAAAGCACGCTGGCGAGGAGGATAAGATCCAAAAATATATAACACCCAGAATCCAGATGGAACAAGAGTGGGAGAATAGTAGTAAAGGTCAGAGGGTACCATAGTGCAGATCAGTGTTGGCTAACCTGTGGCACTCCAGGTGTTGAGAAACTATGAGTCCCAGCATGCCTTAACTGCAAAAGCATAACAGATACCTGACAAAGCATGCTGGGAATTGTAGTTTCACAACATCTGGAGTGTCACAAGTTAGCTAATACTGGTGTAGATCATGGGCACCCAGAGCAAGTAATTCTATGGCACCTCCAAACCTGCCCTCCAGTGCTGTAGTGTGATGCGAGGTGAGACTGAGTCTCTTCTCTAACAAATAGCTGAATGAAAGCAAAGTTTTCCCTTATTATTACTCTAGTAATTCCTTCCCTTTTACAAATAAAAAAGAAGCTTACCTAACTCTCCGATGAGTCCACCAGAGAGGAAAGTTAGAATGTCTAACTATAGGTATCGCTGGATTAAAAAAAAAAATGGTTTATGCTTGTAACATATATTTA
>WWET01000622.1:128818-140563 GCA_011038615.1 Limnodynastes dumerilii
CGCGGGGAAGCGTAGTTCTGGATCAGGCCCAATATGTTTTTTTTGTTTTTGTTTTTTACACCAGTTTTATACAAGTTTTTCACAAAGTTTTTCAATCAATTTGTTTTCATCCTTTTTTCTTCTTTATTTTTTTCACATATACATCACTATAAAACATAACAGATTGTTCTATCAGCGTTCCTTTGTTTGCCCTTCTCCTTCTTTGATCTTTTATTTTCTGGTTAATCCTGAGGGTATAATTTGGGGGTACAGAGGTGACCTATTTCCCAGTGCAATAATAAGATCTGTAGATAATGAGGCAGTGCAGAGAGGATTAAGAAAAAACCTTTTCTATATTGTGTGATTGACCCAGTGTGGAGTTTGTATGTTCTCCCCGTGTCTGCGTGGGTTGCCTCGGGGCTATTGTTTTCTCCCACACTCCAAAAACATGCTGGCAGGTTAATTGGCTGCTGAATGAATTGGCTCCTGTATGTGTGTGTATATATGTGTTAGGGACCTTAGTATGTAGCTCCAATGGGGCAAGGACTGATGTGAATGTAAAATGTTCTCTGTAAAGCGCTACGTAATCTGATTGCGCAATATAAAAACCTGTTAATAAATAAATATATTTATGTACAGCTCTGGATCAGTACACAAGTACAGCAGGACACATTTTGACACATAACAGCCAAGCACAATGCAATATCCCAGATATGTTCCCGTCCCCCGTGTTCCAAACGCAAGTGCAGGATTGTTCACTGTTTTGTATAGTGGAAATAGTGGGTATGTTGTGTGTGAACAATTCTATAACATTTCAAACGCACTAATAGCCATGAATGAAATTTGTTTCAAGATAAATGAAATAAAAAAAATGTAAGGAAATGCAAAACAAAAAAGAAACCCAGCACACAGCACAATACATAGACAGCATTTCCATACTTTTACCATTGTGTTTGGAAGGTTAAATGCTAACGCAGTGGTCCAAATATATACGCTGTGCAGTGCCAACCATCAGCAGCTTCCTGGACTAAGGGGCCTGGACTGGGCCCTGTCACTGGAGCAACTATGAAGCCAAAAAAATTGCATAGTTACAGCTGCATTCTGTTCTAGGTTGGGCTCCATTGTGTAAATGTATCCTTACTGTGCACTAAATGGGCCTCATTCAGACTTAAGAAGGAGCTTGAAAATAATAGAGGAAAGTGAGACACCCCCATAATGGTAGCACCCCTTTAATTGTTAACTTTGGAAAACCTATTTTAATTGGTGGTTCAGGGCTGTTACTGGGCAGGCTTTGGTGGCTGGCGCATGGGAGGAGTTGCTAGGCAACAGGTCAGATAGCACACGGGCATTGGCATGAGCTGGACAAAAGGGGGTAAAGGAGAAAATATGCGCACTTATTGGCTGCTGGGATTACCACAAGGTGTCTCAACCTTAAATGAAACAATGTAAAGGGGGGGGGGGGGAAATACTATCAGCGCCAATAATTAATTTTCAGTAGGAGGTACCAGTGAATTACAAAATATAAATAATGAATAGAATAAATGGAATAAATATTAACTAGATAATCCGGTGAAAAAGGGTTCTTCACAGTAAGGGCAGTCAGGATGTGGAATTCACTGCCAGAAAAGGTTGTGATGGCAGATTCACTGGATATGTTTAAGAAAGGATTAGATACATTTTTAGCAGAAAAGGACATTCAGGGTTACCAGGACCGCTAATTTAAACAAAGGACAGTAGTGGAGCAAGGTAGAAATGTATGTATTTATTTATTTTAGGATTGCATCAGTTTTGAGGTTGCTTTATATGGATTAACTTCCAATATAAAGATAGGAATTGCAGGAGATCCAAAATAGGTTGAACTTGATGGACTGTTTTTTTTTTTAACCTCATCAACTATGTAAGTACCAGTAAAAAACAAATATAAATAAATGAATAGAATAAATGGAATAAATATTAAATAGATAATCCGGTGAAGATGATGTAGTGAAGTTGATCAGAAGCTGCCCTGCCCCAGTAGGGGGCACAAAACGGGAGAAAAAATGTAAACAAAACAATTTATTAGAATGATCAACAGATAATTAAAATGGGGAAAAACTGTATCCAGATGTTAAAGGGGTACCGCGGGGATCAGTGTCCACTGCTCTGATGACCTGGTAGGATCCTGTGCTCGTCTTTAGCCGCCGACTGACGCGTTTCAAACCCTGCTGGGTTCTTTTTCAAAGTCCGTGCGGCATGTCCTGAGGTCCGGAATTAAGTACTTCCTGCTTGTCGGTGATTGGTCCAAATGGAAGGATGGTCTCCAATCTCCATATGTGGATAACGCCGTATATAGATCAACCAGTAGCAGATAATTTTACAGTCAGCGAATTTAAGAAACCATCCACTTTTTTTCCCCGTTTTAAAAGAGGGAACTTCATAGAGACCTTTGAGAAAATGGTTATTGAAGACCTCAAGAACATAGAAAATAATAAAAAGGGAAATTTTAATAGATATCAATCTAAAAAGAACAATTTAATCAAGGAAGAGACAATGGCACTTAGGGAACTTAAAAATAACAACAGTATCATAATTAAGCCAGCGGATAAGGGTGGGGGTATTATTATTCTTAATAGAACGGATTATAAACAAGAAGTCGAGAGACAGCTAAATGATACTGAGACGTATAAAAAGTTACCTGGGGACCCCACAAAAAGACTAATCATAAAATTAGAACAACTATTGGTTAAATATATGGAAAATGCTGTTATTAATTCAACTGAAAAAGAATTTTTATTTGTCACGGAACCTACCATACCCGTGATTTATACACTTCCAAAGGTGCACAAAAGCACCACACAACCTCCCGGTAGACCCATAGTAGCAGGTACAAATTCCCTTACAGCCAATCTGTCACTTTACATCGATAAACATCTCCAACCACTCATGGCCTATATTACTTCATACCTTAAGGACACCACTAGTATCCTTAACATCATTAAGGATATTAAATGGGAAGAAGGTTTCAAACTCGTTACGTCAGATGTTTCTTCCCTTTATACTATTATAGCCCATGAAAATGGTATCGATGCAGTGAAAAAATATTTAACATTTTTAGATATAAGTGAGGAGAAAAAGTCATTTTTAATTGAGGGTATAAGTTTTATTTTAACGAACAACTATTTTAATTTTAATGGTTAATTTTATGTCCAACAGAGAGGAACTGCTATGGGCACCAGGTTTGCCCCCTGCTATGCCAATATCTTCCTAGCTAATTGGGAGGATCAGGTGTTGACAACGGCAGGGACAAACCTGGTGATCTGGAAGAGATATATTGATGATGTCTTTTTTATCTGGGGAGGCTCCGATGATGAACTCCAAGTATTTTGTGAAACCCTCAACACCAACCAATTGGGTATTATTTTAACTATTAATATAAGCACTGTGAAGGTCAATTTTCTTGACTTAGAAATATATGTGGAAAATGGTTCCGTACACACTCAGAATTATGTTAAGACAACTGAAACCAACTCACATATACCTATTACCAGCAACCACCATAAAAATTGGTTACAGAATATCCCCAAGGGGCAGTTCCTGAGGATAAAGAGGAACTGCATGAAAGATGAAATCGGTATTAGTCATATCAATAAGAAAAAATCACAGTTTATACAAAAAGGGTATAAGGAAGAATCATTGGATAAAATTATAGATGAAGTTAAATAAATAGACAGATCATCTCTATTAGAGAAAAACGATAGTAGAATCCACTCTCTTACGGATATTCCGTTTATTACGCAATACAATTCTCAACACAAAATAATTGAACATATTATTAAGAAACACTGGAATATTCTGAAAAAAGATATAGAATTGTCTGAATACATAGGAGACCACCCTAGGTTCATTTATAGAAGAGCACCTAATATAAAGAATAAGCTCGTTAGATCAGCATATGTAGAGAATGTACAAAAAGGCAATATAAAAACGAAAGGATTCTTTAGATGTGGTACATGTCTCATGTGTAAAAATTGTCCCCCTGATCTGTCTATTAAGAAATTTACAAAAGTTACTTCCTGCACTAATGATAAGGAGGTTACAATAGACCAATTTATTACTTGTAACTCCAAATCATGTGTATACCTTTTGCAATGTACATGTAAAAAACAGTACATTGGTCGTACCACCAGACCTTTAAAAACCCGTTGGGGGGAACATCTTAGAAATATTCGGAAAGGAGTCGCCACACACACAGTCTCAGCACATTTTAAAGATGTCCACAATTGCGATACTTCTCATATTACATCTTTTTTTTGTATTTGCCAGGTGAAGGGAGATTGGAGGAAAAATGATCAACTACCTGCCCTTGCCAAGGCGGAGATGAAGTATATTTTCGAGATGGATACCCTCATGCCCAAAGGGCTGAACCAAGATTTTGAATTAAAATGGTTCATCTGCTCAATCAATTTATTAAGTAAATGTTAAACAGGTGCATGAAAGGCAGGGGGTTAACCTGCTAGCCACAGAAACAAAGGGAAAAATTGCCCCAGCACACTGCCATAAACCAGTAACAAACTATACTGTTCTATCTGTAAAATAAAACACAGAAATGTTCGTTACGCATATTTGTACAAATATGAGATAAGCCACCAGCCATACGGACATTAGCATCGCACTGCAGTCTGCTAACGGAACTCCGCTGTTGCTACAGATGGAGGTTTGACCGCTGCGGCAGCGGACACCCGGATCCACTCTTGTGCTCCACCATTCAATGCTGTTAGTGAAACACTAGGGAAGGGCTTGATGGAGCAAAATCATTTGACTTGCTTAACAATGTGGTGATCTGCAGGACTGCACAATGGAGCAGGGATTGATAATCTGATTAACTACATGAAAGTGTTGAGCAGCCGGGGGCAGTTTCACATCGCTTGAGATCTGAGTAAAAATCCGGAAAAACTGTGTCTCTTTCTTTTTCACATTACAAAGTTCTGTATTTCTTATTCCTATGACAATTTATCGGTCTCTAAGGATAGAATGTAAAAAAATCAGTGTGTAGGAGTTTGTTCCCAGAGGAGTTGCCTTCAGCAGAGTCTCATCTCACTGGTCCAGTCAGTCTCTATTAGGTCAGTTTCTCTGTTTCCTCCTGTATAGCCTCTGTCATGTCTTCTGTGAGTTATTTATCAGGTCTCTTTGCAGTGGGCCTTGTGTTGAGCTGTGCATATTTTTTATTGTATTCTGCAGTTAAAGTAAAGAATATATCAATTGTATTCTGAACTATACGCATCTTAAAAGCTTTACTAGCACTAAAAATTTAATGCCAAAGGCCAGACAGGTGATGTGGCAATTACATAATTTTTTAAATGAGCAGAATACAGAATACATGAGTCGTGTTAACACACCTTCACTGTAGATAATGTAACAACACTCCACCCCCTCCTTTGGTTGCAAGCCAATGTATGCCTGGATTGTCAGCCTGCTTTCTGTGAAAGCTCCATGTAAAAAATAGAATACATACTCCATGTGTTAACCAAAAGCTACATATGGGAGCACAAGGTGGCTCAAGTGGTTAGAACTTTACCTCTCATCACTGAGGCCATGACTTCAAATCCCAAACAAGGCCTTATCTGTGTGGAGTTTGTATGTTCCTTTCTGTATCTGCGTGGGTTTCCTCTGGGTGCTCCAGCATCCTCCCACACACTGAAAACAATCTAGTAGGTTAATAGTTTGTCTGTCTGGAATGGAAGGAATGTAGGGCCTGATCACGAATTAGTAACAACACCCGACTTCTGCAAGCTGCTTGCGTTCATCTGGTGTTTTTCTGGCATTGCGGATGCATGCAGTGCCCGTTTCTAGACCTAGCAGAGTCCAGGGCGGAAAAATATCCCCCACCCCCAAAAAAATAAAATGTACATGTCCAGCTATCCACTTCTCTGAAATATCACAAAATAAAAGGAATATACCGTCTCCATTTATAGTGTGAGCAGTTACACACTACCCTGACACTCCCCTCTGGATACTTAAATGTCCAGAACCCTGCCTTAACTTCTCGCATGGATTTGTGTCTGCCTGAACGCAGATCCGTGCAAAACTGCTTACTGCCGCCCCTGGCACTTCATTTGCATGAAGTGCCACCAAACCCCCCGCCCCACATACGGATCCATTAGTACACAGCACTCAGTTCCGTGCGCTCGGAGATCTGTATTGCAACATCAGCTGTGGGGACTTAAACAAGAGGCTTGCGTAAGTTCTTTAACTTAATTAAATGAGGATCAGGCCGAAGGGGCCAGATTTAATAAGTTGCAAAAAAGGAAAAGTGGAGATGTTGCCCATAGCAACCAATCAGCTTCTAGGTCTAACTTTCCCATCACATACTAGAAAATCTCAGCTAGAATCAGATTGGTTGCTATGGGCAACATCCCTACCTTTCCTTTCCCACAGCTTAATAAATCTGGCGCACGGAGTTTAGCTTTATTGAACCCATAAAACAATGTGGCACCCCCTTAATGGTAGCACCCCTTTAATTGTCAACTTGGGAAAACCCATTCTAATTGGTGGTTCAGTGCTGTTACTGGGCAGGCTTTGGTGGCTGGCGTATGAGAAGAGTTGCTAGGCAACATGTCAAAGATAGCGCACGAGCAGTGGCATGAGCTGGGTCTAGAAGGTTCTGGCCAGGGGAGAAGGAGCAGAAAAAAGCAGTTGGAAAATGTCAGTTGGTGCGGAGAGTGAATGGTGACTTCGGTGACGAAGTGAGCTGTGTACTGTGACTTACCTGAGGTGGAGATTTGGTGTCCCTGGGTGCCGGGGCGAGGGATTGTGGAGCTGATTGGAGAGGAAACGGGGGGTGCCATCAGCGGTGTGGAGAGCCAGCGGAGTGAGGGTGGAGACGGTCCGGAGGGTGTGCTGGGTGGCTGCGGAGCGGAGCCGGTGTCGGTGCAGAGCCTGTGAGAGGGGAGCCGTAGAGCAGTGTCAGGAGTGAATCGGAGGTGTGCAGTGTCGGAGGAGACAGAGAGATGTTGGTGAGAGTGTGCCGGAGAGGTGACAGAGAGTAAGGCGTAGAGCTGCAGTGAGAAGTAAGCCGGGAAAATGAGAGAGAGAGCAAGGAGTACAGCTGATAGACAGTCCTGAGGTATTGGGTAGCAGAAGGAGAAAGGAGAGAGGTTGAAGTGGTGAAATAAAGTTGAAGGGAATATATAAAGCGGGTAACAGTGAATTGGAGGTGTTTGGCAGAAAGGAGGAAAGGAGAGTTCTGCTGAAAGGCCGCAGCTACACTCAAGGGAGAGTATGAGGAAAAGATATATATTTATATAACCCAAAAGACTGAGGGTCTGGACTAAGGGGTATTGGAACATTTTAAAAGTAATCTACTAATTTTATCACATGAATTATCTTTTCAGTGGATTAGCTGAAGAATATATAGTTAAAACTAAGTCAGACTGTACAGTAATTACAAGTGATTCTTCTGTAAATTGTATGTAAAATTCTTACATTCATTGTGAGCTTAATATCTATATGAGAATTGAACTTTTTATAAAGGGTAATTTATTGGCTCTGATAAATTAGCAAATTCAGCAGCCAGGAGCCTGCAACTGTTTTCCAAAGACTCGAGAGCTCCAGTATCCCAGCTTATTAAACAAAATCCTTTATAAATTGTACTTAATTAACAAAGAAAGGTTTCTATCGCTGTAAATGTATTTTATTGATACAAATGTTATTCTATGCATTTGCTAACTTTAGATAGTGTAATAAGATCGAGGAAGCATAAATGGTGTGGCACTTCAATACAATTCTGGTTTTCCTGTTATAATTTTGATTGAATGCGAATGTTCTAATTGTTTATTTGTCTCGCTCTGTCCATAAGTTTTGTGATTGATCTATAATTGAGCTTTTAAGTGAAGTTTTCTGCTTTTCATTATTTGCTAAAGTCTGACAGAAACAGAGAAAAGTAAATCAAAATTATTTTCAATTATTTTCAAAGCAAAGACGTTGTCTGGTCTTATTTTTTGAGTCCAATTACTCTGAACCCACATTTCACAATCACGTCCTGTATAAATTCCTCCTACTTAGGAGTGTTACAAAAGTTACTCCTGGGCTAAACCATGCTGATTTCAGGGAGAGTCAAGTTAATTGTATCCTTTGCATGCAGAGATATATCTATGAATTGTTTACTGCACACAGATTCTGACCAGCTTTACTATTACACCATACCTCCAAAGTGTCCCGCTTTCGGGGGACTGTCCCGCTGTCCCGCCCGCCTCACAACTTGTCCCGAGAGATCAGACTCTCGGGACAAAGTTGTGGTTTGCACCTGTACTTACATTTGTCCTGCAGGTGCCGGCTGCATCTTAAACAGTGCTGTGGAGTGTGACTTTGCAGCACTACAATAGAGGGTCATGGTGAATGGACAGTCTATCCACCGTGACCCTCTATAGCAGCGCTGGGGAGAGAGATTCCACAGCACTGCTTCAGATGCAGCCGACAGGACTCTGTGACATGATCAGCCCATGTGACTCATGCAGTCACGTGCTATGCAGAGCTGGCTGTGCTGCAGGAGTTAGAGGTAAGAAAACGTCTCTTCTTAGCTGTCTTGCAAGGTGCTGAGTATGGTGTGGCATTGTGTTGTGCAGGGTGTTGTGTGTGAGAGAAAAGTTAAAGTAAAGTTTAGCAGGTGGTTTGTATGTAAAGACTGGCATGTTGGAGGTGACAGACTGGAGGTAACAGAAAGCAGTGTAAAGGATTAAAGTAACAGTAGTGTTGTGTGTGTGTGTGTGTGTGTGTGTGTGTGTGTGTTTCAATGTGTTGTGTAGGGTGCTGTATGTGAGGTTAAAAGAGAAAATAGGAGAATCAGAGGGTTGTGTGAGTAATAACTGGCATGTAAGAAGTGTTTCAAGAGAGAATATGGAAAATATTAGCAAGGAGTTATCTGAGTAAAATGGTGGATGCAGGGCATGGGAGAGAAAAATAGCAAACAGGGATTGGCATGAGGGCAGACATGGAGGCTGGACATTACAGGGGGCAGAAGTGGAGGCTGGAAATAATAATAAGGGGAAGACATGGAGGCTGGACAAATAATATAGAGGGAGACATATGAAGGCTGGACATAATATAAGGGGCAAACATATGTAGGCTGGACATATAATAAGGGGCAGACATATGGAGGCTGGACATATAATAAGGGGCAGACATATGGAGACTGAACATATAATAAGGAGGAGACATATGGAGATTGGAATATAATAAAAAGGGCAGATATGGACAGTGGACGTATAATTTGGGGCAGATATATGGATGGCAGGCCTAACAATAAGGGGCAGACATATGGTTGCTGAAGTAACCTGTCTATACAATGAAAATAAAATACAGGATATTAGAAAAGAATAATATGCATTGTCTGTAATGATTAGAAAAGTAATAAAGCTAAATAAATGTTTTGATACATTGAGGTTAACAACATTCTTTTTTTTAAAAAATATTTATTATTAGCCCTTTTGATGTAGCCTCCAGCAGCCCCAGCCTCCGTACCTTCTGCTTCCCGTGGTTTCCTTGACAGGGGGAAGGGGCTATTTATGTCCCCCAACCGACCAGGTACACGGCCACTTGCCCATCCTGGCGTCCAGTCGCTGCTTACAGCCCCTGTCTCCGTGACCAGCTCTCCCCCGACCACCACTGTTTACCGCATAGAAGCCGCGGCTCCGTCTCCCGCTATGTTGCCGGCTAAGATGGCCGCCGGGCGCGTTAGGCCTCACTATCAGAGGCAGACTCCGGGGAATAAAGAGGTTTCCCGGCCCCTATATCAGCCCAAAACAATTCTGCAGGCGTACCACCGCGGTCCAGACCAGATTGCAGGAATAAACGTCAGCTAATTACCGTCCAATAGACCACAAATGGTAGAGCCGCCGGGAGCTATATTAAAACGCGGCCACCTCAGTGCACCGCCCACCGGAAGTCCCGCAGTCACATTTTCATTAAAATGTGAACTAAGATCTGTTTATATTTATAAAGTTTTGATTTTTTTTTTAAATAAAACTAAAAAACTGTATAATAAATATTACAAACAACTGTTCACGCATTGTTTTGAGTCAATTTCAACTATAGCACCTCACTTTCTTTAGGTATTGTATTTATGATTAATACAATAGAATGGACTCTCGCCAATTCAGGAATTTCCTCTTTTTCTCCCTTCAAATGCAACCCCCCCTCCCATGTTGGCCACTCCCCAAAGACAGTACTGGGGCGTTGCAACATACCCATGCTCCGGGCGCCATGGCAGCTAGCTACACCTCTGAAGTTATGTAAAATCCCTTGAGATACAAACTATAAATGCTCCAAGCTAAATTATGCTAGAGTTTTTCAAAACTAAAAGGTCACATTTTCTTGTCATTGAGTCATTGTATTCCTAGAAGGCAGGAAAGACTACGTTCTTTTACAAGTAAGTGCCACTCCTTCTCACAATTATTCTGATCACTGTACTTTCCTGATATAAGTGAAATTAATCAAGCTGAGCCCACAACAGTCTCCTATCTAGCTTTACTGTGACCACCACCAGGGAAGATGCAAAAGATTTTCAAACATCCAGCTAAAGATATATTCATTTCATTGTCAGAGTTTTCAAACCTTCCTTAAATTATAAACCCTCCAAAATAAATTTTAAACTACCCTGCCTATTTCCCTCATTGAGCTGATTGCAGTGCTTGGTCACCGAACATACACTATTAACCTGGGTATACTTCATGGACCGGATTCAGACCCCCACACCCTCTCCGTTTATGCAGGGGTCTAGCAGTACGAACAAGAGAGGGGACCTCTCTCTCATGCGAGCTATATAGCAGTTACACTGTCAACCTGCCTTATGACCCATCCCATCCCACACTACACATGCTTCCCCCATCCACCTTTGCGGGCAGAGGCGAAGCACAACCACTTATTGCGGATTTACAGAACTAAGTTCTTTAGAAGTTACGTGCGTAAAACGCATGTAACATTTGGAGGGACAATGCACTCTCCAGTCAAAACACCCCACTTACGCACTTTGCGTGCGTAAGTGCGTGCGCAATCTGGTTCTATATGCAACCAGCAAAAAAATTCATCTGTACACATTGCACAAGATTTACTGGCAGCGCTGTGATTTTCTGCTCTCGTAATCCTCTGCTTTACAAGTGTAAGTTAATTATTTTTTATTATTATTATTAGTTATATGGATTTTACCAAGGAGTACATTTGCTCTTTGCTGGTTTTTGCTCCTAATTTTAAAGCAACATTTCCGTTCACTATTGTTTCTCTTTATACTTAATCATATTTTTCTGTTTGACCTTTCCATATTTCTCCTCACAATGTTATGTCATCCTGCAGATTGGTTTCAGTGTTTAAAAGATGGTGCAAAACTGGTCAGTGGGATGGCAATAAACAGTGAGAAGGAAAGATGTCTTCTAAATAGAGATGTGCAGGCTCGGTTCTAAGAGAACCGAGCCCACACGAACTTCAGGATCCGAGGCGGAATCCGAGCATAGCTTTCAAAAGCCCCGTCGGATCTTGCGGGGTTTTGAGACTGCCGCGGAGGACGGAGGACACGGCAAAGGTAAGTAATGGGTTTTGCTTGCGGAAGCTGAACACATGATGGGGTTTTCTGGGGGGTGAGCTGGACATATGATGAGGTTTTCTTGGGGGAGCTGAACACACGATGGGGTTTTTCTGTGTGGGGGGGGAGCTGGATATATGATGGGGTTTTGCTGGGGGAAGGCGGGGCTGGACACATGATGGTAATATTGGGGACAGCCGGACACATGATTTGAATAT
>WWET01000622.1:146171-171706 GCA_011038615.1 Limnodynastes dumerilii
ACAAGGAGAAACAATCATGGGTGGCATTTACTAGTCCATTTAAATCCCATTATTATAAGCTTCCCACAAATTTAAATGGGTCTCCTAAATCCCTTTTAGATGTGATAACAAATGACTGCAAGACTTCTCTGTACTGGGATGCCTACAATTTTCTTAATGATCTACAAAGATAACATTTGCTGCTAGTTCAAGAACTCTATGGGTGGTCTAAAAAAAGAGAAAAACTTAAAAAGTAAGAGGTCAAACAAGAAGTGACCAGTTTCTTGCTTGTCTGTAGACATTAGAAAGGGCCACTAAACCCCTAAGCTACTAATGAATTTTGTGTATTGTGACATCTACATCCATAGCTTTCCTCTATTGTTAGAACAGTTTGGCAAATAAAATGCTAAATAAAATAAATCAACCTAATTTCCCAAGTTATTATTATAGGTTATTAGTTGTGTCAGTACAGTACATATAACAAAAAGGCCCAACAAGCAAAATACAGATGTAAAGATGGAAGCGCTCTGAGTTAATATAGAGTTTCATTAGATCACCATATAAAATACAGCATACATAAAATACATATAGATATAAGATTTGTAACAGTAGTAAAACCTCAATACAGAAAATAATCACTGTGACTCGTTTGTCACTTGAAAGACAATCTTATGACATAAAGCCAGTTGGTTAAAAGTGATTCAAATCCACAGGTAGATAGTTGCAAAGTAGCAATTAACGGATACTTGAATGGTAGTAAGCAATAAATACACTGAGCTAGGTAAAGTCCCGTTGGAAACAAGCCAAAAGGGGGCGATTGTAACAATAGTAGCTAGTGTTTAAAAGTCTCATAGTGACGTCAGTCACTATATGCAGCGATAGATAGATAGATAGATAGATAGATAGATAGATAGATAGATAGATAGATAGATAGATAGATAGATAGATAGATAGATAGATAGATAGATAGATAGATAGAAGAGGAATTTATGGTGATAGTACAGTAAGAGTGTGCTATGCACCCTTTGAACTATCCAGACTTCAGATGGATGTGAGAATGCATAAATCATAAGGTAGGGGTCTGCTCTCACAATGTCTTGTGAGAGAGGGGTCTGCATGGAAAAGAAGATCCAGCAAGTTTGAAGATATTAGTGAAATGAGTTCATTAGGGAGCCATCTCAATGGTAATGCTTTATTTAAGACTTATGAAAATGATTGCAACCTCTGCCATGAAATGACAGATTACAGTTAAGAAGGATATGTAAATGTTATATAAGAAGAAATCATTTTCTCTTATCGCTCTTATCTATCTCTCTTATCCCTCTATATTATCTCTCCTCAGGCACATTAATGAATTCATGAAATCATTAATGAATGGCCTTAATTGGTTTCACTTTTTTTTTTTTACTATTTTACTAACTACAAATAATGGGCAATGTGTTGTCAGATGTATACCAGAGGCAGAAAAATCCTGAGCAGACCACTGTATCATCTTGACATCGAAACAGAACTTCAGATAAATCATCTAAACTGCCAGCAGCTGCTATCTTCAAGCAGGAAATCCTTGGCATTGAAGAATATTTAATCTCACGTAAATTGTTAATTAGATGCCACCCACGAACCTAGTGTTGACTGCAAAGTGACTTGCATCTCATTTCCGTTTTCCTGCCAGGCTCCAGGAAGAACCTCTGAGTACGTGCCAGTCCACATGCTATAAGCAAAACTAGGAGTGTGGCACACCAAAAACTAATGGACAGATGTATGCATTATAAGCAGGGGGAGAGGTAGGAGAGAGAGAGAATAGTGTCATGCACAAACATACAGGCCTCACTGTGTATTTATTAGTGTGTGTGCGATTTAAGCAATATTTATGATCGGAAACTTGTAATATGTATAAATGTAAGAATATGAACAATAATGTAACTTATAGGGTATATGTTTGAAATATAATAGTCAATAATCCACACCTCTTTCTGAATGGGTCACATTTTAGATGTAAAGGATATTTCTAAGAAATGATCATACTAGTCAACAATTATTACACTGGACTGAGTCGCAGCATTCCTCCTCCCACCCCGACCACCTCTAGCCTCAGCTGATCCCACAGCCAGCATCGCCTGGATTACACAGCACATCTCTGGGTAGAGGGATTGATTGCCTTGATCGCCCCCCCCCCCTCTAAATCCGCCACTGAGTCTGGGTGTAAACAAAACAGACTGGATAGGTAAGAGGGCCCTGTCCGCAAGCTCGCACTCTATAGGACATTGGGGATTGATACATAAGGGCAAGTGCTATATGTCACACATTGGAGCAGTCAGCTTGTATGGTAAAAGTGCTCAGTGCTCTGTATGATCCATTCACACAGCAGTGTTAGTAGCAGGATTGAGGAGAATTTTAGAATGGAAAGAAAAAGTCTCAAAGCAACATCTTTCATTTTTATTACATATACCCCATAAATATACTTATGTCATTAGTTATTCTTAACCTTATTTTGTTGAAATTAGGTCAAGTACCACTTTGCAGATGATGTAGATATATACATATATATTTTTCCTTGCATATTTTACAGTGGTTTTAAAGGACATCTTCTGCATAATCCATTTAGCCTTCTAGAAGGTTTATGAAGTAGAGGGTTCAATGGATTTTGCTCCTGTGCGAGCGTATGGCCCCTTCCTTACGCTGGCTGAAGTTAGGGTAGCCTTCAGCCGGCGTAAGGAAGGGGCCATACGCCCGCACAGGGGGAGTGCCATGGTAAGTGAACGCCAATACGCTGTGCTTTAGTAAGCACAGCGCATCAGCGTACCTCTGGATCAGGCCTAATGTGCTTTATCCTGTCTATTAAGATAGCTGATTTTTATAAAACTTACAAAAAAAAATTGCATAATTAGCTTCGCACCACAAATAACTCGGGCGCGAACCTAATTGAATCGGGCCCTTTATTTGATAAAAACATCTTCTATGTATGTATGTTTCCAAACATGAGTAGACTTCCTGCATTTGTTGTGTCAAACACAAAGCAATGTTTTATACTGAACATATTAGTTATGCATGAACATGTGAGACCAGGGATTATGTTGGAAATCCACACATCAAAGTATTTGAGGCCAGTCTTTGACTCATAATAAACAGTAAATGTTACATTCCTTTCTTGACCTTGCAACCCCTGCATGACACTAGGCTTCCAAAGGTGAGGAGGTGACTGGATACTTCACACTTAGTCAACTGAACTCCTGACCTCTTCTAACAGCCACTTAATTGTAGGTTTTATCTTCCTGTAGAGCAATTATCTGAGTCCAGCTATCACATTGAACTAGGGAAACAACAGGAGGCCATTTACAAGGAAAGCGAGCGTGATGGTAGAGGTTAAGTGACAAAATGTTTATTGTTTTGTTACTGGATGCTTTTGGGTTGCTGCATAAGAATAGATATCCTCCCCAAATATATTCATTTAAACTTACATTATGTGTGCATGCAATATACATTAGGTGACATCATATGTTAATTGATAAATCAAAATTGATCAGAGCAATAATATGCCATGCCATTGGTCCACTTCCTTTCTCACCCCATTAATGAGTGATGGTTGGCTGTCACTTCCTGAAACAGTACCCTCTTCTAATGAATGGTGTTTGTCTTCATACATCACTTGAGTTTTATAGGGTGGTGGAGCCAAACGTTAGCAGACATCTTATCCCCAGGCTGCAGTCTGTCTGCCTACAGTTTTCACCTCTGGAGCCAGAGATTTTTAGGGTAAGGTCTGTTACTCTTCTTTTAAGACACAGGGCAATTACATTTTAAGGATCATCCAGAGTGAAAGCTAAATTACAGTCATGAATGACGTTGTAAAGTGGCCAATTAAAAGTGTTTAATGGTATGTGACCCTGGCAGAAACAAATCATGGTTTATATATTGTATTTCTTAAATAACAGGAACATTAACAATTCTTCATCCTTATATTACCTGACCCATTTTATTTGTTCTTCACCCTATTGCAATAATCAGAATAGTAATACATTAGTCTAGCAGCATAGCATAGCGCTAATATTAGTAAAATATATACTGTGTACGGTCAAATAAATACAGATTGGATTGAGGGAGAAAAAATGTTTTGCCAACAGGTTTTTCTTGTTTTTGTTTTTTTCTGTATAGTACCAGCAATATATTTGCATTTAACATTTTTAGAACACATTCTAAACTGGTAATAACTGACAGACTGGGAGGTAACAGTGTTCTGCTTTCAAGTTTAACCGGCAGTTATGTGTGGTGGGGAACACTACAGTCAACTGCAGGCGTGGGTGTCAGGGCATGCTGGCACTTATGGTTCCCCATGGGCATAACGCCATTTGAAGTGCTACAAACAAAGCATGCCCAAGATTTTATAGCAGCCTTTGCTTCCTGCGGCCTGTTGTGCACTAACTAATACAAGGGTGGTTTATAAGTTATATTACATTTATTTATTTTTACCTGAGAAGTGCAAATTACAAAGCATGATTTTGGTTGCTACATTGCGGGGATGTTTACAACATCCCGCAATGTTCAGCAATTGAATAGGGTTGGGTTTTTTTGCGGCTTTTTAATAGGGTTAACTTTGTAGTTAAAAAGTACTGCAATAGAATGTGTTGTGTTTGGGAGCGATATTGCCTAATTTGTATGAAAATAAAGCAGCATTGAAACCAAAATGCAACATTGCAGGGAATAGAATCCTGGGCCTAATTTGTGCCTGACAGGAGTGTCTGAGATACATGCAAACACTCACAGTATTATGTAGCGATAATCTTGGTTACTTTAGCCGTTCACCAAAACATATCCAAATTAAAGTTATATAACCAATATGGGCTTAGGACCGTATTTGACTACTGCGCATGTGTTGGCTAAAGGCTTCCAGCACGGATCTGGATCATCATGATCCAGGCTACTGTGTTGGAAGCATTTCCATTGGCGGGTAGGGGTGACCCACCATGCGTACAGCATGTACACATAATGGGAGGGAGGGCATTTACAAATCATTCAGTAAGGGCTTGGTTAAGCATTAATCATTTAGAGTAGAGTCCTGGTTACAGATGTCCATACGTGCAACGGAAGTGGTCTCCAATTACACAAAGACTTTAGGATTGCATGGCGATCCACTACAGGAAGAGTCCCTACTGCAGCGGCAGCAGACTTCTGGGTCCGATCCTTAAAGTGCAGTCTATCAGCTTTAATTTAACAGTATTCACAATCAAATTGGAGGAAAGGGTTCAGGAATTAAAGCTGTTTAAAATGTAGACCCTTCTTTTTAAGGGACCAAAAGTAGTTGAACAATTCACTCAAAGGCTGTTTTATGGACAGGTATGGCCTATTCCTTTGTTATTTCTTTGTTGATTTCAAATATGGCATTTGCATTTGAAAACTGTTGATAAGAATCTACAACATGTGGTCAAAAGAGCTCTCAATTCAAGTGAAACAGGCCATCCTGAAGCTGCAAAAACAAAAACAATCCATTAGAGAGATAGCAGGATCTGAAGTAGTGGCCAAATCTGTGTTTTCTGTATGCACAGAGGTCTGGCAGTCCGCAAGGAAAAAAGGAGTGAACTCTCCTGTCACTCCCCTCTCTTGTGCGGATATAGCAGCAGTTACACTGCCATAACCCTGTCTAAAGTCACCAAGCGGATCAGCGGTCCTTATGTCTGTTGATTCGCACAGAATTAGTAAATCCAACATGGTTCCCTCTGCCCACCTTCCAGAGTTTAGGTGGGCTGAGGGGATGCGCTGCCCTGTCAAACGGTTCTCCAGGCCTATGGAACTTAGGTTCATGCAGCTGGAAGTCTGTTGCGGAACATCTGGGGCCAGATTTACTAAGATGCGGGATTGGAAAAGTGGAGATGTTGCCTATGACAACCAATCAGATTTTAGCTCTCACTTTCCTATTACATACTAGAGAATGTCAACTAGAATCTGATTGGTTGCTATGGGCAACAACTCCACTTTTCCAAACCTGCAGCTTAGTAAATCTGGCCCCTGGTGTGGGAATTGCCAGAAAATCACCCAACTTCCGCAAGCAGCTTCCTAAGAAGCATGCATATCACTTGCTAAAGACGAGACTAAAGACAGAAAGACAAACAAACAAACAAACAAACAGCAACTAAAGACAACTTCAGTAAAGGCCTGGCAAAGCATAACTAAGTTGGAAACACATTTGGTGATGTCCATGGGGTTCCAAACTCAAGAAAGTATAAGAATTAATGTTCAGGATTATGTTCATTTATCTCATTGCATTTGAGTCCCTAAAAATGGACATTCCAGTTGCTCTCCATTGTTTAATTTCAAATTCAGTGTGGTGGCAAACTAAAACTATAAAAATGGGATAACAAGGATGACAATAATAGTGGCTTTTTGTTCTTAACATCAAAGTACGTCAGTAAGTTAGCTTTTATGAATACTGTCTTTCATATCTAGTAATACCAAGTTTTTTTTTTGTATTTTTTTAAACTACACTAAAGATCATTTGGTTAGACAATGTAATTTTGATTAACATACCTAACTTACAAGGCAAAATATGTGATACATTCTCAATTCTTGCTATTGCTTTAAAAAAAATTGTCAGGTTAACTAAAACTGTCACAAAATGTGAATCATTAAGTATTATGTTCATCTTGTGCTAGTGGTGGAGAAAAAAATAAATGTGATTTTGGAAGGTGATAAAGCAAGCCAAAAGTACTGGTAATTAGTTTCTAAAACTGCTAGCCAAAAACATGCTGTGAATCTGGGGCTCAATTAGGCTCAACAGGTTTAGTTCACACTGTGACCCTGCCTAGTCATCTTCTATTGAAAGCCGTTCCTTTCCCGTTGTGGTAATGGCATATGGCACCTCACCAAATACTGTTAATTTCAGAAGCAGACTAAAAAAAAAACTCACAGCAAAGAGAAAGGAAAGGAAAAGGTGTTGGAAAAGCCATCTGTTGGTTCTTCAAAGCTATATGCACATGGCCATGCAAGTTCAAGGAAAGTGGATTATTAATCTACAAAGAGGAAATGCAGACTAAAATTCTCTGCAGGCCATGCTAACTTTTTCTGGGAAGGGCAGAGATACAGCTGGACAGGAAATTGCCAGAGCTGCCAGCTTTACTTTGAACAGGACAAGAGAGGAAGATATTTAAGAGAACATTAGTACGGTTACATGTCTATGCAACCTGCTTTCACAGGCTCGCTGGGCTTTGAGAAAGTATAGATGGGTATAGCAATGTATATTCTTTAAGCAAATTTATTTTAAAAAATTCAACTAAAAATCAAGGAAGAGGAAATACTAAACTAATGAAAGGCTTCTACAGGTTTAAAACTGGTATCACAGAAATTAATGGGTTTGCTATAAGGGTTAATCACTTTCAAAGGAAATGATATCAATAATTTAAGTGTTAAAATCACATAAAATTGTATATTTCAATCAATGTGCTTTGAATATTTGAACTGTAACTACAAAGAGTGCAGCACTTCATTCAACAACAAACTTCTTGGTGTGTGACGGCAGGTGTACACTATACAACGCTGTACACAGGCACTTTCCTGATCATTGGATCGACTAGCATGTGTACCCCACACTGTACCCATCCATACTAGGATGGCATGGTCAGGAGCTCGCCACGATTATTGTGTAGGACTGGATCCAGACTTTTGAGCTCCCTGCTGGATCTAGCCTTTCATACAGAAATATGATCATTTAAAACACACACTTCCCGTCCCACTGTCTGAAACAGGACACAGCTGTAAATGGTAAAGTGTGCATATTCCTATCCTAGCAACCAGAAAGCACCCTGCCTCCAGTCTGCAGTGTGTTCACGCTTCTCAACTTCCCAGGTTGTTTTGTTGTGAGCCAGAGAATTTGTAAACGTGTATCCAGCTTATTGTTTCTTCACCTGCTCATCTTAACACAAACATAGTAACAATACATTTAGTTTTCTTAAAACAGAAAGGGCGTCATAATCCTGTTTTAATTATTCAATGATCGCTTATTCATATACTGTATGAATTTCCTGACATTGATTTATCTTAATTTGCTAAGCACATGTCAAAAGAAATGTTTATAAAAACAAAAAGATTATCAACCTCTTTTTTAGGGAGTACCGGTTGCCCACTATGGAATCAGGTCAAATACCACTTTGCAGATCATGTGTGTGCGTGTGTATTTTATTTTTTATTTATTTATCCTTAAATATTTAGCAGTTGTTATAAAGTACATTTCTACATAATCCATTCAAGTCCTCTACATCCTTTGTTAAATATGACTTCTGACAGCATTGCACCTGGTTAAAGCATAAATACGGCTTCTACCTCTTGACAACCTTACCCAGTTGCTCGGAGTATCACGAGGCAGTGGGCTGAGTGCCAGCAGTTGTACTAGTACCACTGGCTGAGAGCCCCTGCTCTAGACCATCCTAATTTATTTACAGCATGGATTATTTGTATCACAGATCCTGCAATGCTCCTTCTGTAGAACATTTCTCCTACTAATGTAGAGCAGTATTTCCTGAGGGACCCTAAACAGTCCATGTTTTCCAGGTGTCCCTACAGAACAAAGGATACACAAGAGTACCACTTGTGGATCTTAAAAAAAAAATTAACACATCTGTTTTCTAGCACCTGTTCCTATTCAGAGACCCTGCGGACAGAGTTTAGGGAAGAATGATTTACAGCATTTGGAATGTACCCCAATTTAGTAAAAGCCCATGAACCACTATATAAGTTACACGGTCGTATCTTCCCCACCATCAATTAAGTGATAGTTTTATAATAAACTTCAGAACTTTACGCAGATTTAAGATGAAACCTCAAATAGTGTCCCTCAACATAGATTTATTTTGCTGGGTATTCCTTTACTTAAATTCTTCTTAGAAAGGTTTCATAGTTTAATGCTTAATATTTATGTGATTGCAGTACACAAGAAGTCCTGCTCATCCTCTCAGATCACCACAAGCTCTGTAACTCTCTTCTGCACTTAATAAATGCTCTGATATTTCTCTCAGTGCTCTGGAATAACCTTCCTCTCCCATAAAATCATCCTCCACTCTCCAAACTTTCAGGTGCTCTCTTAAAATTCACCTCTTCAGCCAAGTTTATCAAATTCTTCAATCTTATTGAGCTTTGTTTACAAGCTTTATTTATATTAAAAACCATTCTGCTTTCCACTTCACCTTTCCATTGCATTATTAACACAACCCCACAAACTTTCTATTCTAAAATTCCCTCATCTCTGTTACTACTACTGCTGTTTGACTGGATCATACAGAGCACTGAGCACTTTTACCATAAAACATGGCTGGTCCACTGTGTGATTTAGAGTACTTGCCCTTATGTATTAAACTCATTGTCCTAGAGTGTAAGTTTTTGTGCAGGGCCCAATTACCCAGTTAAAAGTTACTTTTAGCCCAAGTTTACACCAGGCTGGTTTGGACCTTCACACATGAAAGCGATTACAAGTTTAACTTGCAGTATGAGCTTTGTGTTTTTGTAACAATTACACTACATAAACAAAAAAACAAAAAGAAATGTTATATGCAAAAAAATACGTTTACATTCTTCAAATAAAAACTACACACTGTTCAATTACCAAAATAGTGATTTATTAATAATTTAGAGATAAATTTCATTTTAAAACTTTACTCCGTGGACATGTGGAAGTGCAGTGCAACTCCCTTATTGGCAATAAGTGTGCAATCTAAGCTTTGCAAGTCATTGGTACATACAGAATTCCAGTTTCTACGGTACAGATAGTAGAAGGAAAAACCCCACAGACAAAACATAAGCCTCATCCATAACCATAGCAATAGTGGTGAGGTAATCCACATTAAGTTTAAGAGCATTAAAGTGTTAAAAAAAATAAAATAAAAAGCCAGCAACACTGAATTATTACAAGTGTAAATTTGTAGCTCATTTTGTGCAGAAATAGAAAATGCTCATTCCAACAGTGTAGAGCAACATTTAACCTAATAACTGCTGCTAAAATTACAGTTCCCAAGGTGACCAAATATGCTAAAAGTTGCATTTACTTTAACAAGCACCATCTTCTACAGTTAACAAAAACCTCCTCCACTTTGCTTTAAAAAGTAAAAAATATTGACACTGCTACATATAAAAGTGGATATTTACAGTACTTTGTAAATTAGAAAAAAACAATACTTCAGATTCATCAGAAGTGTAAATGCATTTCTTTGGCTCCTTTCAGTCTCAGAACCAATCTTCACAGAAGACAGGAATATATATATATACGTATATAAATTGTTCTTTCAAATCTTCATCGATTATTGAACAGAGGTTCAACTAATCTTTTTTGGGATCTCAAGCCACCGCAATACCAATGCAGTGCTCTCATGTAAGCTTGCCAAATCATTCAGCTGCTTCCAATGTTTCCACTCTCCATGTTCTGGAGACTAAACTAGCCACCTCTCCCACTGCAACTTCAATAATCTTTTGTTTTGCCATTATGACCTGGTACAAGCAATGACGACATCTGTCTAAGACTCTTGACAGATTTAAAGAGACATTTCTTCATATAGGAATGATTATTTCCAATAAACTTGAGAAATCAAGCCTCACGTGGACTGTAAAGAATCTACCTTAAAGACATTTTGATTGGCTGGACTTGTGAAATATAACTGTTGAGGTGGGACCCGATTGTCACAAGGACTACTAAGTCCCAATGTCCTTTCAAAATCCAGCAATTGACCCATGAAGTTGAAGTTGGGGGAGATGTTTGATTTCTTCATCTTAACTATGTCATAGGCATCATTCATGGAAAGGTTCATCTTTTGCATGAGATAGGCCACTGTTACAGTGACTGACCGACTAATTCCAGCCAAGCAGTGCACTAGTACACCACAACTTTTTCCTCGTGCTTCATCTATGAAGGGGAGAAGAAAAAATAAAATATATAGAATTAGTACTTTTAAAATCTAGTTTTAAAACAGTGCAATTGACAAATTAAGTCATTTTTCACAAATTTTAATTCTGCATGAACGCTACTAAGCATGTTTGCAATAAATTAACCCTTTACGTGTTAAATTATAATAAACTAAAGTATTTTATATACAGAGCTATATTAAAGAGGTTGTAAGGAGATTACAAGCCTCAGAACACAATAGGAGATTCTTGCAATACACTAGGGGCGATTCAATGGACAGCAAAGATGAGAAAAGGTGCGTCTAACGCCATCTATAACTGTAGGCAAAATTTGCAGATTTCATACGCACCTCTATGAGGTACAAGATAAAATCAGCAACTTAAATTTATGACAATAGCATAGTGACCAGGCATCACGGTCAATTGAATCGGCCCCTATGATTTATCATTTTAAATTGGGCACAGGTTGGTTAAAGCCACTCCAAAAACAAGGGTTAACATACAGAGGAAATAAATGTGGTATAATACAAGCACTGTAATATAGAACGCTAGAAATCTGCCTTTTTATTTCTTGCCATCCATTCCTAAATAGCCATCCATTCCTAAATATGAATCCAAAAAGGGGAAAAAAATATATACTATATTACGTTCCAACTGTTTTGTAGTCAACAATAGCTTTATTCAGACAGACATTCTAAAAAGAAAGAGGGTAGTCACAGGGGACAACTCATTAAGAGGAACAGGATGTCAACATTGCTCTAAAATGGGTTCCTTTGTAAGAGGAAACACACTACAATGCTTAGAGATTAGATTCTATATGGCTTCCAGCCAAATTTTTCTTCCTGCAGTGCTCATATTACCATCACAGTATGCAAGGAGGGGAAAAGGTTACTACACTGTAGCTTAATGAAGTTTTAAAGGAGAAGGCAGCGACATGTATCGAAATAAGAAAAATAAATTTGAGACTTTAACAAGAACCCCTTTCCCCATTCAGAATATTGCCAATGCACAATGAAACATAAAATTACTCACCAATAAAAGAGATGGCTTCTGGAAAAAATTGGGACAGATTTTGGCTCCAATGATCTGAGATGGGAATCTGTTTGTACCTGAACTCCCCAGCATTTTCAAAGAGATTGGGCAAATTTGGAGTCACATTTAGAATGTACTTAATTCCAAACTCCTCTAAAACATCCAGATTGGTTGAATCCTTGGCACAGCCAAGGTACAAGTAGGGCAGTATTTCAACTGGGAATGAAGGTTGTGTATTAGAGAGGGGGCTTCCATCAGAATCTGTTGCACTGTTGGGGTCCCGATCAAGGTCAGACTCAATATCTGAAGAAGAATCTGAGCTGATGCGTAGTCCCCCCAAACCCAGTACTGGGGGAGAACTACTGCTGCAGGAGCTGTCCAGATTAGTTTCACAATGAACAGGGAACTCTGTCTGGAATTTGTTAAAACCACCTGCAATAGAATGAAAGGGTTAGAAAAGAACATGATGGGAATTAATGTAAATCGCATTTACAAAAAGTTTACTAAACAAACAAACAAACTTAAGTAATGGAAGTCAGCGAAAAAATGTTGTTTTACACCTATTAAGTGTGTACATTTTTGATTGTGAGCTGTCCATTTTAAGCTCTGTTAAATCAAGCATTAAACAAATATAAAGGAAAATGTAATGCAAAGAGAAAAATGCAGAACATGCATATTGATAACCTTGGCAAAGTCTAATAAGATTATAACACCAAATTTGTACAAGAAGGGTAGAATACATGAATATACTCAAGTACTCCATGAGCAAATGCAGAAAACCTCAAATGTACGTGGGACATTTCAGATAAGGTCGGACTTTGTACCTTAAAAGCATTAACTTAATGGAAAACTACTGATAATCTCCCTTGTGATAACTGGTAACGTTCCATTGAAAGAATCTTATTTAGCCGACCAGTAAAAAAAAAATAGAGGAAGTCATTAGTTATTGCACTTTGGGACATAGAGGATAAGCTATTAAATAGAGTTCAGATCAGTGACTGGAAAATAAAATATTACATAAAGACCTTAAATCCTGTCGTGTGGTGCCACAGAACTGAGCATGTGGCAGTGGCCACTGCAGCATGCTGCCACTCCTGTCTACTGTGGAGTGCCAGCAGGGCACCTAGGCACATGAAACCAAGTGACAGCAAGTGACTTTGTGCACCGAGTGACACGATCACATACCTTCCAGGTAGAAAGCCTTGCAGCCCTCGTCCTTCAGCCTCTTCATCAGAAGCCCCAGCACAGTGTCCCCACCCGTGTTCTCATTCCACTCGCTGCTGCTCTCATCGTAAAGAATGACGGTGTCAGAGCCACATCTGCGGGCGAACGTGTCCCGGTCCTCGCCCCGGTTGAAGAGCGAGCGGATGGGCAGGTTGCCCTTCTTCAGGCGCCGCAGCATGATGCCTGGGATAGCGACGTTGATGGCCGCCTCGATGTGTGAGGACTCGTAGAGCTCTTGGGCTCTGCAGTCCATGAGCAGAAGTCGCTCGTTGGCCAGCTCCAGCTGCTCGTTGAGCCAGGTCACCGACTTGCTGACCGCCATGTCTGACGTGAGGTGCACGGGTCTAAGCTTCTCTATCATTGAGGAGAAGGGGGAAAGGAGCGCGGTCGGGCAACGGGGGTCTGAGTGCGGCCTCGAACTAGTGCCGCCTCTTGTTCTACTGCTGCTTCAATGGAGCTGCGTGGAAATCCAATTAGCAGAGTGAATGGTGGCGTCTCCCGCGTGTCCCCCAGCCCCGAGTCCTTTCTCTGATCAATCAGCTCCGCGCGGCTCAACCGCAGGCAGCTACTGAATGGATACAAACACGGAACGTCTCAATGGATACATTGTGCGCGCCGGCCAATCAGAACGCTCGGAGCGCTGGTTGCCCTGGAGACGGGCCGGCTGGAACAGGTTGTGTTGATGAATTGTTAATGAGTTTGTCATTCACAAAAACGGAAAGGAATTTCCGCTCTGGATCAGCCGAGTGCAAATAAGCAGCAACAGCGGATCAAGGGAGGGGGGAGAGGAAGGAAGGAGAGAGGGGGATGGGGAGCAGAGCACAGCTCGTTATCATGCTCTCAGGGCAGAGCTTTCTCCTGTACAGGAATCACAGACTAGGCGAATGCCATTAAAAGTAAAAGATATGGCAGGTTTATTTTATATTTATGTTTTTTCTACTGCCACAATGAGGTTGTTCTCTGCAAGCATCGCACTTAATAACCCCGATCGCCTGATCATATTTAAATAAATACATTTGGCTTCTCTTGTTTGCAATTCATAAAGTGCTTCATTCATGATCTGCTGCCTAGGTATTTGCATAGACGGCAGGAAACTAAAGCTGTTCATTGATACATTAATGAAATGTCCTGAAATGAAAGGAAGATGGTGCATGTGCTTGTCTCTGGTCGAGATGTCTGCTGCCATTGCAGTACATCGTCTATAATGCAGCGGCCAAATCATTGCGTGTTAGTGGATTAGGGGGCTGACTGACCACTTATGCAATAGAAACCGAATCAATGAAGTTTCAGCGCTAATCATTTACACAATAAGAGCACTTGAACATCAGACGGCTTGTTGGCAGACTGACAAGTCGCCGAGAAAACCATTTTTTAAAGAATGGTTGCCAAAGATAAGCTAGATCAATAAAATCCTGCTGATTTGAGGCTTTAATCAATTGGAACTCCACAGTTATAATGAAGACATTTTAAACGATTGATGTTTTCAAGATTTTAGCAACTTTTTCAATCATTTTGCACTCGAATTGCTCATGAATAGGTTCATTTTTCTCTGCATTTGGAAGCTAAATTTAATCTGGTTTTCTTTCTTTTCTTTTGTTAATTTTTATTTGTTTTATGTGTTTTGGGCAAGGGTAAACGTGCAAATATCAGTTTTGAATTTGGGAACATTAGCAGCATTGTTCGGCTTTTTATTTACATTATTATTAATAATAATAATAATAAAATCCTAATAATACAAATAATATAGGGCTATATTTACTAAACTGCACAAAAGGAAAAGTGGCGATGTTGTCCATAGCAACCAATCTGATTTTAGCTCTCACTTTTCTATCACATACTAGAGAATGTTAGCTAGAATCCGTTTGGTTGCTTTGGGCAACATCACTTCTTTTTTTCTGTAGTTTAGTAAATCTAGCCCTTAGTAAGGAAGTTCTCAAGCAAAAATGACAGGAAAACACTATCGGGACATAAAGAGCCTGTGAGCGGCTATAAGCAGGTATTATTGTATATTAGTACTCAACCAATGGCAGAATAGAGAACATGTCTGTTTAGCTGCATTACCTAAAGGCTACCTTAACCCCTCAAACACTGGACAATGTAACTATAACTGTATATAGTTATACAGTGTTACAGCGCGGTGTTTAGGGTGTTTCATTGTTTATTATTGTACTTTTTGATTGTTCTTATCCTTATTTAGGCTGAGATCTTTTGATGTTTAGGGGGTAAGTGGTTTCCCCCTGGAACTACCCCACTGCAGCAGTATATAGGTGCACCAATTGAGAGGTTTTTTGTTTGATAATCAAGTAAATATAACTGCTAACTACACACCAACTATATCAACTCATTTATTTATTTATTAACAGGTTTTTATATAGCACCCACAGATTACGTAGCACTTTACAATGTTACAGTCTTTATAACAATACTGGGGAATAACAGACAGACTGGGTGGGTAAGAGGGCCCTGCTCACAGGCTTACACTCTATAGGACAGTGGGTTTGATACATAAGGGCAAGTGCTCTATATCAAACACTGGACCAGCCAGGGTGTATGACAAAAGTGCTCAATGCTCTGTATGCTCCAGTCACACAGCAGTGTTAGTAGCAGAGATGAGGGAATGGTAGAACAGAGAGCGTGCGGGTTTGTGTTCGTAATGTGTTAAATTGTAGAAGTGGTTGATAATATGGTATTTAATGCTTAGGGTGGTTGTGGAATTTGATAAGCTTGTCTGAAGAGATGAGTTTTAAGGGAACGCTTGAAAGATTGTAGAGTAGTGGATAGTCTTAATGAGCGAGGAAGGCTATTCCAGAGAGTGGGTGCTGCCCGGGAGAAGTCTTGCAACCTTAAATCTGAGCATTTATGAGGTACAGAGGTGAGTTGTAGATCTTGTGATGATCTGAGAGAACGTGCTGGGATATATATGAGACAAGTGAGGAAATGTATGCAGGTGCAGTGTTGCTTATGGCTTTATAGGTTATAAAATACATAAAAACATTATTGTATGTACTATAAATAGGGCCCTATGTGTTTTCTTCATAACAGAGAAAGAACTGCTCCAATGACTAACTAATAACTATACTGGTTTTGTCAGATTGGTTTGTCATTTCTTACAATACAGATCTGCTTCAGCAATGTTTGGTTCCTAGGAGGTTATAAAAATACACTTAACCTTTATATGGAATCCTGCTAAAGAAACACATATGGAAGCAAGAAAATCACACAGGCAAGGAAACCACATGCTAATTGAAGTCATTTTAAGGAGCTCTGCTTAATAAGTAAAGCAGGGTAGTTAGGGGGCTGGTAGACTCCCGAAATTCGGGCAGTTATCCTTGTATCTCGAGAGAGCCTGCAAATCTCCTGCAGTGGCAGAGTCCTGCTCCCCTGCCTGGCATCACTAGTATTCCCAGTGTTACTAGGAGCATTGCGGAACTTGATGACGCAATTTGGGTCATCAAGCCCCGCCCCCATCCCTAGTACAACTAAGAAAAACAGGCATTGATAGTCAGGGGCGGAGCTTTGGACACAATTTGCATAAATCACATCATTAAGCCCCACCCCCCACAGGCATCTCTGTTTTCCCTCCGGGATCTCCCGAAGGGATTCTATGAGAAGTCGATAACCCTACAATAATGGCACATAGCATACCGGCACACAGCTGCTAAGCGCAATGCAGCTATGCACTATAATTAGTACAAGTGCGGGGTAGTACAGTGTAATGTTGACCGCAAATGGAGGTTCAGATTTTTGCGAGCGCCTCTCTCTGAATGTAATTGTCACAAAATTATTGCAAATAATAATTAGAATTTTTCATAAAAACATGGAAAAAAATATTTTTTTTTTATTACTGTATGCAACAATGAATGAACACATACACAACAGATTGCCATTTGAAACGTGCTAACGAAAGTGTATGAAATAAGTCGCGGATGGTGAGATCCCTGGACTTCGACATAACCTGGGGTACATGCAAATGTTTTAACATATGTGGTGGCCCTGGGAGTTGGGAAAGCGGGATGCACCTTCTTTCAATTGCTGCTCTAACGCCGTTACGAGAGCATGCAAAATTCATGCGCCTCGAGCTCAGTTTTGAGAACAGGTTAGCGCGTGGGACGTTGATGATTTGAGTTGAGGAGCGTGAGGGGTTCTCTCTAGAAGCTTCTGGGGGGAAAAGTGATTTTGACTGTTGGGGTTCAGTTGGAGGAAGGTAGGTGTGACGGAGGAATAAATAAGGATATAGAGTGTGACAGAAGTGGTCCGAGAAGGAAGAGTGAAATTGAGTTCAACATGAAAAGAGTAATTTTGTCGGAAAGTGACAAAAAGACAGTGGAGTAGAAAGAGAGAAGGTGTTAACGAGTACTGGGTGATCGGATCATGGACAGTATCGGTGGTAGCAAAGAAAGCAGTATCGGTAGTGAGCTGGGGAGACAACAGTGTCATTGTGGAAAGTATCGGTGGTAGTGAGGGGAATTATCGGTATAGACCCGAAGAGACAACCGAGAGACGGAGGAGAGTCTCGTCGTGGTGAGGAGAGATACCGGTGGAGATCGGAGGAGACGGAGGAGAGAATCGGTGGTGGTGAGAGATTTTATCGGTGGGAAGCTTAAGGGTGATAGCAGTATGTACAGGGAGGAGATATCAGAGACCGAAGCAGAAAGTGTAACTTTGGAAGCGGGGAGAGAGGTTCATCTGAGCTGGATTGAGAGAAAGCTGTTAAGATGGACATTGGAGATAGCGGAGAATAGAGAGGGAGAAAAGGGTGCAGGAGACAGTAGGGATAATTGAAGGTGTTTTTGGTGTGAAAAGAATTGTATTGGAAACTGTTTCAACTGATTTATGAACATTCTCTATAAGTTTATTAAAATATTGTTATCTGCTTAATTATATGAAAAATGAATTGTTAAGATGACATTGGAGATAGCGGGTTTAGGTGAGAAACTGCTACATCAGGAGAGTGGAGATTAGGGACAGGAGATAGAAGTTGTTGCACAGATTGAGAAAGTTGGTTAAAATTAATGGCATAAATATTTTTACGGGTGCGAGTAGGTGTTGGCGAGTTATAGAGTATAGAGTTAGACTTGGTATGAGAGAGTTTGCAGGTGATAAGGTGATGGTCTGAGAGAGGGTGAGGAAAGTTATTGATATCAGTGACTGAGCATAGCTTGGAGAATGCAAGATCAATGCAATTACCATCCTTATGGGTAGTAGAATCAATCCACTGGGAGAGGCCAAGAGAGGAGGTAAGAGAGAAAAGCTTAGAGGCATGAGGAGAGGGAGGATCATTAATGGGAATGTTGAAATCACCAAGGATAACAGTGGGTAAGTCAGAGGATAAAAAATGAGGGAGCCACGCAGAAAAGTGTTGTAGAAATTGTTGGCAGGATTCACTGGGGGGACGATAGATTACAGCAACACGCAGAGGATAAGGGTTAAAGATGCGTACAGCATGTACTTCAAAGGATGAGAAAGTAAGCGAAGGGATATTAGGTAGAGCAGTAAATGTGACATGTTGTGAAAGAAGTATTCCAACCCCACCACCCCGTCTGTCTCCAGGCCTGGAGGTATGAGTAAAGTGAAGGCCACCATGTGAGAGGGCAGCAGGTGAGGCAGTGTCAGATTCAGAGAGCCAAGTTTCTGTTAGTGCAAGAAGGTTAAGGTTGTTAGAAAGGAAAATGTCATGAATGGAGGTTAGCTTGTTACAGACAGAGCGTACATTCCATAGTGCGCAGTTTATTGTTTTTGAAGGTGGTGGGAGACAGGAAATGTGTTTGATATTTGCATGATTCCTATAGTGTCCAGAGTTTGATTGATTTGTGTGAGAGATGTGAGGGGGACCAGGATTTGGAGAGATATCACCAGCTAACAGAAGAAGTAGTGAGAGATATAGGAGATTATGTGATCTATGAGATGTTTTATGATTTGTATCTTTAGAGGAAGCTACAGATAGACATTTTAGATAAGATAGGAGTTCATGGGAGACACAACTCATTAAGGCCAATGGGTTGGATCCTGACTTATGCACGCCTTACGGACAGTTGCGTAGCAGGGAGTGCACGCCCCCTGCACTCCCCGCTCAAGGTAGTAAAATCTGGACACTTACGTGACCAGATTCCTACCTTAAAATTTACTATTAGGTCTGCAGCTTTGAGGTCGCAGACGTAGTCGTGACGGGCCTTCCCCAGCCCTGAACCCTAATTTACATGGCTATCTTTGCCTCTATGGTGAAGATATGACCATCATAAATTGGGGTTGCAGCCCCTTTCTCATAACTGCTGGCATACGTAACGATGTTATGTACGCCAGCCGGTACACAAAGGTAGTAAGTTTGTGCACATGCGCACAACCTACCGGACAGGGGAACTACGTTATTGGGAAACGTAATTCCCTTGTCGTACGTTATTCGGGATCTGGCCCAAACATGTATAAAAAATACCATTAAAAGCATGCTACACCAACAGTGTTGTGTGGCTGCGGTTTGGGGGAGGAGAGCCTTAGGGTTAGGCTGCGGAGGGGGTACTTAGGGTTAGGCTGCTGGGGGGACTTAGGGTTAGGCTGCTGGGGGAGGGGAGAGACTTAGGCTTTTGGCTGGGGGGGAGACAGGGTTGGGGGGGACATAGGGTTAGGCTGCTGGGGGGGAGACTTAGGGTTAGAGAGTGGGTTGGGGATAGCACAATAACTTACCTATCAGAGCACTGTGTTCGAGGCATAAGCAATCGATATCCCAGCCAGTTCGGAACTGACTGGGAGCGAACAGCCCTATCGAAATAGAGCCATTCGCAACGGAGACCCATGCTCCAACAGCACATATTGATTTTACATATTTGTATTCCTTCTAATAATGTCCTTATAATATTTGCTCAATAATGCATATGTAACTCATAAATACTTAAATAACGGAATGACAGTGAACCTAATTCATTGTTCATAAAAAGAAAAGAAAAAAACAGATTATAATAAAATCAGATGACCGAAGCTTTAAATGTAGTAATATCTAAAGACTTGTTTTATTCTGTTTTACTATATAGGCCACTATGGCTCTGTGGGACTTCTATTTATTTTACTTTAGCATCAGTTTGAAACACAACTTTCTGAGTTGCAAAAAATATGCAGCGAAGTCATACTTGCCTACAATACATGTAAGTACGGTCTTGAGATGCTAAAACCAATGCAGGTAAGTAACACAGGCTCCGAAGGGTATTGTATATGAGATATAAAGTAAATTTTTGTGTCATTTATACACTTAACAAGATTAGGTCCACAGTGTATTAATGTCTACATCAATGTACTTTACAGGGAGGCCTTATTTTGATAACACTAAGGTTTATAGTATCATGATACCTTAGTGTTGTTAATAATGAATAGTTAGACAAAAATAACACGCTAACCTTAACCATCCCCTCACAACAGCCAAAGCCTAACCATCCCCTCATTGCAGCCTAACGCAATCCATCCCCTTACTGCAGACAAAAGCGCATACGTCGTCAAATGAAAAAAAGATGTCAGTAAGTGGCAAGAAAAATATATTTGGCTTGCCTTGTGATTTGAGATAGGTCATCCTAAACAGCATTTAAAAAAAAAACAAAAAAAAATAAAAAAATAAAAATCCTAAAAAAAACCCCCTTAAAATCCAAAGTAAATAAACCCCTCAAAATACAAAACTAAATAACCCTCAAAAAAAATATAAAAAAACATATAAAAAAATAAACAAAAAAAGTTGAAGTGGACATTAAAATTTCTGCTTCTACTTTTGTTTATTTTATAATTTTTTATTTTCTTAATAAACATTTTTTTGTGTGTGTAGACATAATTCACACAGAGCTGTGCAGTGTTTGAATTTGCCATTATTATCCAAATACTACTTTGACCCTGGTAGTCAACTAAAAAATTGAGGCTAAATCAACTACTATTCTTTGAAAACTAAAGACTATAACAAAAAAATTAGGCATTTTCTGAAATGTGTTTGTTATGACGGAAATTAATTATAAATAAAATAGGTGACGCTTTTGGGAGGGTTAGATATGCTCCCAGGCCTAAGCTCTCTAAAAAAAATAAAAATGCACATGCGCTGCCCTAACAGGATAATGGGGTTGAAATATGTACTACCTATAATAGATTTCTACAGTCCTAAGGCTTGGTGGTCAGATTATTTGATTTTTAATCAGGTTTAAAAATCATTTGATCTGACCAGTTGATCAGACTTGAATGTTGTAATTGGTTGTACACACTCACAGACAGGACTGTTCAAGGTCAGATTGGACGCAAATTGGATAAGATTGTACCCAGCTTTATGATGGGTATATGCTTGTGCAGTCCTCCTGAAATTCAACTCCAGACCAGACGGTTTACACAATCCTACAACAAATCAAGGTTACAAAAGCGACACTTTATCCACTACACATTTGGATTAATTTTACGGTAGACCTCTGACCTGCATCTGCTCATATGATCATCTTAAACTATCGCCTCACCATGCACACTTTTCCAGTCTCCATCAGATTGCCATTAAAGGTGGTGCTGCATGACCTCAGATTGGGAGAAAAATTAGACAAAGCAGTCAAAGGAGCTCTTACAATTGTAAATCAATTGTAAGTCATTTGACCTAACCGGGCAACCAGGATTGAATGTAACGTGTGGAGCATACACCTTTTTCAATGTCTGACCAACTGGACGGTCAGAGGTCAGGAATTGGATAAGTGTCTGCGCAGCTTAAAGTGGGTTAGACAAGTATCCCATTCTCTTCATATAAAACTCTAGACCAGCCAATGGATCTGCTCAAACGACCTTTGGCCAAATTTGAATCACCGTTGTGATTATGATGTACCTGCTGCCAATTGAATGAATCCTGCCAATTCAGTGTCTTGACTGTCTCTATAACACCCAAAAACTCATTAACGGGTCATTAACAGGGAGGGGCATAGATATAGAGCTATCAGCTAGGGGGCCTGGAGACACATGATTGGGAATACTAGGGGGCTGGAGACACATGGGGGATGCTGGGAAAACTGGAGACATGATGGGGATACTGGGTACGTGCTGGAGAATACTGGGGGCTGTAGACATGAAGGAGGATACTGGGAGGGGGCTTGAGATATGATTGGGGATACTGGGGGGGGCTGGAGACACAGGATTGGGATAGTGGGGGGGTGGCGAATCATATATCTGTATAATGTAAGTGACTGGAGGCTTATCATATATCTGTATAATGTATAGTGTAAGTGTCTGATGGGTGAGGGGCCTAGAGAGACATTATTGGTAATACTGAGGCCCGGAGACATGATGGTGGATCCTGGGGGGACTGGAGACTACTGAGGGGCTGGAGATGTGATGGAGGATACTGGGGGACTGGAGACACATTATGGGGTTGCTATGGGACTGGACACCTGATGCGGAAAGGGTTTGAGACACGATGAGGGGATACTGGGGGGCTGGAGATATGATGGGGATATTGTGGTACTGGGCATATGATGGAGGATACTGGAGGGCTGGAGACATGATGTGGAATACCGAGGGGCTGGAGACATGATTGGGAATACTTGGGGGGCTGGAGACACATGTTGCTGGATACTGGGGGGCTGCAGACATGATGGTTGATACTGGGGGGCTAGAAAACGACAACATACGCACGTGGCATGCATATATTTAAGAAAGTTAAGTCTGAATCCTGCCCAATGTATTATTATTAATAATTATTGTACTGTTATTCACAAAATCTCTGAGATAATATTACATTAACATGTATTAAAAGTCAACAAACAATGATTGTTTTCTCTGTTTCTCTTGCTCCTATGTTACAAGATATTAAAACCCTACGTGAAATGTAAAATCAATTTAGCACTTTATATCACTAAACCACATGCTGGGCTTAATTACATCAGACAAGCCATGGGTAACCTAAATCTCTATAGGGCTGCATGTGATGCCTGCTAACAATCCATAGTGCTGTACACTACCTTTACCTCTTAGTAACTGAGGAAAAAGACACCTATTCATATTAACATTTCAGTAGATATGTTACAAAAGTGTTCTATCAAACAATTCTGGCACCAACACATAAGGTGCTGAGACTGCTGGTGTCAGCAGTAAGGACTGAATGAGGCCTTTCTCACATCACTGTGCTAGACGTCCTCATGGTGTTTCCTCCTCACCAAGCCACAATACTGCAGGAAAGTCAGTCTCATTTGCATAAAGGATATGGGGCCGTATTCAGAGAACTGTTTTTACAGCCAGTTCCATGCGTATTTTTAGGTACGTTTCAACTGCGCATGCGTAGTAACTTATTATACGTAGATAACGTAGACTATACACGCGTCAGTGCCTCACGGGTGGACTTGTGAATTGCACTTGGGTACATACGTCCGGAAATGCGACGCAAAAATATGCACATGAAAATTTAAATAAAAATGGGCGGGGAAGGCATTTAAATGAAGGTATGTGGGCGCGACTAACATGAATCACACGTATGGAGGACACATATGCACGCAACTGCACACAGAAAGTTACTAGAGGTCTATGGACTTGTAAGTCACCAACAGCACGGCAGAGAGGGGAGTGTCATGGGCGTGACCATGCGTATAATTGCATACTTTTAAGGAAACGGTTCTGAATACGGCCCATGGTCTGGAGATTCCTGCTCAACAGCCATGGAAGCATTTCTTGGAGACTTAAAACTGCACCAACCACTATGATTAGTCAAACAACTTATGCATTTTTAAGTTTGATGAAGTACTTGGTGAAGGTCCGCTATTTCACATACATTTAAATATAAGGCAGATAAAAAGGTAGAGAGGTAACTTTTTAATGTTTTCCCAGACATCTTGTCATACAAGCAGAATAGTTCAAAATAAATTGGTTTGGTCTTGAAGTGCATTCATACATCTGCTATACAATATCAAAATGGTTTCCCCATTAATAGGGGATCATTTAACAGCATTTACAAAGGAATTAATAGAAGAAAGAAAAAAGTCTTTATTTTTATTTAACTGTTTAATTATTATATATTTAATTACAAAACTATATAATATAAGCTTGACCTTACCATAATGGATCATTTTTCTATTTTCTTCTTTCTTCTTCTATCTTTTTACACTTGGTACATGGTTTCATGATTTTCTGTGCTTCCGTCAAAATGGTCTAATAGACGGGGAAATCATGCAGAGTGTAAATACTGCCCTATAATCAGACTTATCATTTATGGAAACCGATTTTATTATTGGAAGAGTTTCTGGTTCATTATTCAGCATTCCACCAAATTGGTCCAGCATACACGTTATACGATTATTAGGCCAATCACACGATTATCAGCACATTGACCTGATAATTGTATAGCGTGTACCCTGCTTTACTTCCTTCTTGCTTGATGCTCCATCGTCACTGTGCTTCAGTGATGGAGCCTTAAGCATAGGGATTCCCTCACCAATCAAAATATCTGTAACATAAACAAAGGATAGAGAATGTCCAGCAACACTGCCATTACCAGTATCAGACTATACCATTCTATCTGTAACATACACACAGGATAGAGAATGTCCAGTAACACTGCCATTACCAGTATCACACTATACTATTCTATCTGTAACACATACACAGGATAGAGAATGTCCAGTAACACTGCCATTACCAGTATCACACTATACCATTCTATCTGTAACACATACACAGGATAGAGAATGTCCAGCAACACTGCCATTACCAGTATCAGATTATACCATTCTATCTGTAACACATACACAGGATAGAGAATGTTCAGTAACACTGCCATTACCAGTAACACACTATACCATTCTATCTGTAACACATACACAGGATAGAGAATGTCCAGTAACACTGCCATTACCAGTATCACACTATACACATACACACAGGATAGAGAATGTCCAGTAACACTGCCATTACCAGTAACACACTATACCATTCTATCTGTAACATACACACAGGATAGAGAATGTCCAGTAACACTGCCATTACCAGTAACACACTATACCATTCTATCTGTAACATACACACAGGATAGAGAATGTCCAGTAACACTGCCATTACCAGTAACACACTATACCATTCTATCTGTAACATACACACAGGATAGAGAATGTCCAGTAACACTGCCATTACCAGTAACACACTATACCATTCTATCTGTAACATACACACAGGATAGAGAATGTCCAGTAACACTGCCATTACCAGTAACACACTATACCATTCTATCTGTAAAATAAAATACAGAAACGTCCATTACACATATTTGCAAATATATGACAAGCCACTATTAAGGCCTTTTTGTTGTGGTGTGGTGTTCCTTAACAGTGAGAGTCTCTATATAGGGTCATATATCATGTGTTTTTAACCTTACCTTAAGGCCCCCATACACTAGAGCGATTATCTGAACGATGTGTCCGCTACGGTGTGGTGTGGTGCGTCCACTGTCCTGTCCTGTC
>WWET01000622.1:187260-203820 GCA_011038615.1 Limnodynastes dumerilii
TGATGTCGGCATGGAAATTATAGCGGCTGCTGAAATCCTGACACATTCTGATGACCTACAAAGATGATATCCCGGCACAATTAATTTACTGACACAATAAATCCTGACACATATAAATCCTGACCGGGAAATCATCCCAACATGGAAGTAATCATTAAAGTTTTAGCATTGTTTTAAATGTGTACATGTCTGATGTTGAACAACATACATTTTAACCCTTCCTATACTGCTTGAATACAATCAACACAGAAAATCCCCTGTCACTATGCCAATCTTAATAATGCATTATGTCGATCTTTATAAAACCAGCTCAGCTGTTGTCGGATAATTTGTGCAGAGTTTGTGGATCACTTTGTTGGTGTTCCAACACATAGGTCTATATCACACACTGTGCATTAATTATATGGAGCTCGATCCAGACTTATGATGCTATTGCACTCAAAGCCTAGACCACGGTGGCAGAAGGGATCTGATGCCAAATCAACGCTAGATCTACCATTCCATATGTTGCCAAGGGGAGGCCACTCACCCCACTTATATAGACATACAATCTGAGGACCTTACATTAAAACTTCAGTGCCACTATTGCTTAAAATGGGGACAATGTGGAAGTCTGGAGGGCTTATTGTACTATATACATACTTCCCCCCTCCCTCTTACCCACACACTCATAGTGGAATCGCTTTCCACGTCCCATCCCACTGTAGGAAATTGTCCATGATGGAACTACTGATCCAGATTAGTCCTGGGAATACGGTATTCATGATTGCTCTATTAACAAACAGTCCTAGCGATAGGAAAATTCCCCCTTTTCATAAGTCTGGATCCAGTTCATAGTATGTGGCCAATTCTTAAGGTGTCACGCAGTGGGTTAGTGCACACTGATACCAGTTTCAGATCTCCACCCCGGCAATAAACAAGGTTTTCAACCCAGGTTATTGGTGGATGATTAGCAGTAAAAATTCTTAAACCACTTATAATGCTGCCAAGGTAGACCCCGGAAATTCCTGGTCCTGGTTCTGTCCTGATAGTGTGAAGGGCTTCCCCACGCCTCCGGGAGAAGAATTTGAAATCCCTCCAATATTTTCAATCTCTAAATCAGGTTCCTTGTGTTTTTGATTTATTTAATTCAGAAATGATTTTTAAGTAATTATTCTAACTTTTACTGATTAGTAATTTTGTCAGTAACAAACACATTAGGGACATGATTCACAGTTTTAGCGGATGGGAAAGGGGCATCCACTAAAACATGCTATTCAGAGGTGCGTGTTTCAGTAGAAAAGAAAAGCAGTCGGAGCCTTAATTGCTTCGACCGCACAGCTTCATTGTGTTTTGTTTTAACATAGTAACAAATTAACCCTTTCCCCCGCCGCCGCAACCTATGAAAATAAATAAATAAAGAACGGCCCAACAGGGCATGCTGCCGCTAGTAGAACTACAAGTACAAGCATGCCAATGAATGACAAGGCATGCTATCACTAGTAGTACTACTATCGGCAGCATGCCCGGCACCAAATTGCGACACATGGCCATTCCATTTAAAAAAAAAAACAACCACAATGTGCCCTCTAAAAAATACTATGTAAACCTCCATGTGCCCCCAAATAATGTAAAGTAATAAAATAGTGGCAATACACTGCCCACATAAAAATGTTAAAAAAAATTTGCCACATGTGCCCCTCCAAAATCTAAAGAAATAAAATAAATGCAAGATCCCTGTCCCCTTCTTTAAAAAAAATTAATACAGTGCCCACATACTTTAAAAAATGAAAATAACCACATGTGCCCCTCAAAACAAAAAAATGTAAAAAATGCCCATAAGATGGCCCAAAAAAATAAAAGAAACATACTTACCTGTTCTGATGGGGGTCCAGTCTTGTAAGCTTTTAATCCGGGGGGTGGCCTTGGCAAAAAATAAACCCTATAGAGACAACGCAAACTGTATCCTGCACGCAGGACACCCCGACGCTAATGACAGGTGTACTGTCATTGGGGTATATTTATACCCTTTGGGCACTGCCACAATTATCGAGGGAACTGAATTCTCTTTCTCTCGATAATTGTGCACTGTACTGTTTTTTTAAAGAAAGGGACACGTATTGGCAGTATTTTATTATTTTACATTATATGGGGGCACGTGGATGTTTAACAATTTTTTTTTTTAGAGTGCACAGTATGTTTTTTGTTTTTTTTAAAGGAATGGGCATGTAACGCTATTTGGTGCCGGGCATGCTGCCGATAGTAGTACTACTAGCGCAAGCATGCCTTGTCATTCATGGGCATGCTTGCACTTGTAGTTCTACTTGCGGCAGCATGCCCTGTCGGGCCGTACTTTATTTATTTATTTACATAGGTTGCGGCGGCAGGGGGAAGTGGTTAATGTTTTACTAAAACAGTTTTTTTTTGTTTTGTTTTTTTACTAACTTACTTTTTTTTCAGCTCCAGTGAGCTGCGCCTACACTTACACCATCTCAAGACCCTTTTCTCATTTAAATATTATTCCACAGACGCAGCCTGGTCGGATGCGAACACAGTCGGATGGGTACTTTTGCGCCCATCTTTCTGTGCGGGCTCCCGATCTGAGCATGCGCAGTGGACATTTAGGCTGCGCTTCTGTCTGAAAAAAGATGGAAGTGCAGCTCTGGATCAGGGCCTAGGTTGAGATTACAAACTTTTGTCTTAATATATGTGTTGACATATGAGTAAGCAGCACCTGGCAGGAAAGCAGAAGAACATAGGAGTTAGCTTGATTTAGATTTTATATGACAAGTGGCTACTAATTAAGCCAGATACATGTACAACAGATATGACCTCTGCAATCAGTGCTAAGCACCATGAATCATGGTTTAAATCTACTTCTTCTTCCTACTAGCTGGTAATCTTTATGTTTTTATGACAGTGCAAAGGAAAGTTCTATTTGCTGACTGTAAAATAAACAAAGTTAGTAAATAACTTAGATCCGGTTATGATGCACTGATCCGAGAAATAGCCTGCAGCCATTAGCCAATGCTTGTTATTATGAAACACCTTGAATCCACCCAGTGTTCTGTTCTATGTGCATTTCAGCAGAATATTACATAAGCCTATTAAACATACATTACATAGCTGCTACAGATACAGGTATAATCTTGGTATTTCAGATCTCACTGTTGTCAGGAAGACAAATAGTCCATGGTTGCCTACTTTTGAAAAATCATTTCAGGAAGAAAAGTAAAAAGCATAGGGGCAGTCCCTGCATCCGGGAGGGGGTGGTCCCTGCATCACAGGAGGGGCGTGTTCTGCAAAGTATCCAGCCCCCCCTCAGTATTCCATATTCCACATCATGTGCCTCCAGCTCCCCTCAGTATTGCCCATCATGTGCCTCCAGCCCATTATGTGCCTCCAGCCCCCCTCGGTATTGCCCATCTGCCTCCAGCCTGCCTCAGTATTCCCCATCAAGTGCCTTCAACCCCCCTCAGTATTTCCCATCATGTGCCTCCAACCACCCCTCAGTATTCCCCATTATGTGCCTCCAGCCCCCCTCAGTATTTCCCATTATGTGCCTTCGGCCCCCCTCAGTATCTCCCATCATGTGCCTCCAGCCCCCCCCCCCTCCATTGTGTGCCTCCATCCCCCCTAAGTATTCCCCATCATGTGCCTCCAGCCCCCCTCAGTATTCCCCATCACATGCCTCCAACCCCCCTCAGTATTCCCCATCATGTGCCTCCAACCCCACCTCAGTATTCCCCATCATGCGCCTCCAATCCCCCCTCAGTATTCCCCATTATGTGCCTCCATACCCACCCACCATGTTTCTACAGCCTCTCTCCTTTTTACTTACCTTTGTGTTCCGCTTTCCTTCCTCCTCCACAGCGCTCTTCTTACTTCTCACTTGCTGACTCTCCTATCTCTGCAATGGCTGATGTCTTCCGGCAGGCACGTCGTGAACAGCTTGTCGGTGACTTCATCCGGCACGACATCCGGCGCATGCGCAAAGCACTTCATGGGACAGGTGAATTCTAGGGTTACCACCTTTTCAACAAGTCATTCCCAGACACAGACCCCACCCCTTCCCTCTAAAAAACCTTGGAAATAACACATTTATTTCTGCTGTTTTAATTTTTTTTTTTTTACTTTGCTTTAACATATATACAGTCCTACAGATATAGTACATATACTCTACCCACACATTACACCCCCACTGTGCCCACATAATATTACCATTACCCCCACCCCACACACTCTAACCACACACTACACCCCCCACATACTATAACAACACATTACCCCCCACACACATACTATAACCACACATTACCCCCCTCACATACTATAACCACACATTATTTCCCTTCACATACTATAACCACTCATTACTACCCCCCTCACATACTTTAACCCCCAATAAGCTTTTATAAGTATCTTACCTTTTTGCTGTCTTCTCCTCTCTTCTTACTCACCCTCCGTCCTCTGCGGCGCCTCTGCTTCTGAATGACACTGACGTGACTCACACTAATAACGGCGCTGTGTTGCCATAGCAACACATACACAGTGCCTGGACGCAGCGGGCCGGGCACTGTGTATATGACAATACAGTATCCAGGAATAATACTATTTCTATAGTTATATTAAATTTCAGCAGCACAAAAATTTTATGTAACTCTAAAAATAGTATTATTCACGGACATTGTATTGTCTCTGGGAGAAAAGAGTACTCTCCCGGGAGTTCAGGAGATCTCGCAGGATTCCGGGAGTCTCCCGTACATTCCGGGAGACACGGCAACCATGAGATAATAGTTGTATTTACTATAAGTTAGGAAATAAATAAACTCTGCATTATTGAAATAGTAGTAAAAAAATATATTTCTGAGGCCAACATACTGATTATAGGAATGTTAAAAGTAATTATTCCAGTCTCACTATATTATAAGCTTATAAATATCATATTTTGTATTACTTTATATTTTTTGGTTATACAGAGATAAGCTTGGATAATATACAATATATTACGTGCTGTCGAACTGTTAGTGTAAAATGTTCCATTTAACTCAACAAAAGGAATAAGGGGCATACTTAATGGGGTATCAAAGAGGAAAAGTTAAATTGTTGCCCATGACAATCAACAGCATTCTAGATTATTTAGATTTTTCTTTTTTTCAAGATATGCTTGATATATAATAGCTTGAATCTGAATGTTTACTCTTGGCAACAACTCCAGTTTTCCTCTTTGGAAGTTACATAACATTTAACTCTGAGGGTTAGATTTACTAAACTGCGGAAAAGAAAAAACGGAGATGTTGCCTATAGCAACCAATTAAATTGTAGCACTTACTTTTCTATTGTATACTCGAATGTCAGCTAGAATTAGATTGATTAGTTGCTATGGGCAACATCTCTTTTTTTTTTTCATTTTTCCGCAGTTTAGTAAATCTAGCCCTAAGTCTCTGTTATGTTTTTGCCATTTTCTAGACATAGGTCCTGTAAGCTGTATGGGACAGCATGTTCCTCAGAGTAGGAGCTGCTATGGACCTGTTTCATAAGAACGGTTAAACCACATATATATATAGTACCCTTATTTACGCAATCTATGTAGGATTTAAGAACGGTGATCCCCTAAGAGCGATTTACAAAGCCGTTTGTAATAAGATAAGAAAGAAGGGCCATGCCAGGCCAAGTTAAGACGAAAGTTAAGAAAGGTGGGTGTGGGGAGGCATTCAAATAGGGCAGACAGGGCACGGATTGCTAAGTACATGCGTACTTTAGCAACTTAAGAAGAGACACGCACGCAGGAAGTCAGTTAAGAACAACAAAAACGACCATGCATTTAATTGTGAATCCCCATGTTCTTATCTCCCTTCCTAACTGTGAATCAGGTCCTACCATGCCTAAGTATAAAAGTTTCTAGTCAGGGCCAGTGCTATGCGATAAGTGGGGGGGATGCGATGCATGACAGCGCCAGGCTGGACAGGCACTGATCCCCCTCTCCTCAGCGCCAATCTAATTCCTTAAATAAACGTCACTGTCAAACAATGTAAGGTGCTCTCACAGGACCTGATTCACACTTAAGAATCTTCCTAAAATAAGAACTTAAAGTCACTCCTAGGCAAAACCATGTTGATTGCAGGGGGAATTAATTTAATTGTATTCTTTGCATGCAGGGATATATCTTTGAATTGCTTACTGCACACAGATACTGACCAGCTTTACTATTACACTGTTATTCAGACTAGGGCTGGGAAATATCACCTCTCAACACTAGTACTGTTTACAACAGGTGAAATATGACTCCCCTGCAATCAACATGGTTTAGCCCAGTTGTGACTTTAAGTTCTTATTTTAAGAAGATTCTTAAGTGTGAATCAGGTCCACAGTGTTTAACAATGGCACTCCTTCTTTGCAGCACCTCCAGATCTCTCATTCACTTCAGAGCCCGCCGCGGTGGAGAGAAGACTGAAGGGAGGAAGGGTCATATGCAGAGCTCTGGCCGCATTGCATATGCGGCCGGAGGTTTCCGATATGTTCTACTGCGCAGTAGTTCTGTAACGTAATCTACGTTACTTGTTGCAATGTAGATTGCGTATGCGCGGTCTTTAAGAACATATCGGAAAACTCATTGCATATGCAGCGGAGCTCTGCATACAGCCCGGAGACTCCAAAGTTAAATGTATTATAGGAGTCAAAAGGTAAATATTGGGTCTGGAGACATGATGGAGAATACTGGGGGGATGGTGACACATGAAGGTGATACTGGAGGGCTGAATACATATGATTGAAAATACTGGGGGGATGGAGACAAATGATGGGGATACTGGGGGGATGGAGACACATGATTGAAAATACTGGGGGGATGGAGACAAATGATGGGGATACTGGGGGGATGGAGACATATGATTGAAAATTCTGGGGGGCTAGATACATTTGATTAAAAATACTGGGGGGATAGAGACAAATGATGGGGATACTGGAAGGATGGAGACACATGATGGGGATACTAAGGGGGATGGAGACACATGATTAAAAATACGGGGGGCTGATAAATATGATTGAAAATACTGGGAGGATGGAGACACATGATGGGGATATTGGGGGGATTGAGACACAGGATAGGGATACTGGGAGGCAGGAGACACAGGATAGGGATACTGGGAGTCATGATGAGGGATACTGGGGGCCTGGAGACATGATGGATAATGGGGGGCTGGAGAAACATGATTGGGAATACTGGAAAGATGGAGAGACATGATGGGGATACTGGGAGGCTAGAGACATGATGGGGGAAAATGGGGGGGCTGGAAACAAGGATAATTGGTGACTGAAGAAACATGATTGGGAATACTTGGTGGATGGAGAGACATGATGGGGATCCTGGGAGGCTGGAGATATGATGGGGGATACTCAGGCACTGGAGACATATGAATAAAAATACTGGGGGGGGGGCTGGAGACATGATGGATACTGGGGGGCTTGAGAAACATGATTGGGAATACTGGGTAGATGGAGAGACATGATAGGGATATTGGGAGGCTGGAGAAGCATAAATATGGGTGGCGTATGGCTGGTACGCCCCTTCCTACGTTGATACACTACTGATACGTGTCTGCCGCTTATGCTATGACTTACGTGGCATAACAACTGATGTGCACATGCGCCGTAAGTATTAATGTGTGAATTTATGCTAGCGGCTAGTTAGCTAGGCTAAAGGACGTTTTTCTGGATCTACTCCATGATGGAGTATACTCGGGGGCTGGAGACATATGACTGAAAATACTGTGGGCTGGAGACATGATGAATACTGGGGGGGCTGGAGAAACATGATTGGGAATACTGGGGGATGGAGAGACATGATAAGGATACTGGGAGGCTGAAGACATGATGGGGATACTGGGGGGCTGGAGACATGATGGTGAATACTGGGTGGCTGGAGAGATAAGATTTAAAATACTTGGGGCTGGAGACATGATGGGGAAATGTGCAAAATGTATTCAACAGCAGGAGGTAGAAAGTCAGTAATATATGTGGGCATTTTGCTCTTATGCAAAGCAACCAAAAACTCCAGTGAATGCAGTAATACAGATAAGAATCAGCCTAAGCCATGCTTCACACAGCATGGGTTCGGCTGATCCCTGTCTGTACTAATCCCTGCAATAGCCGCTGCTGTATATCTATGTGCTTTGCTGCTCTGACAGCTTTAAAGTATACCTTGAAAGCTGTCAGAGCAGCTTTCTACATAGATATAAGGCAGCACCAACATATAGAGCGCTCTCATCCTCCCCCCTTCTGCTAGGAATTATCGGTCCCAGAAGGAGAGGTGTATGGTGCAGATAATGGGATATTTCCCTAGCGAGAAATCGTCCCGTTTATCGGCCCACCCCTTGCTGGGACCGATAATCGTATTAGTGTATGGCCAGCTTTAGTGGTAAGGAAACATCAAGGGATCTCTGTTTGTAGCTGAAGTAGAATCTGACAGCAGTACCGTATATCTAAATAAGCCTTTAGCATTTCTATATGGACCCGCTGGACGAATGTTGTCAGCTTGAGAAAGAGACTGAGAATTCATTGTGAAACTTTACTTTGCATTACAAAATGGAGAAACATTACTACAAAGGGACCAAAACCTCGTCTGAGGTCCACTTGTCTGACAAAGATGGATCCCTGCATGCTTTCTCTTGATATTCTTGTTTGTTATGCATTGCTGGTTCTCATCTCTATTTCACTACCTGCCATGTGTTATTCTTATATATTTATTGAAGCTTTCTATTAATTGCTTTAACTTGTGACATAAGTTACTGGAGGGTGTGGCCTCACATTATTTTTCCTATTGCAGAGGATGAAGGTCAACTATAGATTAGAGAGAGAGAGAAAGAGAGAGAGGGGAGAGAGAGAGAGAGAGAGAGAGAGATGCACCGTAAAACATTATTTACTGCTCTTTAAATATTTATATTGTCATAATCTGGACAGGTCATTTACAGCTCTTTTTACTAAAGCTTTAAAAAGTTCATTTTTGGAGTTATGAAGTTATAACTCCTAAAATGAACTTTTTGCTATTTACAACAGCTGCACCGCCATGGAAATCACCAGTTTCCATGGCCATGCCTCCACCATGCACACGATGCACTCCACCATTCACACGATGCACTCCACCATGCACACGATGCACTCCACCATGCACACGATGCACTCCACCATTCACACGATGCACTCCACCATGCACACGATGCACTCCACCATGCACACGATGCACTCCACCATTCACACGATGCACTCCACCATGCACACGATGCACTCCACCATGCACACGATGCACTCCACCATTCACACGATGCACTCCACCATGCACACGATGCACTCCACCATGCACACGATGCACTCCACCATTCACACGATGCACTCCACCATGCACACGATGCACTCCACCATGCACACGATGCACTCCACCATTCACACGATGCACTCCACCATGCACACGATGCACTCCACCATGCACACGATGCACTCCACCATTCACACGATGCACTCCACCATGCACACGATGCACTCCACCATGCACACGATGCACTCCACCATTCACACGATGCACTCCACCATGCACACGATGCACTCCACCATGCACACGATGCACTCCACCATTCACACGATGCACTCCACCATGCACACGATGCACTCCACCATGCACACGATGCACTCCACCATTCACACGATGCACTCCACCATGCACACGATGCACTCCACCATGCACACGATGCACTCCACCATTCACACGATGCACTCCACCATGCACACGATGCACTCCACCATGCACACGATGCACTCCACCATTCACACGATGCACTCCACCATGCACACGATGCACTCCACCATGCACACGATGCACTCCACCATTCACACGATGCACTCCACCATGCACACGATGCACTCCACCATGCACACGATGCACTCCACCATTCACACGATGCACTCCACCATGCACACGATGCACTCCACCATGCACACGATGCACTCCACCATTCACACGATGCACTCCACCATGCACACGATGCACTCCACCATGCACACGATGCACTCCACCATTCACACGATGCACTCCACCATGCACACGATGCACTCCACCATGCACACGATGCACTCCACCATTCACACGATGCACTCCACCATGCACACGATGCACTCCACCATGCACACGATGCACTCCACCATTCACACGATGCACTCCACCATGCACACGATGCACTCCACCATGCACACGATGCACTCCACCATTCACACGATGCACTCCACCATGCACACGATGCACTCCACCATGCACACGATGCACTCCACCATTCACACGATGCACTCCACCATGCACACGATGCACTCCACCATGCACACGATGCACTCCACCATTCACACGATGCACTCCACCATGCACACGATGCACTCCACCATGCACACGATGCACTCCACCATTCACACGATGCACTCCACCATGCACACGATGCACTCCACCATGCACACGATGCACTCCACCATTCACACGATGCACTCCACCATGCACACGATGCACTCCACCATGCACACGATGCACTCCACCATTCACACGATGCACTCCACCATGCACACGATGCACTCCACCATGCACACGATGCACTCCACCATTCACACGATGCACTCCACCATGCACACGATGCACTCCACCATGCACACGATGCACTCCACCATTCACACGATGCACTCCACCATGCACACGATGCACTCCACCATGCACACGATGCACTCCACCATTCACACGATGCACTCCACCATGCACACGATGCACTCCACCATGCACACGATGCACTCCACCATTCACACGATGCACTCCACCATGCACACGATGCACTCCACCATGCACACGATGCACTCCACCATTCACACGATGCACTCCACCATGCACACGATGCACTCCACCATGCACACGATGCACTCCACCATTCACACGATGCACTCCACCATGCACACGATGCACTCCACCATGCACACGATGCACTCCACCATTCACACGATGCACTCCACCATGCACACGATGCACTCCACCATGCACACGATGCACTCCACCATTCACACGATGCACTCCACCATGCACACGATGCACTCCACCATGCACACGATGCACTCCACCATTCACACGATGCACTCCACCATGCACACGATGCACTCCACCATGCACACGATGCACTCCACCATTCACACGATGCACTCCACCATGCACACGATGCACTCCACCATGCACACGATGCACTCCACCATTCACACGATGCACTCCACCATGCACACGATGCACTCCACCATGCACACGATGCACTCCACCATTCACACGATGCACTCCACCATGCACACGATGCACTCCACCATGCACACGATGCACTCCACCATTCACACGATGCACTCCACCATGCACACGATGCACTCCACCATGCACACGATGCACTCCACCATTCACACGATGCACTCCACCATGCACACGATGCACTCCACCATGCACACGATGCACTCCACCATTCACACGATGCACTCCACCATGCACACGATGCACTCCACCATGCACACGATGCACTCCACCATTCACACGATGCACTCCACCATGCACACGATGCACTCCACCATGCACACGATGCACTCCACCATTCACACGATGCACTCCACCATGCACACGATGCACTCCACCATGCACACGATGCACTCCACCATTCACACGATGCACTCCACCATGCACACGATGCACTCCACCATGCACACGATGCACTCCACCATTCACACGATGCACTCCACCATGCACACGATGCACTCCACCATGCACACGATGCACTCCACCATTCACACGATGCACTCCACCATGCACACGATGCACTCCACCATGCACACGATGCACTCCACCATTCACACGATGCACTCCACCATGCACACGATGCACTCCACCATGCACACGATGCACTCCACCATTCACACGATGCACTCCACCATGCACACGATGCACTCCACCATGCACACGATGCACTCCACCATTCACACGATGCACTCCACCATGCACACGATGCACTCCACCATGCACACGATGCACTCCACCATTCACACGATGCACTCCACCATGCACACGATGCACTCCACCATGCACACGATGCACTCCACCATTCACACGATGCACTCCACCATGCACACGATGCACTCCACCATGCACACGATGCACTCCACCATTCACACGATGCACTCCACCATGCACACGATGCACTCCACCATGCACACGATGCACTCCACCATTCACACGATGCACTCCACCATGCACACGATGCACTCCACCATGCACACGATGCACTCCACCATTCACACGATGCACTCCACCATGCACACGATGCACTCCACCATGCACACGATGCACTCCACCATTCACACGATGCACTCCACCATGCACACGATGCACTCCACCATGCACACGATGCACTCCACCATTCACACGATGCACTCCACCATGCACACGATGCACTCCACCATGCACACGATGCACTCCACCATTCACACGATGCACTCCACCATGCACACGATGCACTCCACCATTCACACGATGCACTCCACCATGCACACGATGCACTCCACCATTCACACGATGCACTCCACCATGCACACGATGCACTCCACCATTCACACGATGCACTCCACCATTCACACGATGCACATCACCATGCATACGATGCACTCCACCATGCACACGATGCACATCACCATGCATACAATGCACTCCACCATGCACACAATGCACATCACCATGCATACGATGCACTCCACCATGCACACGATGCACATCACCATGCATACAATGCACTCCACCATGCACACAATGCACATCACCATGCATACGATGCAGTTCACCATGCACACGATGCACTTCACCATGCACACCATGCACTTGCACACGATGCACATCACCATGCATACAATGCACTCCACCATGCACACAATGCACATCACCATGTATACGATGCACTTCACCATGCACACGATGCACTTCACCATGCACACCATGCACTTCACCATGCATACCATGCACTTCACCATGCACATCACCATGCACACGATACACTTCACCATGCATACAATGCACTTCACCATGCATGTGACCTACAAACAGCTGTTAATTAGTTAGTGAAAATAAGGTTTCTAGCAGGCAACACTCTGACAGACTGCTCAGCTCATACCTTTGAGGAGCATATAAATGTATTTGCAAAATACAAGTGTATATAAAAAAAGACAGGTTGATGAAGGATAAGGTCTGCTAATTATTCCTAATAAACATAAAACACATCATCCATCCAAGCTGTTCTGACCTTTAGAATAAGTCTGGAACAGTACTTAATACTCTGCAGCAGTGCTGTTCAGGCGCACATTTTATTTATAGTGAATGGCTGTCAAAGCAAGGTGCAGTTTTTGTCTTTCTTGGAAGTGAGTTGAAATTGGTGTACATTTCCTCCATTGTATGTAATATATCTTGGCTGGAAAACCTTTCAGTGGGAATACACGTAGGAATATCTAGTGACTCACTAATGTCATTTTGCTCTTGCAGGTCTATTCCGGTGTGTGGGTGTTTTTGCAGTACAATTACTGCTCAGAGTATATCGGGTCTTTTTTGACACTTAGCTTCTTTTCTCAACAGAATATATTTTTTCCCTCTCAGTGTCTGGTGTTAAACACAAACCTGATGTTGGCTCATAAAGCAGTTTTTTGGACACTTTGCAGAAGTTAGCCTAGCCAAGCATTTTCAGAATTGACATTGTTTCCATGGAAATAACACATTTACAATCCAGTAATGAATAAAACATTTAGCCCTTAAGTCTACCCCCAATTATTATAGGATTTCTACTTTTACTTACCCATCCCAGAGCCATACATGGTAAAATAGACATTTTTATTTACAATGACAATACTGAAAGGAAAGTGCGCTTGGTAAGAGTTCATTAGAGGAGCTGGTATCTTATTTATTTATTTACAGGTTTTTATATAGCGCCAGGAGATTACTTAGCGCTTTACAATTTTCAGCAATTATTATAAACAAGACTGGGTAATAACAAACAGACTGGGTGGGTAAGAGGGTCCTGCTCACATGCTTACACTCTATAGGACTGGGTTTGATACATAAGGGCAAGTGCTCTATATCACAATGTACCAGCCAGGTTGTATGGTAAAAGTGCTGTCAGTGCTCTGTATGATCCATTCACACAGCAGTGTTAGTAACAGAGAAGGGGGAATTTTAGAATAGAAAGAGAGAGTGCGCGGGTTTGTGTTAATAATGTAATAGAAAGGCAAAGTGGAAAAAACTGTGTTTTTAATATGGTAAATAAAACTTAAGAAGGTTAAAGAATTTGATAATCTTGTCTAAAGAGGTAAGTTTTAAGAGAGCGCTTGAAAGTTTTGAGAGTAGAGGATAGGCTCAATAGGCGAGGGAGCAGGGGCGTTTTAAGAAGTGAGGGGACCATTGTGCAGGATTTGCACATGGGCCCCTCCCCCTGCCTGAGACAGGACTGTCCCGATTCGCTGGCAGAAAAGGGGTGGGGCTTACAGTGCCATTAGACCCCGACCCTTTTTCGGCCTGCGAATCGGGACAGTCCCACAGCAGGGGAAGGGGGACTAATTTGGCATCTAATTCTTTCCTCCAGGAAGATCTTAGAGGAAAGAAATAGATGCTGAATGGCCCCCCTTCCCCTGCCAACCCAGGGTGCAGGATGCATGCCACAGGGCCCCCCTGTTCTGAGGGGCCCGTGTGCACTGCACACCCTGCACCCATTATAGATATGCCCATGCGAGGGGGTGCAGCCCAGGAGAAGTCCTGTAACCGGTAATCAGAGCATTTATGAAGTGCAGAAGAGAGTTGTAGATCTTGTGATGATCTGAGAGAAAGAGCTGGGATATATCAAGTGAGGATATGTATGCAGGTGCAGTATTGTTTATGGCTTTATAGGTTAGTTAGTGGACTAGCTCTATTTAAATGGTTTGCAAAGAAAATCAGTCTTGCTGCTGCATGCAATATAGACTCTAGAGGAGTTATTTTGTATTGTGGGAGTCCAATTAGGAGAGCATTGCAATAATCAATTCAGGAGATGGTCAGCAAATGAATGAGAGTTTTAGCAGAGATATTTTCATATTCTGGAAATGTTTTAGGTGTATATAACAGGATTTAGAAACAGATTGTATGTGGGGCACAAAGGATAGTTTAAAGTCAAGTGTAACACCCAGGCAGCGATCTTGAAGCGTAGGGAATATTTCAGTATTCTCAACAGAAATAGAGAGACCGGGTGGGTGGCTTTTGTTGGCAGGAGGAGATATTAATAGCTCTGTTTTTGATAGATTGAGTTTGATCTTGTAATGCCCACTAACTACTGCCTCATATTTGACAAGAACAAAGAGATTATAGTGTCTGAATTTTTAAGGTATGGTAAATACATATTTGTGGAAGTGATTGTCTTATGCATAAAACATAAACTTTGAATTTCTTTTATCTTAAAATGAAATTGAAGTCAAAATGTCTGTTTTTTGGATACTAAAGTTAAAAAAAAAAAAAAGGAACAGAATAGAGTTGTCACTAGATGCGCTCACCTTGGGACACGTGTGCAATTGCTAACATTAGACTATTTGCACATTTCTAGACCTAATTACAATTACAGCTAGTTGCGTGTGTCTTCAGTACAGCTATGCATAAAGCAGATGTCACAATTACATTTCCTTTTCCATAAAGTCCAGTGTGTCTCACTAATCTATAGATGAAATAATGAAGGTGTGTGGGTGCCTCCTAACATTGCTATTGTAATAACTGGATGTTGTAACATTTTGTTTTATAAAAAATAAATATATATTTTCTATATATAACTAACAATGCACAATGATAATTTGCATATACGTTGGTGATATACTATGCATTCAGACGTACGTTCTGCACGCTCATGCGAAGAACCGCTACCTGAGCAGTAACACTACTTGTGCATAATGGGCCTGATCTTCACTTAGGTAGGTAAAGAAGTCATCTGAATATGCACAATACAAATATCCTCAGCATCGGAACACAGCCACCCAATGCTGTATTATTTTACTTCCGCAATGGGCATAGTGCCACCCACCATGTGTATAAGATACAAATGGTTGGTGGTGTTAAGCATTTAAATCATACAGTAAGGGCTGGGTTCAGTTAAGTAGTTAAGGTAACCACCTGTAACGGATTCACTGTCTGTGTAGGAGAACATGGGGAGTGCCCTGCTATGTACTGTAATGTGAACCAGAAATCTGGATCAGGCCCAATAGCTGCATAATAGTTGTCCGTGTTGTTTCCTTGGGCCTGATCCAGACCTACGCCGATGCGCTGTGCTTACTAAAGCACAGCGTATCGGCGTTCATTTTGACGGTTATGTACTGTGAACCAGAAATCTGGATCAGGCCCAATAGCTGCATAATAGTTGTCCGTGTTGTTTCCTTGGGCCTGATCCAGACCTACGCTACGCCGCTGTGCTTACTAAAGCACAGCGTATCGGCGTTCATTTTGACGGACACTCCCCCTGTGCGGGCGTATGGCCCCTTCCTTACACCGGC
>WWET01000622.1:207427-217701 GCA_011038615.1 Limnodynastes dumerilii
CAAACGCTCCCTTAAAACCCACTTCTTCAGGCTAGCCTACCCTTCTTCCACCTAAGCTTACCTGCCCTCCCCATCTTCATCCCAGTGTCTCCTGTTTGCTCACCCCCTCCCACTTAGCATGTTAGCTCTTATGAGCAGGGCCCTCCTCCCCCCTGTCATCACCGCTCTACCTTGTCCTCATTATTTCCCACCGTTTCCGTTACTATACACATATCCTGCATCTTTATTTTCCATACATAATATTTTGTTATTTTTGTACTGTATTTTATTTTTGCATTGTACTTGTATTGTATTCCTTATTTATTTGAGCTTGTATCCTGTCTTAATTGCGTTGTATATTTAACTATTGCTTTTTTATGGTGCTGCGGATATTGTGTGGCTCCTTATAAATAAATGTTAATAATAATAATAATAATAATAATAATAATAATAAATAGCTTATTGGTGCCAGGGCTTCCCATCAACATCCTTACTAGATTGTGGCCCATATTCACACCTAAGAAGCCGACGCTTCTTAGGTGCGTAACTTTAGTAAAGGACCTATTGGTCATGCATAGTAGGTCCAGTTCAGTATGTAGATTACCTCTGCGCGGTCTTTAAAGACCGCCCAGAGTATTTTAGGTAAAAAAGAGTTGGCGCAATGCTGACTTGAGGGCGGACATTGCATGGATAGATAAGGTAGCCCTATGGCACTCATAAGTGCCATAAGGTACCTAAAAAGGGGCGTGGGATGGGGCCAGGACGGGAGAGTTAGGTGTGGGTCTGACCCCGGATGTTAGAATATGGTCCTGTCCCTCTATATGGCAATCATATTGTTAATACACATGCTCAAGGAGCCAACCTCACCAAGGATCTTCTGCCACCATGATACAAAAACACAAAAAAAGCATGTTTTTGCGAGTTATAAATGCAGTGCTTTTTTTGTAAGAAAAAAGGTGCCGGAACTCACAACAGCTCACACGCGACCACACAAACCAATCACAAGCCAAGCAGTGCCATCACAACCAGCGTGGACGAAGTACACATTCATCAGACTCGACACATAAGCAGCCCGCATGCACCATTTTAATGATTTTGCCGCAGAAACCTTTAAAACGTGGAAAATCCGTCAGAAAAAGGTGCCAGAACTCCGTTCTGGTGCATTCTATGACAAAAAAAGCACTGTATAAATGTGTAGATTCCATTCTGCACACATGAATAAAATAGCGCTTTAGGCATTTTTCAGCAGTATGGAATATCATCACCAGCGTAAAATCATGTTGGTTTAGCTTTACAATGTCCTGGAAAGTACACCAAGCCTGCTGGTTACAGATGAGCAAAACAATACCTTCACTTGCTGTGGAATAAATCATTGTACAGTTGCTTCCCACCTTTGAAATGTTTTTCCTGTTCAGAGTTAGGTCTCCTGTCTTCTTACTGCCTCTGTATGTTTGTTTTCTTAAAGTCTACAGGGAGAGAATGGTGTCTGTGAGTGGGCCTTTCCTGCTTTCCTGGAGCCACTCTGTCTCAACAAAATACAGCTTCAAGGTTATGCTTTTTAAGAAAGCAAGTCTTGTAGTGCATGGTTTGTTAATCATGTGTAATTAAAAACAGTATCTATGACATAGAACTATACCAAGGAAGTTGGTCTGTCATTAATCAAATTACCTATGACTTTTGGAGTCTTTACAGACTATATAAGCACATTTATCAAATAAGATTTAATGGGAAATATCTTATTTGTGTCAGTTAATGGAATGGGCAATAAATGTTGTGCATTGTCATGTGCAGAGGATGTGCACCGGATATTTGTTGGAGACGGCTGTACAGGGATCATAAAAGAGCTTTTTGTAAGACATATTTCTGAAGCTGTTTTGGGTCTTTCTGACAGGATATTATCACTTTGTTGTACAGATTTGCACTTGGTCCTTTTACTATTTTATTCCCATCTTCTGACATCTCAAACAAAATGGTTATAGTATGATTGGCTAGTAAAATGGAAATGGCTACAAATTGCCCCATTGGTTGTTATTATTATTCACAGTCATCCCTCAAGTTCATGATATGCTGCACTTTAGTGCCTCCAGTCCCTTTATTTCCTATTGTGGTGTCAAAACAAAAGGAGGGCCTGCCCCAAGTAAATCCCTTGTCTGGGATGGGTTCCGTTCGCTGCTATGAAAGTCAGATTTTGATTAAGCTGCGGGGATGGAATACAGCTTAGAAGGGAAGTCTTAGAATAAAGGGTACGTGGAAGGGATTAGGTTAGTGTAGAATGGGAGTCTTACGGTTAGGCTGCGGGTAGGGAATACAGCTTAGAACGGGAGTCTTAGGGTTAGGCTGCGGGGAGTCTTAGGCGAGAGGAATCATAGGGTTAGGCTGTGGGGAGGGTATAGCACATGGAAGAGGAGCCATATGATTAGGCTGCGGGGATGGAATACTGCTTATAAGGGAAGTCTTAGGATAAGGGTGCATGGAAGGGATTCTTAGGGTTAGGCTTCAGGGAAGGGAGTCTCAAGGTTAGGCTGCAGGGAGGGGATCCAGCATAGAAAGGGGAAGATCATGGTCAGACTGCGGGGAAAGCAGGGTTAGGGTAATTGAAGGAGAGGGTTAGGGTGAAGGTCAGGATAAGGATTGGGGTTGGGGAAATACTCACCAGGTGGCACTAGGGATTCCTTCTGGGGAACTTTGATTCCCTCACTCCGGCAGGGCAGTAACAAATGCTGGTTGTAGGATGTCGGAAATGGCTGGTAGAAAACGGCCCTGTCACACCCATCTGGGATGCTAAAAAGGTGACCATACTATGTACTCCCGAGTACCTTCTCAATAATAGTACTGGTTATGTTATTATAGACAAATGCTACTTTTTCCTCATAAATAGAGCCTACTCAAAACTTCAGGGGAAAATTAGTGGATAGTTACTTTAAGGTAAAATGTCAGGCAGTTTGTATAGTACAATAAATAATAAGTTAGAATTAGCTACTAAGGGGAAGATCCAGACCCCCGCATGCTTTACATGCATGTGAGGGTCCGCAGATACGATTGCATAGTGGGGAGTGCACGTCCCCTGCACTCCCCGCTCTTGATAGTAAATCTTACGTGTCCAGATCCTACCTTAACTACCTTAACTATTATGACTATTATGCCCTTTATTTTAATGGCTATCCCCGGCTACATGGCAGGGATAGACCCATCATAAATTAAGGTTCTGGCCCTTCTCCGTAAGTACTGACGTACATAACTTCGCTACGTCTGTTACTTAGTACTTACGCACAGCGAACATCTGCCACGCACATGCGCAGGTGTTTCCTGACAGTGAACTTACGCAAATGGCTTGCGTAAGTTCACTGTAGGCCGTAGGTCTGGATCCGGCCCTAAGTCACTGGAAATTCACTGAGAATCAGTGCTTTGCAAAAACTACAATAGCAATTTGCAGCCCTGACTCTTACCCATTAATAAAATGCTATCACCATTGACTGTCTCTTTAATTCTGCTTATATCATAGACAGAATTTTCTGGTACCTTTAATTCTAGTGCCAGTAGCACTCTCCCTGCAACTGACGCCCTAGTGTTTTACTCAGCTATCCAAGAGATTTCAAAAGTCTTCAACATTGAACATTGAAATGGTTATTAATAAAAATAAGACACAACCTGCCAAGCAGGCTGACTAGCATGTAATGATACATTGCTTTACAGCCCTATCTATAACATAAGTGGCTCCTAGGGTTGCTTGAGTCATGCACCACTAATGTCCCATATAGGACTGTCTTGCAGTCTTTTGTTAGGACTGCTCAGCAGGTTGTATGTTATTTTATGTAACAGCTTGTGATTTAAAGGCAGAAGAATTTAGGAATTCTTGGTATTAGATGAGTAATAAACAAGGCAAAAGGGCATTCATGGGGTGTGTATTACAACATTTTTATGGGCAATTTTTATTTAATTTTTTTTAATGGGACCTCATTTGCCATTGGTAGTTCTTGTAGTCCCCCAATTAAAAAATAAATTAAATTATAGTTATAAATTATTATTATTCATTCATATACCCTCTGCCAAAATGTGTTTTAGAAACAGTATATAAAAAGCTGTATATTGTATTTCAAGTTGTAACCTATCTGAGCTTGAATACCTTCAATTAGTGTGTAAAGATCCTTCTCAGGACCCCTTGATTAATAAAATATCACTGCTCAAAGCTTCTGCCTGACGCTTAAGACCAGTTGTATCCTTTGACTAACAGCACTCTAATCCGTTACGCGGCTCTCCTGAGTTAAGCCCAGCATCCTCCAGTTTTACCAACTACCTGAAGCCCTGATCCATAACAAGCAGTTCAGGGGGTAACAGCCAGACACACACAAGGGACGTGCAGCAGCCAGTGGATAGCCAACAAAGTGGTTCCAAGGGCAGAAGTAAAGGAGCTTAGTGGTGGCAGTAAGTATCTCCTAGAGCACAGTGGAAGGAGCCAGTTACAGTTGGTTAGTGAGAGAACCCCTATATAAAAATGTAGGAGCTCTATTGGAATAAATTGGGATGTCATATCCGTGGCAACTAGTGCAAACCTAACAGAACAGTTGGGAGCTATACAATCCTGTAGCAACTGGCAGTCAGCAGTGGGATCCACGTCCTGTGACAGCTGGTGGCCAGCAGTGGGATCCACGTCTTGTGACAACTCCCCTTCACAATTTTAGGGTAGCCATCTTATTGTTGTAAGCACTAGTGATGGTTATTTTCAGACACCCTGCCGGGCCTCACTGCAACACTACTATGGGTAGTGTCACAACACCACCGATCTGCTCTTTAGTCCCTACCAGGACCTATGTATCAGGTCATTACCTGGTTCTCTTAATTTCTGTGTTTGGCTCATTCAAGCTATTCTGCGCACTTGACATTCTCTGGGCACTTTGGCTCATTCCAGTCTTATAGGAGTCAGGCTGCGGGGAAGGGAGACTTAGGGTTAGGCTGCGGAGAGGAGAGGGAGAGGGTTATGGTTAGGATAAGGATAAGGGTTGGGGTTACATAAATACTCACCATTCACCAGCATCTTTGCTCTTCGGATGGTCGATTGGTTCTCCTCAGGGAGGCAGAAGGAATCAATTTCACAGCCAGTTCGCAAGTGAATGGTAGAAAATGCGCCTTTCGAAAAAGGGCCATTCTAACAGAAGACCCACACAATATACCTATTTTCACAAGTACACCTATAGAGTGCAATGAACGGAACAGAAATCCGATCAATCCAGACATCCAATGGGTGAGAGGTTAAGGTTTTAGCAATACAAGTTAAAATAGAGGTGAGGACTCGGACTCTTCATCTTAAGACGGATTGGAAATGTTAAGGTAAGGAGGGCTATGTATTGTAAGTCCATTGGAGCGATGGGGTGTTTCCTAAACATGTGTTTCATATAATGGGGATCCGGTGAAATACCCTCAAGGATTCATCTGGCAGACCCTGAAGTTCATTCATGTTATCTCTACAAGGCAGTTACTATGGGCCTGATCTAGACCTACGCTCATTAAACACTATTGTGCATAGCGTATTTACGCCAGCATACCTACGATGCACTCCCTAGGCACTCCCCTGTACGATTTAAATGCATCACCCCGCCCTCGGTGCATATTTACAAAAATTGTATGCCAGGCACACCCCCTCGACCATAGTTATGAAGGTGGTACGCTCAAGGCCTATACGCTCAGAGTTTCTGAGCATAAGATGAGCGTAACATCTGCCTCGTAAATGCGCAGTAAGTACAAGTCGTTTTTATTAAAGTAGTAGAATAGTAGAATAGTAGAGCGCTCTGACACAATCAAAAGCTGGGAGTAGCGGAGGCGCTGCTGGGGCTTGCTTAAGAGTACCCCAATGATACTCTGGATTAGATAAATTGGTAAGGGTGGAAAGCAAGCTAGGGTAGCGCTGCCTTCCTAATGGAGTGTTTGGAATGCTAGTAACTGCTAAATGGGAAATAATAAATAAGTGAATGGTGTACAAGATAATTATGGTAAGTCAAACTGAGGAGGGGGATTGTTAATGACTGGTAGTGGGTCGGGATAATGGATAGAAAGGTATGTGTGTGTGTGTGTGGAGGGCGGGGGGTTCTTGGAGGAATAAACGTGGGTGTTTGGCCAAGAAGAGTTAGAGATTGAAATCTCTTTCTGTGCTGGTGCGGATTCCGGCTGGTCCACGTGCATGCCCCGGCTGGTGTGCGTCCTATGGCTGGCTCGTCTTGATGACGTAGCGCGCGTCGCAGAAGGTCTGCTCGCTGTGTTGAAGGTAGTTTCTTTCCTGGTGCCTGGTTCCCGGCTGTTAGGCAGCCCGCTGTGCGGGCATGTGAGAATGTCGGAGATGCAAATCGATGCTGGCTGGACAACGTGGATGTTATAAAGTTCTTTTTTAATGGTGAAAAATACAATCATAAAATAAAACAATGGAATAGTCTCTGAGTGTCCTTTTAACGTCCCAACGCGTTTCGTCAACTGACTTCATCAGGGGTGGGTGGGTAATGTGGGATGCACGGTTATAAAGGGGAGGTGGTGGTGTCAATGGGGGGGTGATGGGAAAAGGCTAATTGGTGGAAAGGCCTATGGTAAAGGCCTATACTGCAAGTGTATAGAGCCTGCAGTACAGGTCAATGGCCACTGGGTGGTGGTAGAGAGCAGGTGGTTCTGTATACCTATGTGATAACATAGGAAAGTTAATGGATGTGGGAAAGAACAATATTCACAGTAACAGACGGAGAGGATATATATGGTGGGAGTGAATGGGTGGATAGGGATAAATAAGGGGTACGATGGATAAGAGAAATTATGGTGAATTATGTACAATGGGGACAGTGGGTGTAGTGGGTATAATTGCGGAGGGGGAGGAATATTGGAGAAGGATGGGGGGAGGGGGAGGATTTAATGTTGTGGGTCATGAGGGGGAAAAAAACTGGTTGTTTGGGTCAAACTAATACAGGCATGAGGTCAGTGTCTATGTTAAGACCTTTGGGGTGGGTGGTTTTTAATTGGAAAATCCATTTTAGTTCTGCTCTATTGATTAGTTTTAGTCTATCGCCTCCTCGCCAATCCTTCTTAATTTGTTCAATGCCAATGAAACTAAGTTCCTTGGGGTTCTGTTGATGGCATTTAGCAAAGTGGTCTGACACGCTGTGGGCTGTATAGCCTTTACGGATGTTTCGCCTATTCTGTCTTTAAGGCTACTTGTGGTTCTTCCAACATATTGGAGTTTGCATGGGCAACTGATCAGATAAACTACATGTTTTGAGTGGCAGGTGATGGTACTGGGAATTTTGTATGTAGTGTGGGTTTGGTTAGAAGTAAAATGGGTTGTGGGTTTGGTGCTGCTACAATTGCTGTTTTTGCAACCCAAACAATTACCACAGTGGAAGAAACCTTTTTCTGATTTGATCCAGGTGGTGGGGGTGGTTCTTTTGATGTGATTTTTAATGAGTTTTTGGTGGATATTGGGAGCTTTTTTGTATATGATGTTTGGACAGGGCCAATGTATGGGGCAAGGAGTTCATCTTTTAGAAGGAGACTCCAATGTTTATTGAGGATTTTTTTTTTATTTGTTTGGTTTGGTTATTGTATTGGGTGATAAAAATAGATTTTAAAATCAGTTTTGTCTGTAAGTTTGTTCTGTTTGTATTCAAGAAGGTCTTGTCTTTCTGAGGTAGCTGCTTTGTGGAAGGCTTCTTGAACAATGTGTTCTGGGTAACCTTTCTCTAAGAATTGGCTGGCTAGTGCGGTTCCCTGTGTGTTAAATACTTCTTTGTTTGTGCAATTGCGGCAGAGTCGTTTTTACACTGACGACCATCGTAAAAACCACCCGAGCGTAGGTCTGGATCAGGCCCTATGGTACTAAAATATGTGCTTTGAAAATATTTATGTAGTTTTGCTAAGTTTAATCTTGAATACTGCTGAAATGCCCAAATATGGAAAAACTGTGAAAATGTCTTTTCTGCCACTTTTAGTGATCTTATTGTCTCCCACTGATATCAATGGTACGCTTGTATGAATTACATTTTTATTTATTTCTCTCAGAATTTTGACAATTAGATCTGAGAACAAAGCCCTAATAAACAATGTTTTAAAACAGAATGTATCAATATAGTGTCTTAATTAGATTTTCTTTTTTATTGTCACAAACTCAGGTGTGCTGTGTAGTAATAAGATGAATCAGCAATGCAGCAGATTTATTGCAGATAGAGCAGAATAGATGCAATAATAAGACCCAGGTAGTGACAAGGTAAAAAAAAAATATATATATATGAGCTCAAAGGTGGCAGGAAATGAAGCAAGAGAATCTGGCTGCAGAGTAACAGAAATATTTGTTTCATACCAGGATAACAGAGTGGAGTAATAAGCAAGATAATAAGTAATGAGGTGGTTCAATACCAAATTGATGAACAAGTGTGAGTGCTGATAGTAACAGTAATATAAATAGCCAGGTGTTAGGCACAATTAATGACCAATGCGATACCTGACCAAGGGACTAAGCAGAATAGCAGCACCACTGGTGGGGTTTGGTACTGCACTCCATACATGGAGAACTGGAAGGGTTACTGCAGAGGCTGACTGTGTATAATCTACATAACATTTTTTTTCATTAAATGTCACGCTTTGACTACTGTAACCTCATCCTTATTGGTCTCCCACTCACCCATTTCGCTCCCCCTTCAATCTACACTCAATGCTGCTCTCAGGTTCATCTTCTCATCCGCATCTTCCTCTCACGCTTCTCTAGCACAGGTTAGCCTACCCCTCCTCCACTTAACATCCTCACTACCTTCTACTTCTATCCCTTTCTCTCCATCCATTCCTTCAGTGCTCACACCAGAAGTCCATTCCTCCTCTTCCTATTGTCTCCTGTTAGTCCATCCATTCCACTTAGTCTGTTAGTTCACTTGAGCAGGACCCTCCATTTTTGTGTTTTCCCTCCTCCACCACTTGGCCTTCCCTTCTCACCCTCTTGTCCTCCTCTGCTACCCTTTACCCCCTCCCCTCCTGGCAGGGCCACCATCAGCGTGAGACAGCTGGGACAATTGTCCCGGGTCAGAGGTAATAGGGGCCCACCAATGCTTACCCAGGGGCGTAGGAACGAAAATTTTCATGGGGGGGCAAAAGACCAAGGACTACTGAAGCCCCTTTTTCATGAGATGTTCCAGGCACCATGGGCCAGATCTTGACCTCCGCATGCTTTACGTGTGCACATGGGTCAATAGTTACACAGCTATAGCGGGAAGTGCATGCCCCCTGCACTCCCCGATGTCAGTAGGAAATCTGGACACTTACCTGTTCAGATAGCTACCTTAACTTTTACGACTAGGTCTGCGGCCATACGGCCTATTCGTAGCGGTCCTTTTTCCACCCCCTCATTAAATGGCTATCCCCGACTGTATGGCGGGGATACGGCCATCGTAAATGAAGGGTAAGCTCCTTCTGCATATTTACTGACGTATGTAACTTGGTTACATACGTCAGTAGGTATGCAATTGGAACATCTGGCGCGCACATGCGCAGATGTTCAGAGACAGGAGACTTACGCAAATGACTTGCGTAAGTCCCCTGTTGTACATAGGTCAGGGTCTGGCACCATGGCTCTACGATTCTTAATGCAACCGTTTTCTATCCGACAATCTGGCAACAATGGGCTGGATCCAGACTTAGTTAAGTTCTTGAAGTTAGTTACTCCTGGGCTAAACCATGTTGATTTCAGGGGGAATCAAGTTATTTGTAATCTTTGCATGCAGGGATATATCTTTGAATTGCTTACTGCACACAGATACTGACCAGCTTTACTATTACACTGTTATTTAGACTTGAGATAGGAAACATCTCCTCTCAACTCTAATACTATTTGCAACAGATGAAATATGACTCCCCTGCAATCCACATGATTTAGCGCAAGAGAAACAAATTTCAAGCACTTAACTAGGTCTGGATCCAGCCCAAAAAAACTGCTAACGTTTTAAACCGTCCACAGGCCACAATTATTCGCTCTCTTTGATGCATTGTCGTTCAAATTATAAGAACAGTCAATGGGAAGTAGCACTTCCTGGTCTTCTGTGTCTGCTTATTCTTACTGCAAATTGTGAAAGCAAAATGAGTGGGGATTCTAAGAATGAAAGAAAAAAGTGTACAGAACAAGAATGAAGACAATTTTATTTTTGGTAAACAGAAGTGACAAAGATTGACGAGTTCAAATAAAGCTGTTATTGCTTCATCCCCATTTTTGCTTCATTCATTCTCATTCACCTTTGTGCATAGGTTCATGGGGGGGGGGGGCAAAACACAGTCTTTGCCCCCCC
>WWET01000622.1:238350-257607 GCA_011038615.1 Limnodynastes dumerilii
GTTATTCCCCAGTATTGTTATAAAGATTGTAACATTGTAAAGCGCTACGTAATCTGTGGGCGCTATATAAAAACCTGTTAATAAATAAATAAAATTGTATGTACTGCGTATGCGCACGCCAGATGTTACGCAATGTAACAACTCTGATCGTACGTAACTTCAGGGTAAATACGAACGAAAGGGCGTGTCTTCCATATGACATCCGGAATTACACTTTGTAGGCGGAGGGAGGCATTTAAATCGTACAGTATGGACTGGGTTAGGCCGTTACGTAAGTCAATGCATTACATACATCAGTACTAACACTTGGAAAAGTTAAGGTAGAGTTTAGGAAAAGTAAATCGTGTAAAATACGTACGAGGGAGGGTAGCGCATAGTACTTATGATAGCGTAAATATGTTTCACTAACGAACGTAAAAACAACTTAGCTCTGGATCTACCCCAATGTCCTATAGATTGTAAGCTTGCGAGCAGGGAGACTGGACTGGAGAGGCAGCCCAGTAATATGAGAGAGCACCCATCTCCGCTACAGTGAGGGTGCAAATTTAAAGTCTGCAGGCGTGCGAAGCACACCCTAATTCTGGCCCTGCTAAAACAGACTGTTTGTCACTACCCAGTGTTGTTTTATAATGAGCACTACATGATATTATGGCGCTAAACAAAAAAACCTTAAATCTATTCTTTTTACGTTAATTGCAGTTAAATCTAGAATTACATAGAAGTGCAAAAAAGAGGCCATTGAGAGTTTTCTTATGATCAATCAAACAGACAAAACTCATAATGCACTATGGTCTCCCCTTATTCTGGGTCTAATCAGTTCTGAATTTTATTCACCTTTCATTCAATATGTTATGTCAATATTAACAATTGGGTATCAGATTACCTATAAATTCTATCATGGATGAAAGAGATAATAGGGCAATTAATTAATCATAGATATACTATCCCTGAATGAGTAAAGAATTTGCGGTAATAAGACATTTATAGATAAAGGACTTGATGCAGAGATAATAAAGACAGCTGACTTACGTTTTCCACTTGCATAAGTCAACTGTCCGTTCGCACTGTGCTCATGCAGTCTACCTATGTATGCATCAGAATGCAGTATGATGGATCTCTGGCGGCGGGTAACCATGCATACGTGATACGCATGGTGGACAGGGGCACGAATGCATAAGCCCTTACACATAAGTCGTTATGTATGATCCTAAATTCCATACAACAGCCTTCCACCTGTAGACACTGGGTTTTGCACGTGGAAGTCCATATGTGCAAGAGGTGTGCAGGATGAGTACACTCCCCTCTCATGTGCCTTCAGCTGTAATTGTGGATCGATCCGGTTCAGAGTGATGTGTTTTAGCTACAACTGGGTACCAGTTGGTGGCAATTTTCTTGTTACTGGTAGATCAATGGAATACCTTCACTTCAGGGCAAGAAATGTAACCTGTAAGCTTAATAACAGTTTTTCTATTAACTCATTGTTAATCTCAGTGATTCTGAGAATTGCAGTATTTATTACGTTGGTAGGATGGCCTGTGGGATGGTCTATGTATTGTACTAAGATGGTGAATATGTCATATTCATACTGAGAAACATCACTTAGTAGACAGTGAAGAGATGTGTGATGAGATTCAATATCTTGTATATAAAATACTAGTTTAGGAATATGGGCCGGATTCACAACCCCGGACGTATTGCACATACGTCCTTAATTTACTGATAGTAGTTACTACACATGTGTAGTAACTATTTTACGTAATCTACGTATCGCCTTGTTACGTAGATTGCGTGTATGTGGTCTTTAAGACCTCATATACGCAATCTACATAACAAAATGATACGTAGATTACGTAAAATAGTTACTACACATGCGTAGTAGCCATTATCAGTAAATTAAGGACGTATGTGCAATATGTCAGGGGCTGTAAAGCCGGCCCATGATGTGATCTTTTATTGCCATGGACTGGAATCCTTGAAATATGTATTTTTAGTCAGAAGTAAATGTTTGTTTATATATTGTAGAGATGCAGGTGATAAGGTCAGCCTGGTTAATACACAAATCTGAAAAGATCTTTTGGAGGAAAAGTTGGGAGTTGAGAAGTGTTTGAAAGAGATTTAAAATGTGTGACTTGATAATATAGAATTGTTCATTTCTTGGGAGGTCTGAAAGGAGAGAAATATGTCATATTCTTGCAGTCCCAGCACAGAAAGTATCCTTTGAGTAGGTGACTTCTTTCTGCATTTCCACCTTTTTATTTTGTAAGAAACTGTTTGCATTTTGTATGTCATTTTGTTATTATTTTTGTATATAAGAATTGTGATTTCTTTTCATATTAAATATTAATTAATAAATTCATGTCTCTGTGTTCTTATGAATTTATGTGTCAGATCAGCTTGATTCTTAAACGCTTTATAGTTGTAACAGAAGAGATCATTTTGAGTTTATGATAATTCATAGAAAGTATATTGTGTTATATTTGTGGAAAGGAGGAACTGAAGACCTCCAGTGTCTGTTCATGTACATACACGCCATAATTTCTGGTGGTGACAGACTATTAGTAGAAACAAGTCATATTTGAGGAGAACAGAGGGAATTAGTAATTGCAAAACAGACCTGAGGCTAGATTTACTAAGCTGCGGAAATGAAAAGTGGGGATGTTGCCCATAGCAACCAATCTCACTTTCCTATTGCATACTAGAAAATGTCAGCTAGAATCTGATTGGCTGCTATGGGCAACATGTCCACTTTTCCATTCCTGCAGCTTAGTAAATCTGGCCCCTGGTCTTAAAAATGACATACAGTTGTTAATCCCTTTATTAATAAAGACAGTTATCAATAACAGGGGTAATTACACAATGCCATTTTATTATACTAGGTAAAACCACTTTAGACCTATTTTTTAAAATGTGTTTATATTTTTAATTTATATATATTAAGAATTATTTATTTACCTGTCCTGGTTGCCACTTATTTTGTGCTCTTAAATAGCAACACTACTCTTATGACTCATTTCAATGGGTTTTAAGCACTCTATCTTATTAGTTGATTTTAGTTAGTTAATTTTTCATGTAAGTAATATCTTACTGTTAACATGAAATGAACTAGACTGTACTTCAAGGGCAGAACAAAACTGCTATCGCAGAAAATACATTCTGCTGGTGTGGATCCAGGACCCTGTTATATTCAGGGAATTGCTATTTTTCCATTTGCAGAATCCATTTGAATGGATTTATCACTTCACAAAATAAACAAACAGAAACTTAATTGAGACTTGAGCTGTAGGAAAATGTATTTGAGATTGATCTGCACTATATGAATAATCAGGTTTGGAGTGGCACATAGTGTACCTTGCGCTCATTTATGCATTCAAGATCCTCAAATACTATTTTCGAATTTACTTTATAAGGAAAAATGTCAAATTAACTCAAAGTTTCAACACATATAATCTTGTTTTATAATATGCACAAGGGGGCTGATTCAGAGATGCGATTGCGAAAAGATCGCAAATATACGCACCTTAGCTAAGATCTTAGCAGGTTACAGCCCACTGCATAAACAGTCACTCCCCTTGCAAACAGCGGTGGATCTTAAACTTAGACGGACAATGGGCCTGATCCAGCGCTACGAAAATTCGCACGACGGGCGAATGCGAAAATACGCTCGTCGTATCAACCTCCACGCCCCTAGCACTCCCATAGTAAAGTCCCTGCTTACGGCGGCTGTACCCTACACTGGGTACGACCGTCGGCCGTACGAAAATTCGCAGAAAATACGCTGAGAAAATACGCTTAGCACGCCCATACTGTACAATTTAAATGGCTATCCCCGCCTCCCTGTAGTAAAACGGGCGCCCAGCCGACCTTCGTAAAAAAAATACGCCCAGCGAGCGCAAAATACGCTAACGATACGCCCGCTATTCGCTCATGACGCTCGGGCGACCGGAACCTGTCATACTGGGCATGCGCATTGCGAATTTTTTGCCGAAAATTCGCATACGATGAGCGTACGCTCGCTTGCGAGCGTTGCTCTGGATCAGGCCCAAGGTTATCAAATGTGCTGCTGTACAATATATAACGATGAAATGGTTTAGGTTGCCAACCTTTCTATAGTGTTTGAACTATGTGCAATTACTTGACATGCACCCAACAAAAGTGTGTATGCTTTAAAGCCAGCAATCTAGAGTGTCAGATCATTTCAAAAAATAAAGTAAAAGAAAACACTAAGCAAAAGGTAAAGGTAGGTTCTAGCTATTAGAAATCTGTCCATGTGAGGGAAGTAGTTACCTTTGTGAACCCACAGATATGTTGATATTGGTCTCTACGTGTGTGCGGGGGGCCGTAGCTATGCTCTCGTAGTTACACCCCTGCACTCCCCGCTGTCAGTAGGAACGTGTCCAGATTCCTAACTTAACTTTACCATATAGCCGCAGACCTAACCTAGTTGTGACGGAGCTTCCCCGCCCCCATGGCTATCCTCGCCTATATGGCAGGGATACAGCCATGGAAACTAAAGGGTCTTCCCCTTCAGTGTAAGTACTAACGTCCGTAACTTCTCTACGTATATTAGTACACGCACGCGCAGATGTTCAGAGACAGGGGACTTACGCAAATGACTTGCATAAGTCCCCTATCAGACTTAGTTAAGGATCCGGCCCTATGTTTGCAGTTTCATATGCCTTTGGGGATTCATATAGTCAAGATTCGGCTTGATTTTCCAAACTCACGAGAAGAAGACATTTTCTGCTTGCTAGAATTGAAAAAGGGCTACTTCTTGCTTCATCCTGGGAGCATTGCCAACGTTGGGACAGGGGTGATTCTGCTATGTGGGGGGAAGGGAGGAGTGTGATAATAGTACGATGAGGGCGTGATAAGCACCCTCCATGCTATGCAGACTTCCACGCTGTCACTGATTTAAACGTTTTAATGTCAGATCTACAGATCATATGAATGGAAGCCTGGATCCTGCAGGGATCAGAAGCAGCATCAGAAGTCTGGATCCAGTCCCATGACTCCTATCACAATACTGACAAATCTTAATAGTAAGCTAGGATTTCTGTAGCTTAAAAATGTCTGTTTAACCCATATCCATTTGAGTGACTAGATAAAGAGATTATGCATATAAAACAGATGAAAACACAGTAGCAGGTATTTTCATGGAAAGACAACGCAGGAAAGCTGTAAATTCCCAAGATTACAAATTTTAGTGGCACTTAGTGGGTGAGGGTCACCACTGAGAATGGCCCTTTCTTCAAAAAGGACTGTTTTCGAAACTGCATTTCCAAAGACAGGGCGAGATTAACAATGGGGCTATTGGGACTACAGTCCTAGGTTTCCATCTGAAGATAGGCCCCCACACACTGCAGATCTCCATGGCCTCCAACTGCAGTGCATAAGGATTAATGTCAGGAACAGACATCCTCCTCCAAAGAATACTATATACTGTGAGCCCTTGATCATTTTCAGCCCCAGGCCCACAAGGCCCTCAATCCGGCCTTGTCCAAAGATGAACAGTATCTACTTCCTGCCCCACTGCAGACAGATAAGCGACACCTCTATTTCCCTTACCACATCCCTTATACTAATTCTTACCCTAACCCTACCCCCAACCCTTCCATTACCCTAACCCTTCCTTCCCCGCAGCCTAACCTTAAGACTAACTTCCCCACATCCTAACCTTAAGACTCCCTTCCTCGCAGCCTAACCTTAAGACACCCTTCCCCACATCCTAACCTTAAGACTCCCTTCCTTGCAGCCTAACCTTAAGACACCCTTCCCTGCAGCCTAACCTTCAGACTCCCTTCCCCGCAGCCTAATCCTAAATCTCCCCTAAAACTCCTTTCCCTGCCTAATCCTAAAACTACCCTACTCTCCTACACTACATCCCCTCCCCTGCACTAACCCGTAGCTTCAGTAGCTGGGAAATCGTCGGGTCCAGCGGCAGGTCACGCTGTGATGCAGCCGTTTTCTAAAATACATACAGTCGACAATTAACTGTCGGCTGTGTGTAAATTGAAAACGGCTGTTCGCAGTGGCGATAAGTATAGATACTGATAAATTAATGTTACATATTTGTAAGTGAATTAATACTTTCACTGTTATTACGGTAAACTAGGAACATTGTGATGATAAACAATTTCCATATCTGGATTGCACTAGAAACTCATGAATTAGCACTAGGCAACTGAAACGATCTGCATAGATAGACTAAACACATGAGCACTAATGGCTCTTCATGTTTAATGAGACAGATACTTATTATTTGAGCTTTTCATACTGTACTTCATATAAATTTGTTTGCGATATGTAGGCTTTGTTTCAGTTGTTATGTTCTAGAAATACAGATCACATTAAACTGAATTTCACATGCCCACTCTTTATGGAAGATCAATATTTTAGCTGCGTTTGTCCCTTTACAAGTATGTATCATTTATCAACATTGTTCATCAGAGAGAAGAACTTGGATATTACTTGCTTGGTGGTCTGGTTTGTTTAACAGCAAAGAAGCTTAATACTAATGTTATTGTAGTCCAAAACTACAGACTAACATCCGTGATCCCACATTCACACCTGTGCTTTCAATTGTAGAATCTGTCCAGAGTTTTCCTGGCACAGTGCCTGAGGATTTTAGAAGCATTATTTCAGTTTTTATACTGTCTGCTTCAGACACTGCTATTTTCCAAGTTCAAGTGTTCTCCAAGGACATATCCTGTTTCTTCACCATACGGTTAGTCAGCTGCTAGACAAATTCCATAGGAGTAACTAATTGTTAGCAAAATATGAGATACAATCATCACTATTAATATTCTTGGGCTATATTAACTTAGAAGACCAATTACATTTTTATTTGTGTATTGAAAATGATACCTGAATGATATAATCGTCAGAAAGACCTCATTATGGTGGCTTTGGTCAAATGTCTTTTATTCCTTAATAGGCTTAGGAAATGTGTCATTAACTCAAATAGTAATAATTATATTCCTGACCTAGTTAGTCTCTGTGGTGTAGTTTTGGGTGCATCACATGCTATGCTTTCTTCAGTCAGGTAGTGATCTTCCTGTTGTTCAGACTGGATCATAGTCTGGAAGAACTGCTCCAATACTTTTGAGTCTCATAAAAAGTGACGGTAAAGCATAACATACAATCTATATTTTGTGGATTATTCTCAGTTAACAGTTTTCTTTATTAAAACACCTAGGACCAGACCCAGACCTCCGTACATAAGTCTACTCATGCAAGCCTTATTGTATCATCTGTGCATGTGTGCCATATGTTCCTCTTCCTCCTGCTTGCAAGCACCAGCAAACAGTTAATAGCCTAAATAATGATTCTATTGTTATTAAGGGGAAATACCTACAATCAACTGCTGCTGGAACTAAGCTGGAAAGATTCAGCAGACATGCTACTACCAGCTCCCACCAGCAGAAGCTTAGTGTCCTGCTTTATCCATTGAGAACAGCTCTTATCAGGTTGCTGATGAATCTCCTACTCGAAACAAGGTAGAAATAAACCTCCTTATTATTACCTTGTGCAAGAAGAAAGTCTTAGTGAATATTTCATTACCCCATCAAGAACCCCAAAATATAATGGAATGGGTTGGGTGGGGGTGGCTGAAAATCGTAATTTCACTCTGAAGGACATTGTGATCCACAATTAAATATGATTTGGCTGACTTGACTGCACAGGTTAATGCGGGTAAAGCTAAACAGAGCAGACTTTAGAAATTACTTGATGAGAAATAATGATTTGTGGGGCTCTCTAAATGCATAGAGGGAAAACACTTTGAAGCCTTCACGGAGAATCTACCACATGAAGAATTCAGAAATTAGACCTTTCTTCTAACACTTTACAGTGGAGTGTTCACACAGGATACTGCCCCAACCACCACAGCCTAGAATGGTGCAGGGCATCCTTATTACTACATTTCTACACTATAAAGACCAGGATGGCATTTGCTACCTTATGAGGCAGCATGGACCCATCAATTTTTTAAAAGATGCAAAAATTAAAATATACAACTGACAAAAAGAGTCCAATCTGAAGCAACACTGCCAAGACCTTGAGGTGGTCTACCTTGCCAGGGCGGCCTTGCTCATGGCCAAGGTTGACTGGAAATGGCAATTGATAGCTAAAACATAGTTAGTTGCTCCATGCTGACATATGTGGCAGTTATCTAGCTTGACTGGTGAGATAGGAGGCAGACAAGAACCAGCCCTGCTGTTAATCATACCATCCATTATGAGGACACAAATATACTGACCTAGTACTCCTACAGGCACACTACCCCCTTCCCCAAACAGCTTTCCCTTTTCCCTTTCCTTTCTAAAGTCCCCATTAATCAAGAAATTGAAGCAGCCATGTTGCCCATCACCAACTACAAAGCCCCAGGTGGCAACAGTATACCATGGGAGGTCTACAGAACTTTTAGGCAATTATTTGTCCCGAACTCATAGAATACCAGCATCTATGTCCAAAGCCCTTTTTATACTAAGGTTTATTTCTTTACTGGCCTAAGTGTAAAATTATAGCCAAAATACTAAACACTGAACTTAATACTTTCATTACAGAGGTAGTACATCTAGACAAAATTGGTGTTATGCCCAGGAGAACCAGCTCCTGTGTAGGTTGACTTGACAGGTCTGCTTTGTTTGCCTTTTCCTTATATTCACTGACATGTTTACTTAGTAAGACAGAGAACATCTGTGGAGTGATCCCGCTAGATACTGATATGCTATATTAATGCTTGAGCATATAGGTAACATCTTCCAAACCATGCATGAGCGCATCTCTTTTCCCATGTGGACTGGTGGTGGAGCTATATTACATTTGGCAATTTCCCAGCATCACAAAGATGATGTAGACCTGGCCATGTCTCACTTTAAACTCTGCGATCCAAACAGCTGAGACAATTATCCATTTGGATACAAGGATGTACTGACCCCACTACCACACATTTACTTGTGTATGGAGACCCAGGAGAGCAGCCAGTAAAATCTCTTAGCGGATATTAGATCCAGAAAAACTGATCGTCTTCCCTAGCAGGTTAGAACAGTGCCACAATTGCCTTGTACTTTGCATTGCATTCTGCCCTTTCTGATGATCTTACTGCATTAGGAAACAGTTGGGATCTGGGTCCTGTTCCAGATGAGTACTGGAACTCAGTACTGAAAACAGCTAATATGCTACTTTGACTGTATGATTACATCAGATCCACCTATATATACATTATGTATATATAGAAGGCAATCCGGGACTTGTTTAGTGGATAATATTTAATTGTGTTATCCCATATTTTTTTATACCCCTTAAGAAAGTCCAGTTCAGAGGGACCCTTGCAATCCACTGCAGCAGACACTATTGAGGAGCGATGGGGCCCCTAAAAACATGAGTGTGCTGGGCCCCAAGATTTCGGCTGCTGTGCCTGTTGACAGGGAGCAGGACTTAATGACTTGATTCACGTAATTAAGTCCCAGCCCATGTCGGCATCTATTTCTCCCCTCCAAGAACTCCTGGAGGGAAAAAATAGAGAGAAGGCAATCCTGGTATTTTAGGGTGAAAAAAACCATACATGAATAAAATACAAAAAAGGTTCAAAATGTATTGGGGTGCATGTCCACATACATAATCCCATCCTGCAGTCATGGCAAAATTAGATGTGTTTGTGCCACATTCCAGGCTGCCCAACACCTCAATTTGATGGGTGGATACATTTACCCCTTGCTGACTGCAGCTTTGTCCCATAAAGCCATGTGCTTCCCCATATATTCAGCATAGTGCGCTAGTAAATAAAAAAATATTTACAGGCATCTCTATTCTTTAACATTTACATGAAAAGACAAATCACATCTTTTGAATTTGTCCGCACAACTCAAGATTCTATTTGTCTGAGTAACTTCAGATTCCTTTATACTTACCCCCTTAAAACCAGCTACTGATGAACAGAAGGAAAATGATATGCTGATATTAGTCATTACTGAATTAAACACCCATATTAGAGGAACTCTTGTTCTGATTATGAGTCAGTGGTTTCCACAGAAGAGCTGTGGAGACAGTAATTCTTCTCTTGAAAGAGGCTTTTCATTTCTCATGCATTCTACAGTAACAATTCAGCAGGCAGGAAGAGGAAATGAACAGTATATTTAAACAGAACATGTTGTACCCTGGAAACATTAAACATTGTTATATTTAAGTCACTACAGACAGATTGACTGCAAGCCCTTAGTCGGAAGTAGGTGCTACCAATAACATGGCTCAATTTTTTTTTAAAACAACAACAACAAAAGTTTGAGCTCAGCTTAAAAAAGGTGCACACCCATGTGAGCCAAATTTCATACATAATACATAACCATAAAACAAATTAGTGCCAATTATTGAGTTAGAAAGTACACTTTTTACTAAACACATTTAAATTAGATTAAAACATAATTAAATCAAAAGCCAATGCAATACAATTAAAAGAAAGAGGAAAGAAAAATATAAAAAAAAGTATTGGCTAACAAATATTTTATTATTATCGCTTATTTATATATAGCGCCACAAATTGTCAGAGTCTTTACAGAGAGAGAACATTAGACATTCACATAAAGCCCTGCCTCTATTGCGCTACATATTAAGGTCCCTAACATATACACACACCCCAGGGTTAATTTAGTTAGTAGTCAATTAACCTACCAGCATGTTTTTTGGCATGTGGGAGTAAACCCACGCAGACATGGGGAGAACATACAAAGAGCACACAGATAAGGGCTAGTCTGGGAATTGACCTCATGACTTCAGTGTTGTGAGGCACAAGTGCTACTCACTGAGCCATTGTACTGCCCAAATACAATGCCAAATCCAAAATTGTATGTATTTAACAGTCAGTTGTTTGGACATTGTCTGGTTACTGTTGAATGTTGCATAACAGCCCAGATTTTTTTTTATGAAAAACAAAAAAAAAAAGAATTCTGTAATTATCTGTGGCTAGTAAATATTGCCCACCTTATGAAGATTTCAATAGAAAAAAATTATTGAAAATACAACAGCGTGCTATATTTTTATGTCTTAATACTATTAGGCTTATACACAGTAGGTTTACTTATGTTTACCATGTTTTTGTTTTTGTTATGTCATTTGCATCGTTGGAATTCATCCTTTTTTCTTTTCTTAATACTAGTAAATGAATGGACTGTTTTTTTACAAACACAACAAAGAGTACAGTGAGATACAAAAGTATTTATAGAATGATACACACATTCTACAGCGGGTCAATGACCAAATGTACAAATGAACTTTCATTAACACATAATAAAGTTTTCCAACCTTGTCCTCAATAGCGTGGTTTAAGCCTAAGTTTTAGAAATCTGGTCCGGATTCACAACCCCGGCCGCATTGCACATACGTCCTTATTTTCGCGATAGTAGCTACCACGCATGCGTAGTAACTATTTTACGTAATCTACGTATCGTTTAGTTACGTAGATTGCATATATGCGGTCTTAAAGACCGTAACCATAACTAACAAAGATGAAATGGGAATGGATCCAGACTTAAGCAAGACTCATAAATAAATATAGAAAAACAGTATTGCGCTATTAAAACAGGTTGCAGGTCCCTTTTCCCAGGGGTTCACCAAATTCCCCACAGAAAGAAGCAATATTAAATTAAATAGGGTTAAGGGGCTAGCGCTAATGGGATGCTTCAGTAATATTGGCAATAAATACAATAGGGTAGTGATAATTATACACAAATGTATCCCTATGTCTATTCTACTGATGAGTTATATCTAATTCCAATGCATTCAGTCGAACATGGTGAAGGATAGAAAAACAAATAGACATTTATTAGTGTAACATTTAAAAACCGTGATTGCAATAAGCAGAAATAGATGTCTTTACTACAGACTCCTCTGAATGGGTTGTAGGGGCCCCTGTGCATTGCTTTGGACCAGGGTCTACAATACTGGTAAGATGGCCTGAGGCAAAATGCCCTGAGGCAAAATACATGGTTGCCTCTGGAATCGCCCTCGCCTCCTGCAGAGGTCCCCTACCGTGACCCTGGGGCCCCCTTTGACCCCAAGACTCCCCAATGAATCTTCACTTACCTTCACTCATGCAGGCTGCTCCTCGTGCCTCTACATCTGATCTCCCAGATACCCCTGCGCCCAGCTGACGGATGTAATAAAATGAATAAAAGGAGCTCAGGGTATTGGTCCCTCCCTCTGTAACTGCCAATGCAATGATTGGTTGTTGCAAGAAGAAAGACAGACCATGAGCTCCCTGCATCACTCACTGATCACTGAGCCACTGCTGCTCATACTTATATCCTAGTTCTCCAAGCTTAGCAAACCAATGCTAACCCAATTCTCGTCTCCATTGATTTACTAAACACACACTTTGGTTAAGACCTTTTTTTGTAATACTAAAACAATCAGCTAGCTTAATTTGGTTTCAGATAAAAGGCCAGATTTACTAAGCCGCAGGTTAGGAATAGTGGAGTTGTTGCCCATAGCAACCAATCAGATTTTTGCCGACATTCTCTAGTATGTAATAAGAAGGTGAGAGGTAGGGCCTGAACGGTTGCTATAGGCAACATCTCCACTTTTACAAACCCGGCAGCTTAGTAAATCTAGCCCATAGTACACTGTAAATATGACTGTTTATGAACCAACTTCCCTCTGCTTAATCTCAGGGTCACATCTCCATGGCGAATCTCCTTGATCATCCTGCTATTTTCTGTGTCATAATCCAGGTTCTGTACACTCTTAACGCTATTGTCCGTTATTGGCCATACTTTCTTGATTCTCCTTCAACATCTAATTGGTCCTTCTCTGGGTGTCTCAAAGGACATTCGTCCCTTATCCTCCCTTATCCTCTGTACAGATTCAGCTATCTCACCCTTACATTATATACTTCATTATACACAACATCTTGTCTAAAACTTTGCTCATTACATTTTCTTTGTCTAGTTTATCTATGTGTCATAGAGGTAGAAAAAGGGTACCAGGTGTGTATAAAATAGCACTACTGCTCCCTACATCTAATTGTTTTATTTTTTATAGTAGGAACTGAAAAGGAACAGGGAATGAGTTAGATGGGAATATATCTGAAAATGAAGATGTTTTTTACTTTGCAGTTATAAAAATAATTCAAAACTACACAAAAAAATATTCTTTCTATTTTACATCTTTCAAAGGACTCGAATGAAAGCAATTCTTTCATTCGATTATTCTGCATTGGCTCTTTGTAATACGGGCTACTATCCCACTGAGCTGTGGAGTATATTAAATCAGTCACACTATTAGTGGTGAAACTAATGCCCCATATACAGACGTCTCTTCTAATCATAGGACTAAAACCACACTAGTGGCTAAAAATACACACACTGAATCCCTTGTGTGCAGCATTTTCTCAAATCTGTTACACACCATGGGCCAGATCCAGAGCTATGTTTCCATTCCGTTACTTTGCGTATTTATTATACACTCCCATAAGCGCTCCCCTTGCATGTACGTACTTTGGCCGTTTTACGCTTCCTAAACCCTACCTTAACTTTACAGTTACAGCGTAACTACTGACATACGTATAGGCCCCACGTACTTACGCACTTAAGCACGCCCATACTGTACGATTTAAATGCCTCACACTGCTCCGAAGCATAATTACGGGTGTTATATGGCTGACACGCCCCTTCAATCATAGTTACACTGTTGATATGTGACTGCTCTGAGTTACATGGCGTAACATCTGCAGTGCGCATACGTAGTAAATAAGAATGTGCAATTTTACGTCAACAGCTAGCGTAAAATCACTCGCATATGTAGCTCTGGATTTACCCCTATGTGTGAACCAAATATTTATGGGTTATCAATCTTTATCTTTAAGGAACAAACAACAAAAGTACCGATCAGGGCTAAAAGAAAATCAGCTTATCTAAAAGTATATAAACTTTATTAACACCATTAGACAATATTCAACAAACAGTTAAATGAATTTAAAACAAATTACGCTGAAATTTCAGTTCAGTTAATGGCTTATGCCAATTGCATTCCCACAAATACTCCTACAGATGTAATACCTTGTAAATGATAGCCCACCAAGCCACTGAAAACAACAATCTTCACATATGTTAGTAATGCATCAAATTGTATTATATTTCATATTATATTTCATGTTAAATAACCAAATGTAGATCTTTTAAAATGTTTTGGTCAGTAGTGAACAGACCTGTGCCTCAGATAGAAGACCTAGAAAACATGGACCCCGAGAACCACCACTGGTAACCAATATGTGTGATGAATAGACTGTACTAGAGAAATAATTCCTAGGGCCAGATTTACTAAGCTTGGAAAAGTTGTCCATGCCAACCAATCAGATTCTAGCTGACATTCTCTAATATGTAATATGAAAGTCAGAGCTAGAATTTGATTGGATGCTATGGGCAACATCTCCACTTTTCCAAACCTGCAGCTTGGTAAATCTGGCCCCTAGAATCTGATTGGTTAATGTTGGAAAAATATACCCCCATATGTGTTACAGTTCCTTCATAATGTTTAGAAATAACTTAGAAGGTTTTCTGCTGATTAGAACTAAAGTAAAGATTTTACTGCGGACATGCCTTGTAATCAATTTGTCAGCATAGCAATTTTTGGTCTTGTGCATTGCAGTGGTTGTGATGCTTTTGTTTTCAGTGAAACTATTTGGAAACTCAAGTGTTGTCCAATTTGTCAGAAAATGTCTTTTTTGCGGGATGAGATAGCTAGAATGGTGAGCTATGCAGGATGTCTGTATCTTTGATGCCACCATTGCCTCAGAGAGTTCCCAGGAGGCTTACTGGGTGTACTATGGTGAGGAATGCTTATAAGAAGCTTCCAGTTGCGCAAGGACACATTGCACAGGTTGTACCTTTGCAAAACTCATATGCAGCACTTGGAGGCCTGGACTGTATAACAACAGGTAATGTAAAGTATGAGGTGTTGAGGGAACCTGATGATGGAAAAAGGGAATCCCTTAGAAGGACTGCACTTCTTGTGGGGGTTATTCTATTGTTAGTGGTATCCAGCTGGAAAGAGGTTATGAAATTAGGAATCAGGTGAAGTGCTTGCCTGGAGCTACAGCTCCACATGATTAAAAGTGCATTTAAAATATTCTAAAGACAGCGAGCTGTTTATAAGTGTACAGGCCCCATTTAGACTCCACGCCCTGGGAGCAGATCCATAACAATTACATTTATATATCAAACATGGTAGAAAAGCTAATTCGAATAAAATCACAGGTAGATATGATAAATATTTGCATGGTAATTGCTCTTAATGGTCCCGATCCAGATTAATATAGGATAAATATGAACACCACGTACACATACCTCCCAACATTTGAGAATTGTAAAGAAGGACAAATTTTTGTGGCCTGGTAGAAGGGATAGTGTGTCTAGAGCATACCTCTTTTAATCATTTAGCCATCAATATGTCTTCTGCCCCTTATTATTTGTCCAGCCTCCATATGTCGGTAGGGCCGTCTTATCCACTGGGCAGTTTGGGCTACTGCCTATGGGCCCAACGAATCCAGGGGCCCTTCACAACAGCCCAGTCTGGCAAAGCCCGTTGTCAGCCTTTGTTGACACAACAGCTCCAGGCATAATCATCATTGGTGTCAGTGGGAAACGTCCTACAGCAACGCTGGGGACGGTTTCCTGAAGGCTGTTACAGGCAGGCAGCCAGGCAGAGCTCAGCACAGGCAGCCAATCAGAGATCAGCACTGGCAGCCAATCAGAGCTCAGCACACGCAGAGAGCAGTCACTTTCACTTTTAGGCTGCACAGCGTTTCCTGTTGCTATTGAAGGTAAGCTTTATTATTTTATCTATCTATCTATATAGTGCAGGCATCATTAATACTTATACTGTATATATATACACACACACGTGTTCACACTTTTTTATGTTTATCTAGATATATTAATATAGACACGTGTGTATGTATATGTAGGCATATCAGTCACAATTTTGTGTCCTATACCAGGCTTCTGGAGGAAGGAGGAAAAGGAAGAAGAAGGGAGGGGGAAGATGACAAAATGTACATTTACAGAGGGGCATAAAGAACTAATGGGCACAGAAGGAGGGGGCAGATATTAACAATAATATATAACACACACACACTAATATGTACTTTTTGATGTTTATCTAGATATATTAATATAGATACGTGTGTATGTATATGTAGGCATATCAGTCACAATTTTGTGTCCTATGCCAGGCTTCTGGAGGAAGGAGGAAAAGGAAGAAGAAAAAGGAAGAAAGGTGAGACGCAGAAAAGAGGTAAGTGACCGTCCTGTGTGTATACATATATATGGACATTCAAAGAGGAATGGGCACAGAAGGAGGGTGCAGATGACAAACTGGACATTTAAAGAGGGGGCATAAAGACCTAATGGGTACAGAAGGAGGGGGAAGATGACAAAATGTACATTTACAGAGGGGCATAAAGAAATAATGGGCACAAAAGGAGGGGGCAGATATTAAGCTGGACATTCACAGACATTTAAGTCATATAATGTGCTAAAGTTTTGGTTACATTTTTATTCCTATTATTGGGCGGGTAGGGGCCCCTGTGCATTATTTTGCCCAAGGCCTACAATTCTGTTAAGACGGCCCTGTATGTCGGCCCCTGTTTATATGTATTAGTATTTGTCCAGCATCCATGAATGCCCCTTATTATTATGTTCAGCATCCATATGTCTTTCCCCTCTTTATTTGTCCAGCCTACATATGTGTGCCCCTTTATTATTTATCAAGCATCCATGTCTGCCCCTTGTTAATATGGTTAGCCTCCATGTCTGCCCCTTATTATTATTGCCAGTCTCCATGTCTGCCCCTTATTATTATTGCCAGCCTCCATGTCTGCCCCTTATTATTATGGACAGCATCCATGTCTGCCCCTTATTAGTATTGCCAGCCTCCATGTCTGCCCCTTATGATTATGGACAGCATCCATGTCTGCCGCTTGTTATTATGGCCAGCTTCCATGCTCCCGTTGGAGCCCTGTATTACGTGTCCTGTGCTCTGCAGAGTCCTCCCACATATAACGCGACAGGGCTTTAAAAATTTGTCCTGAGAGTCTGATCTCTAAGGACATGTTCTGGGGTGGGCGGGACAGCAGGACAGTCCCCCCCGAAAGCGGGACTGTCCCGCTGAAATTTGGATTGCAACCAATTAGAGCTCGTAACATATGGGCACACGCCAGCTAAGCTCAATGCAGCTACGCATCCAAATACTTTGTGCTACAGTAGGGTAGTACACTGCATTGTACACTGTAAAATAATAAGGTTATGATTATTGCAAACACAGCAATTGAAATGTAACACACACTTAATCAAAGAAAACATTTAAAAATGATTTTTTATTTTATTATAATTTACTAAGCAGCATTTTCACAACTATATAAATGTGATTACAGCTTGACATTCTAACGCAAGGGCCCAAAATATGTTGGGTAGTGTGTGTCCCCTGGACTTAGACATGATCTATAGCAGGTGCAAAAGTTTTGCCATAAATAGTACTTCTGTCTGTATTCAAGTCTGGATTGGGTGCACTTGTGTGGGCACAGTCTTACCATACATTGACTACATGTGTCTCTTCCTTCCTATGACGCTATAGAACACAAGCCATTGCGGCTGAAGTTGCGCGCGGGTCTGAATGGACCGTGATTACATTCTCTTCTGTTCTACGCATGCACACTCAAAATACACAGCCATTCGCCACATCAGCTGATGTACTCTGACCAACTCTGCTCAGGCCCAGTAGATCCCCACTGAAGTGGAGCTATATTCAGATCAATTTCTGGACCATCCTATTCATCATTTGGCTTTAAAAGCTACAAGTTATCTATTATTTACAGTGGCTGTTATAATAATGATAACAGTTTAGAACTAAGGTAATAATGTTACATGGATGAAGTACGCATCACCGAGTATCTGATCTACCCAGGGTCTTTACAATCCAAGACCCCAGGGTGGTTACTTTAAGTTAGCGCAGCTATGTAACAAAACCTATGTCACACTGATGTGTATGCTTTGAGTTAATACAACCACAAATACAAAAAATGTATTTCTAGATTTTATCTATATATCACACTATACAATAAATATATATTTTATTTTACTTTTGTATGTTTGTGTTGGTTATAGTCAGCACTGAGTACACACATTTTTTTAATTTGTTGATCAACATTAATCAACAAGAATCCTTCAGATTTGATAGTATTTACTCTTAAAAACTCTTAAAAATACAGATAAAGCTAATGGCTGGCTTATGCACATAAAGATTTCTTAAATTCTAAACTTGTTGGTAGTCTAGTCTTGATGGACCAGATTCTCACTTCCGAAATTTTCTCTTTTACGCTACGTAATCATTTTGTTATGTAGATTGTGTACATGCTTTCTTTTGCTGTCTTAAGTAGATTGCGTAAAAGAGTGACTACGCATGCGTAGTAGCTCAGCACTTATAACTAGGCTCGTATAAAGAAAATTTGGGAAGTGAGAAGCCGGTCCGGTATCAGGATCTATTTTTCTTGAACAATCCCATTTTGAACACAAAAGCACCACTTGGCCAATTACAAAACAAAGACAAAATAAACAATAATGTATATAAAAAAATACATTTGTATCTCAAAATATGAGGACATTTAAAATATATATATAAAAAAACAAAGAAGAAAAAAAAAAAAAAAAAAAAAAAAAAAAAAAAAAAAAAAAAAAAAAAAAAACACAAACAAACATGTTGTCTAAAATAATATTATGTATTACTTTATCTTTCACTATCACATATAATAATGAAACACTTTGATTTTGGCATCAGAGAATCTTACATTTACCCATTTTAGCTGAACCTCAAGCATGTCATACTGGTGGTCATAACACATTATAAACGGAAGACTCTAGAAATCTTTAGCACACAGCCGGTTCCTGTGGCAGGCTCTGTGCTATAATGTTTTACACTTTTAAAAAGCAGAGAGATTTCCTGTTGGTATTAACAGGATAAACCAGCCGTGTAGCTGTTCTTTTTCATGTGAAGATAAAGCACACCATGAAATAGAAATGCTAGCTATGATGCCAGTTATGGTAGCCATGCAAACAATGAAATTGCTTAGTAGTTGTATGAAAGTTGCTGAGGTCACTCAAACAAAAGTAGAATTAATGATGATTCTGGAAATCCACATCACATTAAGATACAAACATAAGATTTTTTTTTATAAATAAGTATCTCTCTATAAGAGGACACATACTATGA
>WWET01000622.1:351514-364962 GCA_011038615.1 Limnodynastes dumerilii
ATATATATATGGCGTCACAGACCACACTCTATTCGCATAACCACCAATTAACTTTATTTTCGTGTAGCACTAAATCAAAGCAGATGAGTTGAAAAGGGGGCACGGACTGAATATACACAGCTACCTTTCTTACAACCAGGCATATGAATATCTTTAATCTCTTCTATGTCAATGTTTAAAAAAGAAAATTGCTATCTAAAATTTGAAAATGGAAGCTCTTTACAGGTGCATTGCTGCAACATCACACTTTATTAACTGCATCCACCTCCAATAAGAAAGAACGAGAACTCGTAAAAGGCCATCTTAAAAGAGATACAAATTAAAGGCACAATATGTCCATATAATGTCTGTGGGTGTGGGGATATGGGAACTATTGTATGCTATAGCCATACACACTGTCATGATTTGAAGCAGCAGAAAAAATTCTAAGTGAGACAACAAATCAAAACACACAAGATTTTAGTCATATACTCGAAAATTTACAAACAACGGACTTCAAAACATATTCACATCAATAAAAAAAACAACAAAAAAACAAAACTGATGAAGCATGATATATAAAATAACGTGCAGGAGCTCAGCCTTTAAGCTTGCATTTAATAATAATTGAACCAGGTAATTAGCCCTCTATAAATAAACACATGGGGTGTATTATCCTTGTGAAGGGAAAGCTTTATGAGCAGCCTGAACAATGAGCTTACTGAGGAAAAAATGAGAAACGTTAGGTGTGTAAATTAGGATGTGTTAATTTCATGCACTTAGGAACACACACTCACACCCCACAGTAGTAGAAGCGGTAGAGGAGGAAAACACTACATGTGTAGGGGTAGAAATATTTGTTACATCATGATGCTGGCTGGCGATGGAGGGTTGCCGCCTTAAAGCCCCCTGAATGGAACTTCCACTCTGGAAAGCATTCACTACATCCATCTGCAAGGAATCAGAGATTGTGACAGCTTGCTCAGCAAGAGAGAGAGAGAACAAGAGAAAGGACCATCCCATCTACAACAAATGAAAAGCAAAAAAAAGAGAAAAAAGGCACTTTTATAGAGCAGCTAATAAAAGCAAACTGAAGAAAGCTAAAGGAAGATTAAGTGAAACTAAAAAGAGATTCTTTTCAAGAGTTTTGAGGAAAATACAGATAGGTAGAGATCGCACACACACCAATCACATTTGAACCTATTTTGCACTAAGTAATGCACTATGTGTCTATAAATATCTCTGTTGTATCCCGCTATTTAGATTCTTGTCTCACTCAAAGTCATACCTGAGTTTGGATTCTGTTGAGGCCCCTAAACCATAAGATCTGACCCCGACGTAACTCTCTCTCAGCGTGATCGATCTCCTCTGCATCTTCAGCAAACTCTTCTTCTGGAATATCATCCTTTTGTGTCCCATGACCGGCTTCTTTAAGGAACTTCAAACGACTGGTTGGTATTGTGGTTACGAGCTAAACAAAGGCAAAAATCTATTTGAAAAAGGAAACCACTAAAAGTGTTGGATGGGAAGTCTCCCAACATTGCATTAGTAAATAAAGTTAAAAAGCCCCTTTACACATCATGACTTTGCAGGATGTGTAACTATTTTAGAAATGCACATCACTAGCACAACTATGCAAAAGCACAGTATCATTTTAATGCGCTATGTTGGTCAAGCCATTGTAGCACTGCAAACACGTGATCTATTATCTTATTACCTGGCCCCATAGTAATGTTCCCATGCCCAGGAAAACTGACCACAACCATTGATCCACGGTCAATTCAGTACAACTAAAAGGTTTTCCACCAAACTGAACGATAACGATCTATAGGAGACATAAAAACACATAAAAGACAGTTATATTTTTTAAGACACACCAGCTATACAATGAGAAATTCTGTTATGACATAAAAAATAAATGAGATTGCTATTATCATGAAACGCTCGTGTGTGTGGCGTATTTAAGCTAGTATGCCTCCTAGGCACTCCACCTGTTTGTACTTTTGCCGTCTTACGCTGAGCAAACCCTACCCTAACTTTTCCACTCGTAGCTGCAGCCATCGTAAAGCTCATTGCATAGTTACGACGCTTAGCACTCCCATACTGTACAATTAAAATGGCTCACCCCGCCCTTGGCGCATATTTACGGCTTTCGTATGGCAGGCACGCCCCCTCAAGCATAGTAACGAAGCTGGTACGCTCAAGGCCCATAAACTCAGAATTTCGTAGCGTAACATCTGCCCTGCGCGTGCACAGCAAGTACAAATATCCATTTTTACGCTTACGACCATCGTAAAAACGCACCCGAGCGTAGGTCTGGATCAGGCCCAATAAGAGGGAAAGAAAGTACTAACAGTAATTTTAATTAGTGAGTAAGACAAAACCACTAAATACCAAATACATTTTCGAAAAGTAAAAGCCTAACCAGGCTAACTCATAAAACCCTGTGTCAAATTACAAATTAGGACATTGCAAGCATTAAGTTAATTTATATAGATTTAAGAAAAAAAAAAAAAGAAAAACAGAGTTTAACAGGGATAGGAAGGTTACTACTCAAGGTATAACATGTATGTCAGCCAGAAATGTTCTTCAAGGAGTCTAGTCTTGTTAAAGAAAAAACTATAATTGTATTCTTACCTGTATAATAAAAGTACCTAATACAATGCTGCAGAAAATGATATTGTTAAATATTCCTTCAAAGACATTCCTTTCACCATGAATCTTTCTTGCATTGATTTCATTAAAAAGCTGCATCATAACAAACGTATTGAACACAATGGTATAATGTTGGGACGGAGGAGCATGGAGAGGGGCGTTTCTCCCACTGTCAATATCAAAAAGTTTTTCACCTGGAAAAGAGAAGCACCATGGAAGTAATTCTAGCTAAATATGTGCATACCTTTATTCCACAAAAGGTATTTTTTTTTTTAAACCATCCCATAAGCAGAAACCGATAAACCAGTCTCTTCAGTAAAATTTGTAAGGACGCTTTTACAAAGTTTCAAGTTTTACATATTACAAAGTTTTGAAATGTCATTACATTAAAAGCTTTATTACCATCAGGGACTGTTTTAAAAAGTACTTACCTACAAACAGAAGGGTGAAAACCACTACTAGCTGGTAAACAGCATGACCTAAAATGTTTTTCATCATAGTGCGAGATATCAGCGGTTTATTCCTTCCATAAGGTTTTCTCAATAAGAGCGACTCTGTTGGCGGCTCAGTTGCCAGAGCAAGCGATGCAAAAGTGTCCATAATAAGGTTAACCCATAACATTTGAACAGCTTTAAGGGGGGAGTCCTATTAAAAATGAACAAAATACACATGTAAGAATACAGTTGAAGCAGCTAAATGGGCATTGGGCATTCTGTATGTGCCTGCATATGGCCACAATGATACACAGTGCACTGATTATTTAGGATCACAGACCACTAGCAAATCGTAAAAGCTTCACATTAAAAATGTCAAAAAAACATAACAGCTAATCCATGTACATAGCTGAAATGTGATAGTTGGCAGGGTATAATCTCAGTGTAAAAGAAATTCTGGAACGTTTCAGACGGTACTTTAACACAGGCTAATATGCTTTGTACATCATAATTGTAATCTGTGTAAGCCATACATCCACCATTTTAAATTACATTGTAGCCAACACCACAAATGTTTGTTTTAAGAGGACATTTACATGGATGGACAATAAACATCTGTTTGATTGAGCTGAATATAAATCAATCTGCAATTTAACAAAAAAACTACAGGATTTATTTAAGTACATTTTTGGTCAATCGCTTGCCCACTTGCAGCGCAGCATTGTCTTCTTACAGAGGAAGTACCTCCAGATCTAAAACGCTCCTTATCACACTTGTTATAACAAGTCTGTTTCATGCTGCTAAACAGAAAGCCTGTACCTACTGACAAGCTCATAGCAAGCAGACACAGATTTATCAGTGCGTTTGTTGCATGTCAACACTATCGAGGAGTCTTATGCGGGCCATTTATTTCCAAAAAGATAGTTTATTTGATTTCAAATACTTCCATCTATACTATACAGTTTATAATCACAAATTTGCACACAATCCAGTTATTTTTTTTGTAAATCTGATTTTATTGCAGGAAAAGAACGATTAGTAATTCGCCCTCTTAGTAATGTTTGGCTCCTGTCAAGCATGAAATGCAGAAAACAAGTAACATTAGCTCTCCAGGATTCAACTGGGCCAAAGCACTAGAATGTGCATTGTCCTCTGTCAAGTGCTGCATTTTTAATATGAGAGAGAAGATGAAAAGAAACCAGCTGAAATACAGCACTTACTTGTGTGATACATGCGCCAGTAAAAGCTACAATGACAGCAACTACGTTGACTGTAAGCTGGAACTGAAGGAATTTTGAGATACTGTCATACACGTTCCTTCCCCACATCACTGCTTTCACAATGCTGGAAAAGTTGTCATCAGTGAGAATTATATCAGAAGCTTCTTTAGCAACATCTGTTCCAGCAATACCCTATAAAACAAAGAGAAAATAAAGTATGCACAAAGAGAATATAGCCTAAATAAAAACATGCATTCCCTCAAGCAACAGTACTGATTAAGTGTGTTGAACAATGTTTTATTAATTAACCAGACACTCTAGTGCTCTTAAAATTGCATCCTGCTTCCTTTTTAAGTTTTAATGACATGGGAATGTCCCAAGACACACAACTAGGAGCAACTGCAAAGGAACATGAATTCTTATGAAATAAAATGATGCAATCTTCAGTCATAGCTCTTCAGGTATAAATGTCACAAAAAAATAAATAAATATTTTGGACTATGCATCTGTGAGTTACAACATGTATGTTTGCATTAACTGGCTCAGGTAATGTCTACACTTAATCTTTACCTTAGTACTGATCCTAAGTCTGTGGTGCAGAGCACTGCTTGCAATGCCACTCTCAGAAGCATGAAGGTGTCATTACAGACAAGTTAGCTCTCCAGCTGCTCTGCTGACCCTTTTTTCTATAATTCCTGACAAATGAATACTTATTGCCAGTGATCATAATGTCTGTACAGCCACATTTGATGTCTAAAATGACATACACCCTTCATAATCAGCACCATGGGTATTTGCACTAGTCATGGGAAAAAAAACCAAACGGGTGCAACAGTTAAATTTTATCTCAACTACAGCAGAGATAGGGTGGGGGGAGGTTGATCCTCACTGTGTAGATAGGTGCCATGCTCTGCAGTAACAAGGCTGCATAGCCACTAGCTACCTTGCCTGCAAAAAGAGACAAAGCACACTGCACTAAAGAAACAGGAGAGCTACAAAGAAAACAAACAATGATTAGTCAGACAAGAGATTAAGGAACATGGATATTACGGACTAGAAGAAAATGTTATAGACAGATGAATACATAGAATTGCATTAACACAGTGGGCACCCAAGTACATGGACTATTTGGATATAAATAACGGCAAACTGTTATATTAGCAATACTATAACTACTATAAGAATGCTTTCTATATAGTATGGTGGGAATACTATAAGAATTCCCTCTGCATAGGTATCTCAATGTTCGCCCGTTTAAATGGTCAATTCTTGCACCACCAAGATAGAAATATTTCCCCTTTGTTATTTTCTGCCACTATTATATCATATATTATGTTGCAGCTTTAAATAGAGTCAATACACAAGAAAATGCTTGCAGTGACCAGTAAACTGTTGTAATCTCTGATTAAGAGGTGCTTTATGGGTTGGTTGAAAGACTGATGTGTAAATGAAGTATCATTGATAAACAGTACGAGGCGCTCTGAAAAATGTACAGTTATGCTGCTAAAACACCATGCCATACATTTTGAATCTTGACTAAGTTGGCTAAATTTACATTTTTACTCACAAAGTGAAAAATTGATAAAACAGAAGAGAAAAGGACAGAAAGGAATATTTTTTCATTGAAAAGAAATTTATACATAAAGAGGCCTATAAAAAGATCATGGGTTCATGTTACCAATCCACCTAATGATCTGTGAAGGGCATCATTTTTCACAGATCTGTGAAGATGGATTAGCCAGGCAAGAAGAAGTTCTCCACTATGCTTCACTGCTTTATAAAAAAAAAACATATAGGTAATTTTAAATGATTGTACAAATGATATTCAAAGACTCCCAGCACTGTAAATTAAACTGTGAAATATTTTAAGTTCTGTTAAAAAGTTTAAAATGACCAGTTTGCTCACATGCCTAAAATATAGGAGATCTGGGAATCAGCTGTGTACATTGCCAACGTTTCATCTAATTCTGCAGCATGACAAAAAAGGTACAAACTGGACATAAGACCTTTGCCTAGGAATACTATGTAGCTATGGGATACGAGTGACCAAAAGACAATTACTTTGCTACACAGAGATCACCTTGAAAAAGATACTGTGCAACACAAGTCTGAAGCTGTAATGACATCTCTTGTGTGATAACAACACTTTTAGAAACTCAATATGAAATGCATTAAGCTTGATGGGGGAAAAAAAACAAGTTCTAAAAGGTTTTTGAAAATGTAAAATATAGTCTTACTAAAGAAATTATTTATTATGAATGTCAATGTTCTAAAGCAGTCAAACAATAACAGTGTGTAAGAGATGCCTGGGTGCAGCTTCTAAAACCACCTTATGGTCATGCAGAGACAAGAGGTATTTTCATTCTCAGACACAACTTGATATTTTTTATATTATTCCTCGGAGGAACTTGTAAACCTTGCTTGAATAGAGGAGTACAGCAATATTTGGGATAGGATGTATATCCATAATAGGGTATTCTTACCATAGCAAAGCCAACATCAGCCTTCTTCAGTGCAGGTCCATCATTGGTCCCATCTCCTGTCACTGCTACCACTTGCCTCTGCTCACAAATTGTGCTGTCAATGATACCTGAAGTTAAAAGTATTTAGGGAATCAGTCCAGTAAAAAAAAACAAAAAAAAAAAAAAAAAAAAAAAAAACAGATGGCAGCGTTTCGAGTGATAATTAAAATTGACAAGATGCTTTAATGCAAATAACTATTAATACCATTTATTTAATGAAAACCAGAGCTCTCATATCCCCTTTTAAGTCTTTTTATCATGTTACTAACGTACCTCTATGGCTAAAGTGTGGCTAAACACCAGGAAAAAGAATAATTGCAATCTGTTTCATTATGAATCAGAACTATTACTTTGATGAGAATGGTTAAAAAGAATGGCAATTTCTATTAGTCATTAAATCACTGGAGCCAGTTTAAATTCTAAAGCCCGCTCACACAGAATTTGGTTATCATACTAGTAGTTTGGGAGTGTTGAAGGCAAAACAAAATTTGTAAAAAAAAAACCAAAAAACAAACTCAACACTGTATAGACTTGTTTAACATAAAATCCCAGATACCTCTACGAGGAAACCCTAACACCTTTCAGACATGGCTTAAAAAGTACAACAGAGTTCTGTTACAAACATTTAAAAACAAAAATAAAACCTTTAGGCAAAATAGAGTTAAAAAGTATAAATGTAGCAAACTTAAAGTTTCAAGACACAAGCATGCTTGATATTTGTTCATGAAAGCCCACAAAGTACAGCAGTCATACCTTTTACCAGTGTATGTTTATCAGTTGGAGAGGATCTTGCAAGCACACGAAGTTTAGGCCAAAGTTTGTCTATTCGCTCTTGTTCGATCTGTCAAATAAAAACAGTATTAGGAACGGAAAAAAATTTAAGAGAAGAAACGGCAGGGATGGGAACATTATTTACTTCTCCTTTTTCATTTCGTATTCGCCTGTTAAATTCTTTGCCTTCCACACAAATGAAGTCTTCCCCAGGGTGAAGAATTCCACATTTTGTGGCAATAGCACGGGCTGTGTTGATGTTGTCCCCTGTAACCATACGTACAGTAATACCTGCACGCTGGCATTTTCTAATTGCGTCAGGTACCTAGGAAACAGTTGCAATCATTATTATATATTCACATACAGGGCATTTACTGGTATATTACACAAATATTCATTATTCATACAGGGCATATTTATCATCAACAGAACTAAGAATGCATCGACAGCGCTATTTTCACAGGCATACATGAATTGCCTTAACGTTCCTTTGAATCATTCCTCATCATTGGCCTCTTAAACCATACTATGCATTAGCAGACAAATACTTAACTTATAATCTACATTGAAACTTTTTCTTTACTAACCTCAGGCCTCACTGGATCCTCAATTCCCACAACAGCAACGCAGGTGAGCCCACTAAGAATATCATTTTCATTTTCCCAATCAGGCTCATGTTCCCCAGCAGGAAAATCTCTGTAAGCCAAACATATTGTCCTCAGACCCTCAGAAGCCATTGGCTCAATTACTCTTTTAGCCATATCCTCTCTATCCCTAGGTCTGAAGATTTTGTCTTCACCATTCGGACTGAGAATTTTGAAGCACCTAAAATGAGAACAAGGATTTGTTCAAAAGCAACAAATACATATATCATAAATACATACAAGAGTGGGGAGATTTAATTGTTTAGAGTTTTGTAAAAAATTAAATGAACAATATCTGCACGGAAGAAATGTGCATATGTAGAAAACAAGTAAACAAGTTCTTCCACCTGTGCATAGCTAGCTAGCACATCTTTTATTTGGAGAGAATAGATTTTCATCATTGCTTTAACAGCAGACTGTTTGCATAAATGACTTATTCTGTGCTTCATACATGGACAAGGTGGTATGTCACCTTAAACTAAGAATAAGTCATACTTGTTCATCACACAAGCTTACTACATATTACAATGTGAAGAGTTGCTTAATTCAAAACCACTGCAATAAAGCAGGCAATGATCCAGAAGTCCAATTATATTTAGAAAATTGCATACTCTCTCCACAGGGTTTATTAAACCATACCTATATATTAAAGCAGGGGCCAAGCTCGGGCCTCGTGAGCTACCAACGTTTCATGTTTTCCAGGTCTCCTCAGAGGTGAGATAATCACTACAAACTGTAGATTTTTTTGAATGTATCAGCCAGTAATGAACACACCTATGCTCCAACATGGAGACCTGGAATACATGGACCGTTGGTAGCTCACGAGGCCTGAGCTTGGCCACCCATGTATTAAAGCATCAAGTTGCACACACATATATTTGAAAATTATTGTATTTACATTTAACATGCAGCTTAATGCAAGTTATTGATCATACTCCTGTTCCAGTCACCAAGGCCCATGTTCTGGTCAAATAGTTCACAAATATCAACAGTTTTAAAAACAATATTTACACACACACACACACACACACACACACACACACTAACAACATTCTTATGAAGGAACTAACAATATTTAAAGGGCTAAAATAAATAATTAGACTGACGTACTATTTTCTTACATTTATTTTGTAACATATATAAATGTTTCAGAGTAACATTATATGTAGATTCATGATGTAACATAGCTCCGGATTCACAACCCTGTACTTTTTTAACACACGTGCCTAATTTTTACGATTCTAGCTACTATGCATGCATAGTAACTATTTTACGCTATCTGTGTAGCGTTTCATTACGCAGATTTCGTACATGCGGTCTTTAAAGACATACTGTATTAAGGGAACTATTTAAGTTAAGGATTGGCAAATACAAAGCAACATTTTTAACAAAAAAAAAAAAAAAAAGGGTGAAGGTCACTGCTTACAAGACTATAATAAAAAGTACTATACAAAATAAGTGAAAAAAATTTGCACTTGCATAATGAATTTATTTGGAAAATAAAAGCATGTTAAAGAGCAAAATCACATGAATAGTATACCATTACCTTAGAGATGTTAAAGATTTTCCTCTAAAATACTATTACAGATAAGACAATGATAAGATCACAATGAGTTTCAAAGAAAACATTAAAAGACCCATTACTCTGGTATAATTCACTGGTCATTTTGTCAGCTTTATATATTTGATACATGGCACAAATTATTTATTTTCAGGTCAAATTCACAAAAAAAAATGCCATAAAAGGTCAAGGGTAGACTTACTTTTTAAGAACAATCTCAGATGCACCCTTACTGAACATTCGGTAACTGCCATCATTGTTCTTTAACACTGTGCTCATGGATTTTCTAACAGAATTAAAAGTGTACACTTTATATAAGGTTTCCTCAGGGATCTCATTCCTTACATCTTGATAATCACGTTTTAGATCCAAAAGAAATCCCAGCAAGGCACATTCAGTTTTGTTACCGACATGGCGTGGTAGCCCACCTTCTTTTTCAGGAGGCTGTGGCGGAAGACAAAAAACACAATGAAACATGTTTAAAAGGATGTATAAGAATCATTGGAGCTGATCCAGAGCTTTTGCGCAAGGTTGTACGTCGGAGCCAGAGTTCCGTGTTTCCACCAAATCACGTAACTCTGGATAGGATGTAGTGAAAAGGAGAAGACAGAACCATATGCGCTGAGGCTATAATTTTAACACCAAAAATGTTCTTTAAATAGTTAATTAATCCTATCTTTTCAGTGTTATATTTTCACTATGTGTAGATCAGGGTTTTTATTACATAGAAGGATAATTTCCCCAATTGAAAATGACCTGCTGCTATGACTTACACAATCCCCTGACATGGTGCAAGATTTTCATGGAAGCGCAAATAAATTAGACAGCTACTGCGCATATTTAAATTAATTAGACGGCTCTTTTCTCATTTTAATATCATAACAGCCAGTTCAACAAGCGCAAAAAAAAAAAAGACGGATGCACAACTCTGGATCAGCCCCATTGTTTTAAGTTACACAGGATACAATAAAATAGGGACGTCAGGGGGCACAAATCAAATGCAAATCATAACACCCACTACACTTCAATTAAAGACTCTTAATCTTCTTCAGCAAACAGACATTAATAATTTCTCTTAAAAAGTCACGAGAGAGATGGCCATTTACTTAAATATTCTATAACATTTGATTACACGGAAAGTGTTTTTTTCAATTAGAATAATGCTACAGCTGGACAAACATTTCATTCAAAATCCTCTCCAAACCTCAATATTATTGTAAACTGTTCTAATGTTTAATAGGAGAAGGAAAGCTGTTGAACAATGAATAAACAGGTGCGCTGACAAAGTAAAAAGCAATAGAAAATAGTTACCAAAATTTTAGATGTGTAAGCACAGTTGACTGAAATCCCTGTGACAAGAACGTCCAACATTTTCTCAGGTAAGGTCTCAGCATCAGGTATCTTTCTGTAATGTTTTTCGTTAAGGAAAGCTTGGACAACGGTCATCCGATTCATGGTTAACGTTCCCGTTTTATCTGAACAGATTGCAGTGGCATTTCCCATTGTTTCACAAGCATCCAGATGCCTAACCAAGTTGTTGTCTTTCATCATTTTCTACAGAAGAAATAGAAAGTAGTCAATGTAGCTTGTCTCTAGGAAGCCATGAAGGTCATCTCACAAAAATGGCCGATACACTTCCTCCACAATTGAATTACACTTAGCACCTCTGCAAAAATCGCGATATGCCCGATAATTATATGGTGTGTAGAATGACTTACACAACAGGCCGATAACCAAATATAGGTCTGAATAACCCAAATGTTTTAAGAAACTAAAGTAAGCTGTAATGTTAACACTGTAAACTGCAAATGATTTATATCATATTTGATTTAGCACAGATGGCGTGTGCACAAATTGAGATCAGTAAATGGGAAAAAGCAAGAGGTATAACCAGATCTTTAAGCATGGCAAAAGTCTAATGAAACGTTAGAATCTATTGTTTTAGGGTTTTTTTGTGGGGACGGGAGATGGGGCATATCAAGGCATGGGAAAGTACAAATACATACCTTAACAGAGTATGCCAGAGAAATGGTTACTGCAAGTGGAAGGCCTTCTGGTACTGCTACTACCAAAACAGTAACCCCAATGATGAAAAACTTGACAAAATACTGGACATAAATAGGTGTGCATTCTGTCAACCAGGGGCGTTCCTGAATCCAGAAAGTGTTGATAACGAAATATAACACAAGGATTATGACTGTAATTGCAGACATCACCAAGCCTTTAAAAAAGTAGACAAAAAACAGTTTAGTATCTAAAAAAAACATTTAAAAATTAGATCCATAACAAGAAAAACAAACAAAAATCAGATACACATATATTGCCTTCTATCATATAGATGACATACTATACATCCTATTAAACTTGCATTAATTATAAAAGAAATCATAGGCAAAATTCTGTGACCTAGATGAACTACCCAACACTGAATTAGAACACTTACATAACTACAAATTGTAATCTATAGGCGCAAATGAGATCTTTATAGACAGCTGCCGTATAGTAGGGTCTGTGCTTTCCCCTACACAGGAGAAAAAATATATTCCCCCAAATACAAAGATACAAAGAGATACAGCGCTAGAAAATATATGTGTAGTGGCTACAATAAATAACTATTGGCCTTAATGAAAGGCACTGGCAAACCAAAAAACGTTAACTTTAATATTCACCATAAATTCATTAAAACATTATATATTTTCTAGCGCTGTATAACTTTGTATTTTTGAACACTTACATAAAATGTACAATGCTTGATGGCATAGCTGGTAATACCTATACATTCCATAATTTTTTTCCTCATGCTCAAGCCAAGAAATTAAAACCTATAAACTGCACTGTGTGGAGCGCTGCTTCAGCTGATCTACTACTTCCTGCACTGGCCGCTGCTATGAACTTCAAAAGCTGTCAGAGCAGCATAATACATGGATCCGCAACAGCGGCCAGTACAGGGAGTAGTAGAGGCAAGGATCAGCCAAAGCTGATGTGGCTTTGGATGATCCCTATACTACTACTACTTCCCACAAGGGCTAAAGTGGAGGGAAGCACTAAAAAAAATAGGGAGCCATTCAGTAAGCTGATTGCTCCCTTAAATTATCGGGCGCTAGTGCCCGATCTAAATCAAGCAGGTTTAAAAATCAAAAAAATCGTACCAGAACATTTCTGGTGCGTTTATTGGATGTTTTAAAAACTGATTCAGGCCACCAACTAGAGTGATTTTTGGCCAATCCATGATAATTATAGGATCAGGCCAATAATCGCTCCAGTGTATGGCGAGCTTTATACACTATTGTTCCAAACACCAATTTATCATTATGATCTGCACAATAATTGGGTAAAAAACTAAACGTGATCATAAATGGTCCTGCGTTGTAGTTTTTGTACGCCTCACAGAAAACACCTATAAACACTGTGGCTATCACAGCATCCACTAGGGGGTAGCACAATCCAAGTATATTTAAATATTGCTCAAATGCAGTGCGAAAAATACACACACCAAAAAGAAAATAAAAAACACTAAGCACACTTATACAGCTATTCTATTTAAACAGACATTTATAACAGAACTTTTCTTTCTTTCTATACCAAAGCTTATCTGCTCACTGATGCATTAACCTCTATACCCCAAACGCACACTCCTAGTCACAATTTTCTTCAGCACAGCA
>WWET01000622.1:394648-412517 GCA_011038615.1 Limnodynastes dumerilii
CCCCAGAGGTGCGCATAATAATCAGCTACCGTATTAGACCTTTTACCCGTCTATCGTGGGCCCATCATATCCTCTTGGATGTATTCATAATCCAATAGTCATAACCAATAGTTTTTTGGGGTACTTTCATATGATTTATTTTACCATGGGTATGGGGTATTACCCCAATTTCATTTAAATGTATGACATATTATCTAACTTTCTCCCAATCACCTCTGTTCACTCAGTAAGACTTGATGTTAGCACTGAGAAGTTGAAAGCTGAGCAAATCTATTCCACTGAAATATATTAGTCCAAAGAAGTTTTTAGCAAATTAGTGAAAGAATAAGTCAACCTATTAATGTTAAAAGTGGAAATTAATAAAACAAATAAATCTGCTTAAGCTCCTGACAGTGTAATATCTATCTGCAATTATAAAAAAAAAAACAAACAAAAAAAAAAAAAAAAACAGAAAAAAATGCAAACCCCTAACTTAAGAACCCCTGAGTATAATATACAAATAACATTGAAAGATTCTTAGCTGCACTCACATCATAACAATTGGATCCATTTTCAATATAAGTAACAACGCTGAAGAAGTGTCGCTAGGTTTGAAACAAATATGAACGTAAATAAGGACTACCATTAAGGCTAGTCTTTAAAACTCGAGCGGGAATGTGAACAGGAATGTGCTCTCCAGACCTCCAGTGCACTAGGTCACAAAATTCCTTTGCCTACTTCCAGCGTTCCAGAGGCAAGAGCTGCATCTAGCGGTGGGGTCCTGCAGGCTCCAGATACCAAACTGCTACTGGGTCCCTGGTGGCAGCTGGGACCCCGAAACTCTTCATATTATTGGATCCTGATCAGGAAACGCTCATTAGGGTAACACCTGGATCTCCCGGCCGCTGACGCCATTTTCTTCCAGATCTCACATTAGGGGCCCGATTCAATTAGCCTTGCATCCACGTCATTTGCTGTGCGAAGCTAATTGTGCAAATTTTTGTATTATTCACACCTCAGAGAGATGGGCAAAGAAATCTGCAGCTGTAATGGATGGGAAAAAGTGCACCGCAAGCTTTTCCTGTCTATCATGGTGATCGGAAATGAATTGAGCCCTATGGATGTGTTAATTTTTTAACCAAGTATAGCAGGCCAATTTTTGAGTTGATAATTTTGTATGGCTGGTGAATGATGTTAGAAATATCCAAATGGACCTGGGCAAAAAAAAAAAAAATGTCTATACCCCTGCTCTAAACCTTCTAATACCATTTGATGAACTCTTAACTACAGCTGTGCCACTTGCATGAAGTGGAGACTATGGCTAATATGAGGTAAAACCTCTATTTGTAATATACATTGTAAATATTGCTTAACATGGAAAACGCTATATACAGCATATTGGGGAATCACCAGCCTGAAAGTGCTTAAACACCAACCATCACGATCTGTTGGGACTATTAATTAGGCTCCGCAGAACATAAACAGATCCTTCAAGCAAAGAACACAGATAGCAACAACAAGAAGATTGCTAATACTGTGTTCACCCAGGATTTTCTACCCAGGTTATTGCCGGGGCACACAGCAGCCCAGCAGGGGGGACCCCGTTCACACTGCAGCTTAGACCTGGGAAATTCCCGGGTCAGGCCCGTTCACACTGAACAGGCCTGACCCAGGACTCTTTGGGCTCTATACTGCTTTACTATTGTATACCATATTCTATTCTATAGTCTATACTATTGTATACCCAATTCTATACAATAGAATAGGGTATACAATAGTATAGACCAGTGTTCCCCAACCTCAGGGACCACTAACAGTGCATATTTTCCAGGTGTCACTGCTGGAGCACAGGTGTGTTCATTACTAACTGTCACATTTTAAAGGCTCCACAGGTGCTGCTCATTATATCACTTGTGATTCTTTAAGGAAACCTAGAAATTATGAGGACTGAGGTTGGGGAACACTGGTATAGACTATAGAATAGGGAATAACATAGTATACCCTATTCAACTACTCACCTCTCCTGCAAGGTCTCGAGATGATCCTCAGGGTCCTCGCAGGACTGAAATCTTGCGCATGTGCAGGACCTCCATTTCGGCACTTAGAAAAATTTTAGGTCCTGGCATGTAAAGCACTGCGCATGCGCAGTGTGTTCAAGCCGGACCTGCAGTCAGCTGCGTCGTAAGTCCTGTTTTCTATTATTTCATGGTCTTTTTTTATTTATTGGTTTTCTATATTGAAAACATGTATTTATTAAAAAAATATTTTTTTTTTGTTTTTTGTTTTTTTTAAAGCAACAAAGCTGATTGGGTCTTTTAGACCCAATCAGCTTCATTTCAGTGAGACCCGGGTTGAAAAACCTGGGTTTCACCGTTCACACTGGGGGCAACCCCGCATCTGACCAGGGACTAACCCTTCTTACATCCAGTGTCTGATTCCCAGGTCACTCGACCCGGGTTGCGGCAGGTGTGACCTTTCACACTGAGCCCCGACCCGGGTTGTTAGGGCTTGCCCCTCCAATATCCCGGGTGTTTAGCTCAGTGTGAACAGGGTATAACATAATTCTGCTTGTGACCTTAAGGGTATACCAAATGAAACCCTCTGCAGCCTGAGAGCTATTTAAAAGGGTTAAACTAGATTTTAGAGCACCTCCATTAAACAAGACTGCTTGTATCCTCTATTATATACATGATCGTGTACCTTAAGCTTTTATTCAGAATTCAGATTTTTTTTCTATGAAGTTTAGTGCAGACGCTAGACTGAAGCCAGAATTATGAAAGGGGGCATGTTCTTCTCTGTGAACCCAAAACAGCTGCATTACATGACACAAACATGTACAAGACTTCCAACACAAGTCTTTGCCTCAGTCTTTTTGATTGCAGAGTGGGAAGTGTGTATCAGGTACTCAATGTGGGGGGGTGGGGAAAATCTATGGAAATGATACAATAAAGGCATGCTTGGGCTCTTACACCCCATCCAGTTTCCTTACACCCCAGTCAGGATGCTGTGGGGACCCAGTGTTGGATCTGCCGCTGCACTGAAAAGAAATTGATTCCTGGATCCAGGTCACTATTACTGACAGCGTTGACCGTTGCAATCTGAGCATACAGAAAAAACCCTAGGAGATTTTACGAATTAGCAGTGTATGTTAAATTATGAGATTGCTCTATATATGGTTTACGTTAGAAGATTTGAGAAATTCAAGTTAATCAAAGAGCAACTTATCAGGACAATAAGTTGCTTATTAGCTGATCGACTGGAAAACAGTATAGCATGAATACAGCGAAAAAATGGTCCGAAAACATGACCAATAAGTGTCAGTTTACACAGAGTCAGACCAGATTCAACTGCAGCTGTGCAAATCTATAAGACTGGCAAAGCGTGGTTACATCTGCCCTAGGTTTCAGCAGTGTGTATACGATACATGATTTCCCCCGCTAGCAAACAGTGTACCTGGCTTTAGTGTATTTTGATTTAGCAATGACCGTGCCAGTTATGGTCAACTTTTAAATATTGATAAGGTCGACAACAAAAGAGTAAGGTTTTAATGCTTTATACTCGATCAGTACACTAAAAAGACAAATACTATCTTTTAAAGGGTACCAGACGGACAAGGTACCAGCTAGACTCCAATGGCACTCTACCGTCTCCACTATGGTAATCAACAAGTTAGGTTTCCTGTAATGATGACTTTATACTATACTAACAGACAGCTGACATAACTATACTGTTGGATAGAATACGTGCCACAAGTTTTCAAAAGTGTCCATTCATTTTCTTTAATGTAAACGTGTATATTAAGCTTGGTACACACTTACAAATTATTGATCTGATTAGCCAATTGCCTGATCGGCCTAATAAATGTATAATATGTATGCTGGACCAATTTGTCAGCATGCCGACAAAATGGTCCAAGAATGAACATGCATGAGAACACTGGTAAACAAATCTCTTACTTTTACTCACAAGAGTTAATATAAGTGATTCAGACAGTGTTTTCTGAGCTAAATTCACACACTTTAGAAATGTCTTTATCATGTAAAGATTTTGAGATTCAACTAAAGCTATTACATTTATTAACAATACAGAATTAACACACTTAAAATGTAGATGCATAGGGTTTCCTGCTATATTTTTCCTGGAGCAACCCAACAGTAGTCAGCAAGTATACTTGGACTCAGCTATTCTATTTTGGAAATATCCTGATAGAACTATTCACCATGTTCATTACGGACTGTCCAATAATTGTCTGGGAATAAATTCAAGTACAAGAAATGGACTTTTAAAGACATGTTACATCCCGTAGTTCTTTCCATTATGGTTCCCTAAAATGTTCTAGGAAATGCTTTTTATAGACTCCCATACAGCGTTTTTGCATGATTCAGAAGACCACTGAAGCTCCCATTGAGCATCAGTTCTCTTATTTGACGTTTTACAAAGTTCCCCTCTTTGATCTTTGCACCACTCGTACTCAAGTGATGAAAGACCAATTCAATCCATTGCTTTAATAATGTTATTAATAAAACCACGCTTCATATGGAGTGGAGGAAGGTATATTTTTTTCCTGAAACAAGTGAGGTACTGACAACCTTATTTCTCAGGGTTAGTAATGTTCGTTTTTGGCTACTGCTTCTAATCGTAATGATTTTTTCCAGTCTCTGCTGTCCCACTAAAAGAAAAAGTACTGAGTACAGAGAAATGACTTAAGTTACCACAGGCATGTCATGTGTTTTGTTTTGTTTTTTTTACTTGTTTTAATTCATGCTTCCATGTGTTTCTTTAATATCAGCAACGTATTGCTATTGTGGAGAAGCACAGCTTTCAAGTTAGCTAAGTATTGACAAATACATGCCAATCCTCAGTTTTGTACTCATGACAAACTACATAAAAAAAAAAAAATTACCATTAAACTAAAAAAAAAAGTCTGAGGAAAAAGAAATCATTTAACTCACTGTCTAAAAACACATACTTTTCTTTCTTTGTGAAGAAGATTCCAGCCTTTTAGACAGGTTCAAACGTCGGATTAGGTTATCGAGATCTCCTTCACTATGTAAACGTGGTTAAAGAGATGAACAGAAAGCTTCAAAGGTTGGGTCAAGCCTTACATGATAGTCTACAGCAGGGGTGGCCAAGCTCGGGCCTCGTGAACTACCAATGGTTCATGTTTTCCAGGTCTCCTCAGAGAGTCAGAGGTGAGATAATCACTACCAACTGTAGATTTTTTTGACCATATCAGTCAGTAATGAACACACCTGTGCTCCAACAAGACCTGAAAGACATGGACCGTTGGTAGCTAACGAGGCCCGAGCTTGGCCACCCATGGTCTACAGGCTTTATTTCCCATTTATCATCAAGTTTGACCCTTTTCTTTGTAATAAGCAATTCTTTAATATGTATGCTACAGTATGCTTTGATTAGAACGGATACATGAAATGTTCGTAAGCCAATAGTAGTTTGGACAGTGATACTTTATTTCCCTCCAAATCACAGACAAATTCATATGCCAAGAAACATTTGACCAACCTGTGGGGAGATTGACGCAAGTGATGCAACAAAAATAAAGGGCCAAATCTTTATCTTGGTCTCCAACTTTGCATCCAAAGTAAAGCTCATAACACTACTTCAGGAATAAAGTAAAACAATGCTCCTGACATTTATTGTTAGCTCACCACAACGATAGCAAAGAGTCAGGACAGTTAACACAATTTCTAGGCATTGTGCCACTTATGAGTTCTAAAAAACAGCGTTCACTGTTTGGAAGGCAAAAGGAACCATCTGTATAGTGGCTTCCCACCAAAATCTGTGGACCAACCTATCTGAAACACATGATACAGCAAAAAGGAGGGGTGAAATACAGTCTACCTAAATGCGCTTTAAAATGGTTATTCCATGGCAAATCAACACAGGGTTTCAACCTGACTTTTTCAGATGGTAATGAAATTTTGTATAATAAATGTTTCCATGGGTAAGAAAAATAATCTTAGGCTGATTATATGCTGTTAAAACTAATTTTTTTAATGAAAAATGTTTTGTTAACATTTGTTTAAATTGCATCTCAAATAATTAAGCTAGAGAGTTGGGCAAGTTTCATTTTAATCCTCCTTTCATGGGCTTTCACATGATACATTTTTCATCTTTATTAAAACACACTGATGAATTACATATCATATAAAAGCCCATGAAAAAAGGTTTTAAATGATTCTTCTTATAACAAGTGATCCCATCATAAACCCAAAATACAACTGGGGGTTTATTAACAGTATGAACAATTAGATTTTTTTTTTTTTTTTTTTTTTTATAATTGGCTTTTTGAGAAAATCAATATTTTGATTTAAAAAATGTTACATTTTTCATCTTTATTGAAACATTAACGAACTGCATAACATTTTTAAAATCAAAACACAGATTCTCTGAAAAGCCAATTTAAAAAAAAATCTCAAAAATTGTTCATATGGTTGTTAATAAGTCCCCAGTTTTATTTTGGGGTCACTTGCTATAAAGAGGTTTCATTTTTAGGAGATTGCCGATTCAGCTTCTTCTCTAGATCAGTCAGTGATAACCCCAGCTTCACCCCAGTCTCCATGGCAACCTAGTAATGCACAGGTTTAGATAGTTCTCATTTTCATAATTTTATTAAACAGTTCAAAGTGAAACCTCTTGTAGCAGATGATTCCATCATGATCCCAAAATAAAACTTTTGGGATTCATTAATAGTAGGAACAATTTTTGAACATTTTTCAAACAATTTAAAAATTGGCTTTTTGATTTTGAAAATCTTACATTTTTCATTTTTATTTAAACACTGCCGAGTTACACATCATATGAAACCCATGAAAAGAGGTTTAAAATATGACTACCTCAATTAGTTGAGTTGCAAGTGCAATTTAAATAACTGTTAATGTTTTTTTTTTTAACAAAAAATTGGCCAACTTTAAAGCCATATACCTTCAAAACCAAGAAGACAGCAAACAATGAATTACACATTTAAAAAAAACTGTTCAGACAAAGGTGAACCACGTTAGCATAACCCCAATCATAGGGGGAGGTATTACCTTTAAAGGGCCCCAAAGATACAAATCTACATATACAAACAGTCCAGGGACCGGATTCAGAGTATCGCATCCGTGTGAAAGTCACACGGATGCGATGCTTTTTAAAGGGACTGCGCATGCGCAAAATGTGGAAGGAAGTTGGATTGCTGACGGAGTTTATTGTATCCGCCAGCATCTGATTCCGACTGCAAAGGCGGGTGTGCCAGGATATTTAAATGAGAAAAGCTCCGCTTTTCTCATTTAAATACTCCGTGCACACCAGTCGGCTCTATGCGGAAACAGCCCTACGATTCCACCAGCTCAGGGCTGTGTAAAAAAAAAATCAATTAACTCCCGGCTGACAGGGCATACTGCCGGTAGAACTACAGCCGCAAGCATGCCCATGAATAACAAGGCATGCTAGCGCTTGTAGAACTACTATCGGCAATTTTGGTAAAGGGGATTTATATGACGCGATTTTACTGTATATTTAATGTAAATTGGGGCATGTTTTTCTTTATTATGGGGCATTGGTGTCTTGTTTTGTTATTTATTAGGGGGCATTGGTGGATTCTTTTTGTATTTATTAGGGGGCATTGGTGTTTTGTATTTTTATTTATGATGGGGCATTGGTGGCATATGTTTTGTATTTATTATGGTGCCCCGGTGGCTTGTGTTTTTTGTTTTGATGGGTCACTGGTGGCATATGTTTTGTATTTATTATGGTGCCCCGGTGGCTTGTGTTTTTTAATGGTATGATGGGGCACTGGTGGCATATGTATTGATTTATTATGGTGCCCCGGTGGCTTTTTTTTTTGTTTTTTATTATGGGGCACTGGTGGCATGTATTGTATTTATTTGTGGGGACATGTAAAGGCTTTTTTATTTTTATGTAGTGGGCACAGTTGTTTTTTTTTTTAAATGACAAAATGGGCATGGTCTGTTTTTTAAACAGGGCATGCTGCCGATAGTAGTTCTACAAGAGCTAGCATGCATTGTCATTCATGGGCATGCTTGCGCCTATAGTTCTACTACCGACAGTATGCCGGGCCTTTATTTATTTTTTACATAGGTTGCGGCAGCGGGGGAAGGGTGCACATCAGCATACTACTTTGAACAGCACCCTACGTGCTATTCAGAGTGGGCTATAGGATGCACGGGAGTGCATCCTTGAATAGCCCGTAGTCAAATGAGCATGTGCGATTCCGCATCGCACATGCTCGGAAGTCTGAATTCGGTCCCAAGAGAGGACCAAAAACATAAGCCCTTTTACAGGTGCACACTCCTAATTAGTATAATGGTAGTTCACTTGTAATCAAGAACGTAGAATGTTCTAGCAGCTAAATTAAACATAAAATATAACTTATTGGTAATGCAGATAAAATACAATAATGCAAAGGCGAAATATTACAAAAAAACATTGAAATACCGTCCCAAGATAGCAAACAGTGTGATATAACCACCTAGTCTGGTAATACCTTTAAATATGATATAGGATTCGATCCAAAGTCACTAAATCCAATAATTGATTAATGAATATGTGTGTGAGTATATATATTGGGATGAAAAAAAGGTAAAAAAGCACACATCCACTCTAAACACGTCCAATTCCGTATTATTGTTTGTCCAAACCTCATGGTACAGGAGCTGCTGTGTTTCACAAAGCGGACTTGTTCATGTACCAAGTCCTAAGTGCGTTTAATATAGAAGGATGTTTTGTGAATAAGTGCCTTGAACTAAAAACTTTAGAGTTCCAGATAAAGTCTGCAATGAAATAAATATAAGACAAATTAGCAGAATGACAGAGCTTATCTGTAACAATGTGCAGCAGTCCGTTGCTAGAGTACCCGCAGTCATATGCGGTCAGTCCCGTTGCCCGGAAAGCCAATTTGCCATAGCATGGAGAGAGAGAGATGAAGAAGCCGCTTTTTAATCTGGTCCAGATGCTGTTGAGAAGCTCCGTTTTGATTTGAAACCAACGCATTTCGTCTGCAGAACCTTCTAGTCCTGCACTGACTTCCTCAGGGATTAGATCTTTGACTGTAAAGGCATCTACTACACAATTTATTAATTGGACTTTATCTGGAACTCTAAAGTTCAGTTCAAGGCGCTTATTCACAAAACATCTATATATCTATAGTGAACAATAATACAGTAATTCAATACACATTTGGAGTGTACAATAAATCATACAACAAAGAGCAGAGCCACAAAAACGTTAACCTAATATATACACATCAACAAGTGTTCCCTCTCTCATCTAATAAGATATATAATAAATTAACCCAACCACGTGTCTGCTGCCTCACGGAGGAGCTTCTCCCCTTAAAAGAGGGGTATACCTGTCCCTCCCTGCTGTAAGTAGTGCCCGAGTCCCAGACTAAGGTGAAAATAAAATCGAGGCAATTAGTCAATGCAGTAGAAGGATGGAGTAAGAAAATGGAGTGGAAACCGAGGTGCTCCTCATCCACGTGCGTTACGCCGGGAAAGCTTTTTCAAGTTCAAAACCAGTGTACAGATCAGCCTAAGATTTGGGGCCACATTTACTGAGCTGCAGGTTTGGAAAAGTGGAGATGTTGCCCATAACAACCAGCTGACTAGTATGTAATAGGAAAGGGAGCTAGAATCTGATTGGTTGCTATGGGCAACATCTTCATTTTTCCAAACCCGCAGTTTAGTAAATATGGCCCTTAAGAGTGTTTTTTGCAGGGCATTATACCAAATTGAATTGCAATGAAAGAATGAAGGGTAGAATTTTTCAGAAGTTGTGTTGATTTGATATAGAATGACCCACATACATAATAACACCTGAGGTGCCCTGTGATAAAAACAAAAAAAAAAAATTTTACCCGAGTAATTGGTACGAATGATCCGCATAACAAAAATTCAACAAACACTTTTCCAATGCTAATGCACAACTCAAACAGAAGCTCCACCGAATACTACACAACATGTAGTTTACGATTTCCCCGAGCAAACAAAACTGTCCAGTAGTCAGGGATATCGCAAAAGTGTATTCACAGCGTTAGTGAGGTAAGGTTCACCATTAGCCCTGTCCTTGCAACGCCCAACATCCCCCACAACTACCACACGTTGAAGGAACGGTTACACCAAGAAAATGACAAGAGACTATGTCTAAAAACTAACCAGATAGATGGTAACTTTATAAAGACTCAAACAAATTTACATTTTGCATTCATTAACCACCATGACTAAACCACAAACTGGTTAAAACATGCTTTGGTACCTTTTTATGTGGTTATAGCCTTGCAAGCCGCAATCCAGCTCACCTTTTTCTTAAATTCTCAATTTAATTTAGTTGAGGATCAATTTTCATAAAATGTTCTTATATGAACGTCAAGAACCTTTTCAGAGGATTCAGCACTCATGTGTATCTTTATTATTTACATATTTAAATCTTTTCACTGTGACAGCCTAGCTTGGCATTCATGGACTCATTTCATCAAGCTATTAATGATTCATAGGGCTGCACAGGTTACATAGTGTAATGAGAACACCAAGGCACATGGAAAACTGAGCAGAGACTTTGGAAAGCCCCTCAGAGCATCATCTGCACTGTAAAATGCTCCCTTTGATCTGCCGCCACATTAAGACAGATGCTTTCTATGGTGTGCACAAAAATGAAGTTACTATATGGCTGCCAACCAATTTTGTCTACACTAAGGTAAAAACCCTATATGAACTGGTAACAAAGATCAGTCTACCACTATATAAAAGTGAAGTCCATTGTAGTATAAAGATAATATACAGCAATATAAAAAAAAAAACATAACTCTATAGCTCTTGGAGAATATGCAACATATTGTGTTTGCTCCACAAGAAGATACAGGTGATCCGTAAAAAAAAATTGCATATGTATACACAAAAGGCCTATTTTGAATGGGTAAGCAACATACCTTCACATGATGTGATGAAAGCCACAGAGAATGAGATAATTATCCAATGTTATTGATGGTTGCACATTACATTTGGGACTTTATTAACGCAAATAAATTTAATCTAAAAAAATAAAACATTCATGTTTTACAACAGACTTTCATACAAGTTAGTAGCATTGTGAAATATGTGCATTTTATTATTGTTGCAGAGCATTGTTCAACATGGTCCCTAAAGGCATATCTTAATATATCGCAGTCTCAGAGGTTTGATAAGCAACTATGTGCGTCACTAAGAACCTACTGTCTGGCAAGCTGGAAAATAGCTGTAACAGCATTCACACAAATGAGCAGGGCATCTCCAACAAAAGAAATGCTTTCATGCCCTAACACACTTCTCAATCAACATGAAATCATTTGCTCTGCATAATAAAGAACATGCTTATATGTACTTTTACAGCTTTCAGAAATATATTAATATACCAAGAATCACTGCAGAACGAGCTATATATTTGTCATCTAGAAAATGTCTGTGCAAGGTGCATTTGCTCTGCAGTGACACCATCCCCATGAAGCTTGGAGGTTTTGATTACATAACCATGTTTACATTTTCACTTTAAACAAACATTAATACTGCCTTATTATAGCCTGCATTTATTTGTAGCCATTAACCATTAAGTGTGATAGACCTTTCACTATCTGTTTGAAGATGTTGTAGTATTCTCTCAGAGATAGAGGTACTTCATGCATTTTTCACCAGGTCCAATAAAAAAAATAATGGCTTCTGTGTGTGTAGATTTCAGTTTTTTTATTAACATTTTTGGCCTAAATGAAAGTGAAATCTCATTCAGTAGCATAGCAATCAAGGTCAGCTGATTAACAGAAGGGATAGACCATGCAAGGATGACAAGTAAGCTATCCCTGGAGCCTGTTCAAGTGCATCTGTGTCATTCGGCCTAACTTCATTCATTCTTCAGCAATCAAACTACAAAAGTAACATGTGTAGTCAACGTAGCCACAGTAGCAAATGTGTCAACATAATGGGGACACTGTGCTTCCCAAAACTGTAGCAAATGTATAAGAACAGTTCATATAATTAATGAAACAACTCTGTCTCTCCAAGTGCTTTAGATCAAGGTTCCAGAATTCCATGGCTCCTGTGCATTACAAATAAAGTCTATCTACACTTAATGCTGTAGAGTAAAGATTTCTAGAATGCTTTCTGCACATAAAATTAGTCAGGAGAGAAAAGACCCCTGGCTCAGTTTCCATAAAGTCCAGTAGCATCCTCGTCGCTGTACAGGTGAGGGAACAATTGGAAAACATTTAGTCCGGATTCAGTCCAGGGTCACACTGCAAACAATGGTAAGGTGACAAAGTGTTAGAAGGATAGAGAAGGAAATGTAGTTGGCTGGAATGATGCTGAAAGAGGGTGAAAGGTTGAAGGAATGGTGAACATATTCTATAGTTCCAAACACTGGCTATGTGCAGACCTATCAATGGGGCTGTGGTGGACTGTAATGGGGACACTTTCCCCAGGCCTTTGCAGCTTGTTCATTGGCATAACCACTTTGCTGCAAATATCTGTAACCCAGATAAAAGTAGTATCAAATGAATGACAACATTTAAGCTTTGGTACACATTTTACAAGCTTCCAAAAAATGATATCGTGTACACACATACAAGCTGCAAATATCCCAAAATGCAAAGATTTCAAGAGTATGAACACTGTTCAATAGTCAGAACACTAAGGGTTAGCAGCACAACATTTCCCTTATTGTACTAATTATTACTACTACCAGAACTTTACTTCACTAGCCTGCAAAAACCAAAAGAGAAGGACACCTACAGTGTGGGGGCACCATTATTTAAGTCAGTCTATGGCCATTGGGCATCAGGCCAACATTGGTAGCATGCTTTTCCTTGGCTAAATGATATTCACATCTCTTTCAACATATTACCACATCATCCACAGGTTGCAGGAAGAGGCTTAGTGGTATTGGCACTAAGGCTGCTTGTATGGAGGTGGCCTGCACAGAGGTTTGCAGGTCATGCCCAGTTAGTGAAACTAGCCAGCCTTGCTTCAGTTTTGTTTGTAACCATGGCATTTCCAAAGGGTGGAAGGGAGCGAACCCTGTTACTCCCTCTCTTGTGCGGTTATGACAGCATTTACGCTGCCATAACCCTGCCTTAAGTTATCCGTGCAGATCAGCAGTTTGTACGACCACTGGTCCGCACGGAAATGGTAAACCCAGTCCTCACTGTAAAAATGAAATGCCCTCTGTCCTCCTTACGGAGTTTAGGTGGGTGCTGAATATGTGCCTGGAGATCCGCAGCACAACATCTGGCATGCACATAGCCAGATATTCACCCGATTACCGCAATCAGTGTGCGGAAGTTGGGAGCCTTTATCAAGTTTAAATCTAGCCCGACATCATTTTGATCATTACAATGATTTTGATCATTAAAACAGATTATAGAAAAATAGCAAGGAGTAATTATAGTGTATCAAACAATTCTCTTGAATCATTTGTGAAGTTGAAGAAGCATGTAAGCAGCATAACGTTTACAGTTACACACTTTGTGCAGACTAAAATGTAGTAAGGGTTACAAGTAAAAATAACTAAATATTATGTTTAGCTGTCATTTAAAGCATTGCTTCAAATCATCATGTAAAAGAAAGCCAGAAACGCCAATGTAAGTCTAAAAGGTCAGAGTCCTGAGTGTTTGACTGTTCCTGCCACAACACCAAGAGAATGAATTACAGTTAAAATTAAAAAGGTTTACAAACAAAAAAAAAATAACATGCAAAAAAAGCCGCTTTACTATATTCTACCTGTTAATATATATTTAAAAAGCAAATTTAAGATTTGGTAAAAGGAACTTATTTTCTACCTAACAATTCCATCTGCTCTACTAGTATGTGTAAGGATGACTCAAATGGTGTTTGCTGCTGGCAGAAGCAAGCACTTGCTACCATCTGTCTAGTTGATACTGTTCATTTTCAATGTGTTAATACGTTCCTTTATGAAACTCCACTAGAACAGAAAATGGTTTTAACTCCTGGCTTTTCAGTTCAGCTTAAAAATACGTTGGGAGGTTAAATAAAAAAAACAAGCAAATGTGCAAAGTACATGGAATAAACTGATAAGACAGTAGGTACAACTCCCAACAGATAATGTAACAATTTCTGACATGTTCTTTTAAACTGTTCATGCCAACAAAAGATACTCTAAAACCAGAGGACCAAACCAAAGTAGATAAATAAGATAAAAGGAAAGTGGGAGGGTTTTTGTTTTTTTTTTTACATACAAATGTTACAACTAGCCATGTCAGACACAAATAAATTACTGTACATGTAAGAAAACAAGTTTTTCCATTCCATTTAGGGAATATAACACCACTTTTAGTGATAACAACGTTCAGGAACAAATAGAAGAAAAGTTGAGTAGGGAAAAAGTAGTGACGATGAAGTATATGGGCTTATATTTTAATGTATGTTGTAGTACTACGTGACCAAGATTTTACCTTCTATATTTAATTGATTGACTTAATACTAAAGTGACGGACTCACAGCAGAAAAAATTCCAGCAACAAAAAGTCTTTAGTCTACACCAGCCCAATGCAAGCAGGAAAAACATGATTAAGTTAATTTATTGATGACAGACCCAGTAAATGTCACTTAACACATTCAATTGTTCATTGCTCTTTAACTGGACCCATACGGATTGTCTGCTCAGAGAAGACAGACATTGGACACCTTTTTAGATCTCTTTTAAGCAAGATGCTAAGAAAAATCTCTTTGCAGACATGAATCCCTGGTGTTTGCTTAGTCGGTGGAGAATTTATAAATATATGACAGTTAACTAAAAATCTTTGTATTTAATGTCCTATACCTTTTACAACCTCTGTATTGTAGTGTTTCAGCTTTCAATAACGCATGTTTATTTCAATGCCCAATTCAAGAAGATAAAGAAGTCCACAGGTGTAATGTCGAAACATTTTATTATAAACTATTAAACTATTTCAATATTAAAAGAATGCAGCATAATTTTCACATTTTCTCATCCATGAATCAGTAAACGTGAACTTGTCCAATACAGAGAGGGGTGTACTACTACCCAGATTTTACATCAGCTAAAACATCGAGACCAAATAGCATCCACTAATATTCTCTAAAGCTGGCATGTCAAACTTGTGGCTCACGGGCTGCACGCGGTCCAAAAGTTTTTGTTTTGCGGCCCAATCTCAGATGGGTCCAGCGATCATTGGAAAAGGGGCCTGCTATCAGCTGCTGCAGCAGTTAACCAGGACATCACATAGCAAAACTCTTTTCAGTTGTCCTGTATAACTGCTGCATTGGCCAACAGCAAGAAACGGATTGCTTTACAGCCAGCATCACACAGAAGTGCGGGAAGATGGCACACACCGCAGAGGAGAGACATGGATGGAAGGTATCAAAGGTAAGTAAGGTATAAACAGGGGAGGCTGGAGACTAAGGAACGGGGAATTACTGGCATCTGGACAGACATGATGGGGAATTACTGGCATCTGGACAGACATGATGGGGAATTACTGGCATCTGGACAGACATGATGGGGAATTACTGGGAGATGGACAGACATGATGGGGAATTACTGGGAGCTGGACAGACATGATGGGGAATACTGGGAGCTTGAAAGACATGATGGGGCATACTGGGAGCTGGAAAGACATGATGGGGCATACTGGGAGCTGGAAAGACATGATGGGGCATACTGGGGAGGCTGGATACATATGAATGGGTAATTACTGGGAGATGGAGAAAAATTGCCTATTAGACTTTTTATTTTTCTTGCGGCACACACAATCTTGGACTTTGATTTTTTTTTTGGCCCAACTGGGGTTTTCAGTTTGCCATGCCTGCTCTAAAGGAACACAGTTCTTTGACATACCATTATTTCTTATATTTGGTTTCTCATTACAGGTTAGGTCCAAGAGAAGGATATAAATTTACCAAATTACAAAGCTTGAACCAAAACTTCATACAAATGCACACCAGACATAATTTGAAGTAATCCCTGGTGATGGCATTCTAAGATACAATGTTAAATGCCCGTTGAGAAACTGCGTAGTTTAATAATGGACCAGTCAGCCCTAACAAATGTAATTAATTTTTATGGCGTGATAAAATACAAACTGCATCTTAGCAGTGCAATCAATGTGATCAATTTGGAATTTGTAGAAGTGTTTAACATTGTTCATATAAGCTTCACAAACAAAAGGACAGTACCAGGTGTAAAAAATAAATGTATGGATGGGTACAAAACTAGCTGAAGAAAAATAGCTGTACAAGGAAAAAAAATGTAAATTAAACAGTATGACAAAGTTATTAGTGGTATAATGTTGAAGGTGTCCTTTAAAATGCTTTTCTTAACAATCTTAAGTAGATGGCCTAGAAAACAATGATTTTCATATTTGTTGAGGACACCAAGTGATATGGTATTTAAACACTGAACTAAACAGCAGTTTGCTACAAAAAAAACCTAAACAACATGTGGCTATGTGTAGCAAAATGGTGCCTTCCAGCATACCCTACTGGCTATGCCTATGCTCACAGTTTGTAAGGGATTACAGTTTTATAACACTTGAAGAGCCACATGTAGAACTAGGTACCTAAAGCTCTGGTAACCGGAAAAAATCTACAATGGAATAGGATATATATAAATACTAGTTGACAGAAAGCACAGCACCAAAAAGAAGAATGTTATTTATTTAAGAGCAAAACAAACAACTGTCTTTGTATCCATGGCACTAGAGATACACCACACATGACCAAAATAAAGAAAATGAAAACCTATCTGCTATGCATTTAGAAACCAGATAATGAAAAAAATGCTTGTAGAACAATAGAAAGGTGACAAAGACAACAACAATGAAGCATCCTAACAAAAGGACATCATGTCCTGACCTCCTACAAATGAAATAGTAATGCCCATATACCAATCTAACAAACTAGAGTGGAAAAAATACGTATGTTAAGAGTTCCATGATTTTTTAAGCCATCATTATTGCCTATACGCTAATCTTAAACTAGATTTGTAATACTCAAGCAGATCAGCTGATTATCAGGTGATCACTCCCAACTTTTGCATGGTGTATGGCATGGACTGATTTGTCGAAATGCTGCCAATCATTCTGAATGATCCATTTGGCACTAGGCCAATTCAATTAGGGTTGAACACCAACCCTGACTTCCATAGCAACGCCATTTTACATTTGCGCAAATCAGAAAAAGCATGGATATTGCAAATCCGTCAATGATGGTTAACCAGGATGTGTGGCTATCACAGCCCTGTGACTGCAGATTGGGTCTGGGATCAACAGATGTGTCACATACAAAGTAATCAGAAGCGAGGATCTGGTCCATAGTCTAAGATAAAAAACATTAAAGTTTGACAGTAAACTTGAAACTATATTGTCTTCTACCATTATATACATAAGTCAAGTTTCTACTAGGTGATCGGCAACTAATAATCTCCCCAGACATATCTTCCAAACAGAAATGTTTGTGAAAAATGAAGATCACCAAAACCAGTGGCATGAACCATCGCTTGCATCCTGAGCTTACACAAGGTCCCTACTCATAATAAAGCAAGTACTAATAAACTGCTTTTATATTTTCCATGTCAGTGCCTGACAAATTTAAGAAAAAGTTAGGCGCAGAAGTCGTCTGGACTTCCCATTTCTTCAGTGCGCACGCTGTCTGCTTGCTGACGTAGAGGGAGAAGCCATCTGCAGTTTTTCCACAGGTGAGGTCTCCACTCGCCTCTAATTCCTTGTCCTTTTGTTTCAGCGAGCGAGCAGGGAGGACGTGGAGTGACCTTACTTTCACCCCGTGGCCAAACCACCGGTTTCTTCTTCACAGCACTCCAGGTCCCTCTAGTTGCCATTAAAACCTATATTTGTCAAGCCCTGATGAAT
>WWET01000622.1:444365-489483 GCA_011038615.1 Limnodynastes dumerilii
TCTCCTACGGAACTTTTAATGAAGAGTTTATGTGACTGAGGATTTTATATTTATTGGGACATTTTTAGATACTCATTGGGACATTTTTAGATCCATTTATTTATCCCTTCTCCACTGGCACTTCTACTCTAGGGGGATAGCGCTGGCATACACCTTTTGTATGTGTCTGAGTGTATAGTCTATGCACTTAGTCACATACATTTCTTCTCTGCATGAGAGGAAAAATGTTGCCCCCTGACTCTGAATTCCTTATATATTAACATATTGGTGACCCCTTAAGCTTTTGCACCCTGGGTGGCCACCCCATCGCACACCCCTAGTTACGTCCCTGCAATAATTACATGCATGGAAAATACTTTGCTTTTATAGAAGTAACATACTACAAAGCTTTATGATTAATCAGTTACTTAGTTGAGCTAGGAAAAATCACCTCCCAAATCTAATTCTGTTTTCACAGTAAAAATGTGCCTTCCCTTGCAGTTCAGCATGGTTTTCCTCAGGTCTACACTTGCATCTGTTTTGCTCTTTAAAAAAGTGTAAGAACAGCTACTATGTGAACTAATTCTAAAGTAAAAGGTGGCAAAGGAAAGGCAATGCATAGTCACTACAAAGTTTAAACCAATTGCAACATTCCTGTTAAGAGTTCAATGACTTGTGCACAATTATAACCTTAAAAAATGTTTTGCCCATAATATATTTTAAAATCAATAATGTTTACTTAGATTCTTAAAAGATAATTAAACATTGATATATGAACAACTTTTTTCCATGGTTAAATCCCTTAGCTTGTCTTGTTGTTTGTACTATTTACAATCAGTTTATTACACTATCCATGTAGTATAACTTCCTTGCTAAAATGTTTTAGTAGGGTTTTTAACTGGGGCAATTTACAGTATATGGACTAATCTGAAGGAAAAAAATGAACATTTTACTTTAACATCTGCAATTTCACATGCTGTAAAGCAATATAAAATGTTTTATAATCACAATGGAAAAATGTGACTTATTGAACATTTATTACTTCCATAAAGTTATTATATTTTCATCTGCATTTTCCATGACTTTGCAAGTTTATTGCACAATATTGATTTATTCGACATTATTTCCATTGTGAAAATCTCTTTTTTATTTTAGTAAAACCACAACTAATTTGGCTCATGTGTGTTGTTGATTTTAGAGTTGTCACTAATGTTTATTACTGCAGTGTGATAGTTTATCATGATCATTATTTACACTGATCGTTTCCAAAGCAAAATTATTTTCCACATATTCAGGATGTCATTTAAAAGTGTTTACACTGACACACACTTAAGATGCAAAGGAAATATATCAACATGGTAAGCACATGGGACCAGATTCAGACCCCCACATGCTTTCCGTGCGTGCGGGGGTCTGAAATTACGCGAGACAGAGGGGAGTGCACACCCCCTGTCACTCCCCTTTGTCGTGCAGGCTTTATGGCAGCTTACGCTGCCATAAGCCTACCTTAACTGCGGTGTGCAGATCAGCGGTCCGTACGACCACTGATCCGCTACAGTGTTGGAGCCCCCTCCCACACTGTACACTTACCATGCTTGCCCCCGCCCACTTTAGCGGGCGGAAGGGAAGCACAGTTCATTTCTTCAGAAACACTAACGTAACACTAATGTTACAACTAGCGCCCTCCACTCAAATCAAGTCACTTACACACTCTGAATAAGGCCCATAGATCTGAACCAGACCTCCGTACAGAAGGTCTGATAGTCCGCATAGAAGAGGGAAGTGAACTCCCAAATCACTCCCCTCTTACGTGCGAACTTCACAGCAGTTACGTTGCAATAGACCAGCCTTATGTCTCCGGTGCAGATCAGCGGTCCCATCTTTAGGCAAGCGGAGGGGATGGACCACGTTGTTGCATTCCGTACGTCAGAAGATCTGCAGCGTAACAACTGGTGTGACAACACAAAGTTAGATTTACTGAAAGAAGCCTGAGTAAGTAACCTAAGATATGTAAGTCTGCATCCAGTCTATTAGGAGGAGAATTTCATAACAAGTTATTGTGAAATGTGATGATATGCAGTATCGTGATGGTTACTGTAAAGTTCCATATTTTTAAGGAAACTCATGTTTAAACTTGTGCAAAAAAGCAGTGTCAGCACCATTGGTTTCACCCTGACAGTTTTTTTGTGACAGAGCATTTTACAGATCCCCTTAAATGCAAGGACTTTTCTTTTATGTAGCTATAGATGAAACATGCATTTTAATTAATAGTGCTTCATTAATATTCCTTAATATTTTTACCTCACTGCCATGGCCCATGTGACCCTTTCTCTGTGAAGTTTCTATATACTGTCCATAATAGCACAAATGGGTGCTGCAGTTTCCTCCTATGGGGCTTCTGAGAAAATGGACCCTTGTGCTTTAATTGTGTGTGTACATACAGAGGGGCGTAGGAACAAAAATTTTAATAGGGGGCCAAAGGCCAAGGACTTCAAGCTCCTTATTCTCGTGTCTGGTATCTCATTTTACGACAGTTGTAACAGTGTGTTGATTTTCGGCAGTGTTCCTGGGGTTGGCCAACCCGTTTCATTATTTGTTTTATTTTCTGCATAGTGGGAGGGGGGAGGTATTTAAATCGTACAGTAAGGGCTTGGCTAAGGCCTTACGTATGATCCACATTTACGCACTGGTCCCATTTTAAGTGGGGTTGGTGCGAAAATATTAGGATAGAATCTTGATGATGGACACCAAACAGTGCGAGGAGAGTATTTGCTAGCAGAACCCTATTACATTAGAAACCAATCTGGTCCAGTTATGCTGCAAATAAATGAAACTACATATGTAACATATCTATACAAAAAATTTGCTTTGCAAAGTGTTTTTTATAAAAATGATGTGTTGCATGAGGCACAAAATCAGGGTTGCTGACTCTCCCAGAATATCCGAGAGACTCCTGAAATTTGGCCAGTCCTAAGAGAGCCGTCAAATGTCCCGCAAGTCCCGATCCTCTGTCGATCTTTATTGTAATCCCTAGAGTTACTAGGGATAGGCGGGACTTGATGACATCATTAAACCTTGCCCAACCCTGGAACAGCAGGGATTACAGTAGTGGTTAATGGGGGGCAGGGCTTAATGATACAATTTGCATAAATCACATCATTAAACCCCACCCCCATACCTATTTTTTCCCTTTGAGATCTTTCCGAGGAAAGAAATAAAAAGTAGGCGACCCTGCACAAAATCAATTTTCGCAGTGTATCAAGAATTATTTTCTTCAAGGTTCTATATTTCTAGTTAAGTTTAGCAATACGTGAATTGAACTTTTTAGCAGAACTAATCTATTTAAAGAATAGTTAATATTGTGTTTTGTATGTTGTATTTTTAATATAAAATTATTTAAACATAACTTTCTAAAATTGTCTGGTACTGTAGTTCTTCCTTAAAGGGGATGTTTATCAATAAATTCCATGGGCTAGATTAACTAAACTGCAGAAAAGGAAAAGTGGAGATTGTTGCCCATAGCAACCAATGAGATTCTAGCTCTTACTTTCCTATAGGCAACATCTCCACTTTTCCTTGTCCTTTTACCTGGAGCCTCTGTGACTAGTCTTCCAGGAGTGTAGAACGCCAAATTTCAGGACATCATAACATCAGGTGCACTGGTAGGGAACATGTCACAGATTTTACCTGTTTACTGTTCCCAATTGCTTCTGCTGCTAGTTTGTCTGTGTAAATTGTTTCATATGTGCTCCCTTGCCTTCACTTAGGTATTGCTAGCCTTAATTAGTGCTGAGCTATTTAAACCTCACTCTGGCAGTCATTCACTGTCAGAGCATACTGGATACCTTACTTGTGTTCCTATGGTTCATATAATTGTGCTCTCAACATTTTTGAATTGTTCCTGGTGCTACCAGCTTTTCCCTTGCTGATTCATCATTACACCTGTACGCTGCATTCCATTTCATTTTTCTGTGTTCCAGCAATCTGGCATATACTCCTGTGCTTTTGCTTTCCAGAGCATTCTAATGTGTTTGTTCCAGCAATCAGAAACATACTCCTTTGCTCCAACATAAACAAAACTTTTACGCCCCCCTCCTCTTTAAGTTGCTAGGTAGCGGAGAAGGGACCTGCTGCTGCCATCTTGGGAATACTTAGGACTGGAGGCACTTGATGGGGAATACTGGGGGGGCTGGAGAGACATGAATGGGAATACTGGTGGGCTGAAGAGACATGAAAATAGTGGGTGGCTGGAGACACATGAGGAAGGATAGTGGGAGCTGGAATGACATGAATAGGGAATACTGGGGAGACTGGAGACACATGTTGGGCATTTCTCAAGGAAATTTAAGTCTTTACCGAAGAGTTACAAAACTGCAAAGAGGGATTTCGATGTGGGAGTCCCGCAGCCGTAATATGCAAGTTAGACTCACTAAGCAGCATCTAACAAACAAGAAAATCATCAGATACAGGGAGATATTGGAAATGGTAGCTCAGAGTAAAAATAAATGGAATAAAGTTCAAGGTCAGGTTCAGACAGTACAAATTCTGAAACAGATAGCAGTCTAATTCTGCAATAGGTCACAACAGTCTAAAAAAAAAAAGCCATGTAGAGAAATTTAACTAGATACAAAACAAAAGGCAATAGTCAAATGACATGATGTAATGTTTATACTGTATGTCCTATATTATATAGCTCATGACTGGATATGCCAAAGACATTACAATCATATAACCCAGGTAAAAACGTTAAATAATTTGCTTATTGATTTCAGTATATCTATGTATTCTACTTTAAATAGACATCTGTTTGGAGTAAGCAGTGAAAATAAAGTTCTACACTTAGATTTTACTATTTGAAGGAAACATCGGAGCTTGCAAGATTGAGATCTGAGACCTGCTGGCAACTGTTAGATAGCAACCCTTCACTTAGCTGGAAAAAATGCACGGTGGTAAGTTTTAACTTGACATCTATGGAGGTTATACTGATGGGTTCACATTTTCATGAAATATTCATGCCATAGTGTCAGCTTTGTTTACACTGCTCAGACGCATAAATGCATTGCAGGTACAGTATACAGAATTATTGCTCTAGTCCTAAGGAGAGTAGTCTAATGAATTTGATATTATTTCTCCCCACTATGGAGGAAATTACAGCTAAAATGACACACTAATTGCCATCTTTCTAAAGTTGAGTCATATAAATGGAAATCTCTCTGTATCTGTGTGTTATAATTGCAGAAAAAAACTGCATTCTCCAGGATAAAGTCACATTTAAGAAATTGCTGCCTGTAAGTGTGAAATTAAAGTCATTTTGTAGGTGTTGACACATTTGATTTTCCATTTACGTGTATATTATGAGTACTTCTGACTTTACAGATTGTAGCTATAGAACGTTTATATCCAATGTTAGTAAAAAGAAATGAGACAATGTAGCAGTGAGTCACATGTAAAACACATTGTTAAAAGAAAACATGCAAGCACTAAGTAGACAGAAATGATTCATGTGACCTCATTCTGCTTTGATTATTGTTACTATGTCAGACAGTAAAAATTCTCAAGTACAAGAAAACAGATAGTGATATACAAACATTAATAAGTATTACAGAATGATGCTATGAAGAGATCAATAAAAATGTGACACAAAAGCTGGAAGTGTGTCTGTGTGAAGGAATATAAAGCCATGGTATTGTCTTTACCTTTCTACTGTGCAATTGCATTTTCCTTAGAATATGCGGGGAAAAAAAAAAATATATATATATTTTAGTTTTTTTTTTCTGGAAAATAGTAATAAAAATCTACACATAGCAGGTGGCAAAGTTTCACCTGGTGGAAATATATTCCTTCCAGCGGGAGCTGTTGCTGTAAAATAACATTCTGCTCTCCTTTCATTTTTTTTAATTAAAAGCTGTGATGAATATCTATTCGGCATTGTCACACTGACATGCCTGTCATTGCAATGACTCAGCGTCATGATAGACATGTTTTTATTCTCTTAATTACCATCGTGAATTTTTTTTCACTATATCATTTATGGTATATATGTACACATAAGACATAATAATGCAATGTACTCTGTGTTGTACTGTATGGCGAAAAGACACCAAAAACATCTTATTGTTTAGGTTAAATATAAATTAAATGATATACTCATTTTGTACATACATTTTAATATGCAAACCTTATACATTTTAGTAGGAAATTATCCAAATCAAGTAGTCAGTTTGGAGTGCCAATACTAGGTTATTGCCTTGTTTATTTGACATTTATTGTATATTTCCTTATTTAATCAGGGCGTATATTACATGTAAATATGTATATTAGTAATTTATTTTACTATCAGTTCTATAATTTATTTATTTATTTGCTTATTAACAGGTTTTTATATAAATACATACATCAATTTAACAATCATTATAACAAGACTGAGTGGGTAAGAGGGCCCTGCCACAAGCTTATCCTTTATAGGATATTAGGGATTGATACATAAGGGCAAGTGCTATAATCACACAACGGACCAACCAGCTTGCATGATAAAAGTGCTCAGTGATCCAATCACACAGCAGTGTTAATAGGATGTATCGTAAGATGAGTGAGGATATGTATATGGGTGCAGTCTTGTTGATGCCTTTGTAGGTTAGCAAAAGGATCTTGTATTTGATTCTGTAAAATACAGGTAACCAATTTAGAGACTGACAGAGCGGAGAAGCTCTTGAAGAGCGTTTAGCAAGGAAAGTCAGTATAGCTGCTGCAAGCAATATAGATTGTGGGGGTTTATGTGGGAGTCCAATAAGGAGAGCATTACAATATTCAATGCGGAAAATGATTAGTACATGAATAAGAGTTTTTGCAATGTTAGAATGTATGCGGGGAAAGTTCAAAGTCAAGGGTAACACCTAAGCATCAAGCTGAGTAGTAATTTACATGTTACATGCCCTCTGTATCCCTAGCCATGCCAGGAAAAGAAGCATTGGGTGAATTGGTGAAGAGCTTGGCCCACAGGATGGTGCCAGGTTGGAGAAGTGCTCATCTCCCCACTCCCCACTCCAAAGCACAAATGGACTCTGGTGAGAATGCCTTACAGTGTTTAACAGCGGCGCTTATTCACTGCGGCACCTCTTCCTGTGTATCAATGAGTGACGCTGACCTAAGGTCACATCAGCGTCATTCACTTAAGATCCCGCCACAGAGGAGAGCAGAAGACAGTAGGAGGTAAGTTCAAAGGTAAATAAATTATAGGAATCAAAAAGGGAATATTAGAAGCTGGAGAGACAAGATGGGGAATGCTGGGGGCTGGAGACACATGATGGGGAATATTGGAAGCTCGAGAAACATGATGGACACATTATGGGCAATACTGGGTCCTGTCCTGGTTAAGCCCAGTCAAGTCTGTCAAGTCCATATCCAGTCCTGGTCAAGTCCAGTCCAGTCATGCTTGTCAAGTCCAGATCTAGTCCTGGTCAAGTCTTGTCAAGTCAAATCTGTTCAGTCCTTGCACAGTCCAGGTTTGGTAAAGCTTGTTCAGTTCCAGTCCTAATCCAATCCAGTCAAGACAAGCCAAGTCTGTTTGGTTCCAGTCCTGGTGCAGTCCAGGTCAGTCAAGCCAAGTCAGTCTAGTTATAGTCCTAGTTCAGTCCAGGTCAAGTCAAGCCAAGTCAGTCCAGTTCTAGTTCTGGTCCAGTCCAGGTCAAGCTAAGCCAAGTACAGTCCAGTCTAAATATCTTTACCCATTATAATACCTCTACTAGCTCATTAGCAAATCTTATATTAAGCCTTCTCAAATACACCACTGAACCACTATCACGTCCTCGGGAACCCAGAGCGGATACCCTTACCATTCGGAGTTTTCCGATATGTTCTACTGCACATGCGCAGTAATTTTGTAACATAATCTACGTTACTTGTTGCAACGTAGATTGCGTATACGCGGTCTTTAAGGTATCTAGTCTGTATTGTGTGGCGGTTTTTAGGATGAAGTGAGAATTGTATAGAGTAGACTAGGACACTGTCTGTATTGTATAGTGGTGACTATGATTTACTTTCTTTTGTTGTGTTTTATGACACTTCCTATAATATAGGATGGCCACCGATGTAAAATTGTTAAACAAATTTTAAATCTGCAGGGGGGGCGTTGAACACCTTTTCCTGGCATAGCTGGGGATAAAGAGGGCATGTCACTTCATAATCAGTTTCATAATCATGCATAAAACTATGCAGTAAGTAAGCAATTATTAACAGTTTTACAAAATCTTATAGATTTTTGGGTAACAACAACACTGGTTATCATAATGGATTGCTTGTCTGTCCTACACAGGGGATTAGCGGAGGTAAAGCAGGTGGAGCTTCTGCCTCGGGACCTGGCTGATCAAAGGGGTGCCGCATAGCACAGACGAATGCCATCTCCTCAAATCCTTAATATACTAGTATTACATGTGAGATAATATTAGGGGTCTAGAATGGCACACTATATAATGTACAAGTAGGGAATATCAGGGGTCCCCACATGTGCAATGTGTAATGTAAGGGAGGAGGGTGTAATGGAGGAGGGGGGGAGATGTGCTTCTCGCTCACCCGGGGCTGGTGGAGACGGGCATGGCCGGAGAGCTCCGTTTTACACTGCCCGGTCCCTCTCCCTGGCCACAGGGGATAAGGAGGGAGAGGTGCAAATAAAAGGGAGACGGGGGGGGACCATGGACCTGATCCAGACCTCTGACGCCCGGCGTTAATACGCCGGGTGTAAGCGTAAGATCGTCTAAAAAGACAATCTGTGTATGCGCCGGGCAGATGTTGCCTGGCATAGCAGCAGCATAGTAATGCTAGAGGGGGCGTTCCCCAGCGTTACTACGCTGTAGTTAGTGCAATAAGGTGGAGGGAGGTAGGGTAATGAGGTTGCAACGCCGCCATCCCAGCGTTTTTACACTTACGCCGGCTGAAGTTTGGGTAGCCTTCAGCCGGCGTAAGCGAGTGTTAATATGCTTGGACAAGGGGGAGTGTCGGGGAGTGCTGGGATGTTACGCTGAGCATTAGAACGCTCAGTGTAACATCGTAGCACTGGATCAGGCCCCATGTGTATGAAGGGGGTGCAGGGAGGAGAAGTGTATTGAAAAGGGGGCACAAGAAAGCAGGTAAGTCATTAAGGTTGAGAGACCAAAAGGTAGATGTGTAACAGAGCAAGGGAAACATGAGGGATGGGGGAAGATGTGTAATGGCGGCTATCTTCATTTTCTCCATAGACTTTCAGTGCAGTAAGTATCAATGTAAGGCACGAAGAGAGGAACCCAACAATCAATATTCATTTAAATAAAAACAACACTTCCTTTTAGGCAGCAAATGTTAGGGGACATGCTCACCCCGCTCCCTGACACGCGGCACTATGAGAGGAAGGGGTTGGGGGGCACCATAGCATTCACTTGCTCCGGGTGCCATTAATCCACGCTACTCCTCTATGTTCGCAAAGTAAATATGTTCATATTAGTGTACAGTACTCTGGGCTAATAACGGTCACAGTTTCATAATAGTCTGTGATGATCCACAGCCATGTCCCTACAATTTAGGAAGAATGGATTATCCTTTACATGGTATATATAGTACACATTGATCTTTTATAATACAGCTGCTAATTAAGTTCTGGAGGTGTGCAGAAGCAGTTCTGCACAGATACATGCGGACACAGATCTGTGCAGTAAAGTTAAGGTACAGTTCATGACTCTGTAAGAAGGAAGGGAATGCCAGGGGCGTGCATTTCTCTCCTCCATGCTTAATTAGGGAACTCCATGCGTAAGTAAGTGGCACAGAGTTCTGAATCTAGTCTAATATTACCAGTGGTTGCAAAGTTCTTATATGTATTACTACTGTATTCTAGTACTTCTAATAAGCAGTCATGTGGCATTTTTATCATGCTTAAGGAACACTCTGTGGTATAGCAGATACATCCAGTATTGGCACTACCACTCTGGCAGTGCCACTCTGTATCTACCAGGTCACAGTTGCAATAGCTGGTTACAGTGGATGAAGTAAATGTTATACAGGCTAGGGTCGGTATTGGAGATCCAGAACAACATTGAGACATCATCATGTTAGTATCAGTACAGAGAAGCCATCTGTCATAGTACAGCAGGAGTCTGAAAGGCGAGTAGAGGGGGAGAGCTTTTCCGGACTAGCTTTTACTTTGCAATTTCCGGTACGGCGCTTTTGCCGATACAGATCATGAAAACCCAGTGCTGTAATGGTCAAAAAAGTACAGTCAGAAGGTCTGATACTATGGCAATAGTAGATTGATTGAGCCAGATTTATGTAGCCCAGATGGAATGAGGAGGGTTGTACCAGACTGGGAGGGGTCACCTTATTCTCTCATAAAAGAAGACAGGAGACTTCTCCTGCTTCCCCTGAAGGCTTGCACGTAGCAAACTAATGGCTGCTGGAGGAGCCTTCTACACCTTGTAGAGAATAGGCCTGATACAGATCTTCGTCTGACACCTGACTTCCACTAGCTGCTTGCAGATGTAGGGTGTCAGATATGAACTGCACATGCCCAATCAGATGTTACACAACGGCTCTTCTAGCATATGGAACTAAGTTCCATTTCCTAGGAGATCCATCTGACAGGCAGTTCCCCAGAGCGGGTGGGCATAGGCATGCAGATGAGGGTAAGGGGTCAGCGGTAGGTACTTCTGCAGAGATCTGCACTCAGACAGACACAGATCCGTGCATAGAACTTAAGGTAGGGAGTGACAGGGGTGTTCACTTCCCTCTCAGGTGCATACCCATGCGTATGGAACACACACAGAGGTATGGATCAGGTCCAATGTGCTGAACCCTGGAATGGAAAGAGTCTGCTTTTGGCCATGGTTTGTGCACACTTGCATTCACATTTGATAAATTCCTTGTTACCTTATTGGTCAGGTCAGAATCTTGCTTTTGTGTTTAATCCACTGCAAAATATTTCCATTAAAACCTGTAATGTTTATATAATATTAGTGATAATACTTTGCTGGTTTTAATATTTTTTCCCTTTGTACGATTTTTAGTATTGTAATCATTTTAACACGTATTACTAAAGTTTACTTTAAAGGTATTAGAGTGCATATAAAGAGAACACTTTGTTTGGTTATGGTTTGGGCGCAATATCAATCAATTTGCATATAGAAAGGATACTATGTTTACATCGTGCCATTCTGTAGCAATACATTGCACTAACATCGCGTCCAAACCATACATCCCTATTCAGTTGCTCAACATCGCGGTAATGTTGCAAAAATCACCATGATGTTGAGGCCAAAATCGTGCATTAGAATTCGCGCCTCAGAGAGATGGCAGCCTGGGCTTACTGCGGACTGTAGTGCAGGTGGGGTTTTAAGTTTTATTATGTTTCTAGGGGAGGGTTTTTTGTAATTAATTTCTTTATTATTATTTTTCTTAACTAGGTATTTGGCTATATTACACACTATTGACCGCAAATTCCAAAAATACATCACCCACATCGTTATGTAAGACTCTCTTTTGAATTGGGTAATGTTGTCCTGACCTGTGTTGTGCACAATCATCACACCCAATAGGACAGCAACATTGCACTTAGTTCAATCACAGCGTTCTTCTTTGATTTTGGCAGTCTTTTGTATGACTATTGATATCTTTTACTCAGTAGACCTAATAAAGACCATTGAGGGATTGTAGTGCCAGGTTAATTTTTCAGTTTTTTTATGGTATCATGAACATCAAACAGTTTACACTGTAGTATAGGATAAAATCAATAATTCTCTGCATGGTACATACACTGAAGCCATTCCAGTCTTTTCAAATAGGATATATTTCTCCCTTAAGACTATCTGGGTTTGCTGTCGTGTCAGTGTGTCTTTATCAGCATTCTTCTGTTTATATGTGAGTTATGGGTATTAGTTCTTTATTATTACCACTTCAGGATTCTCCCTTTTGAGTATGGTTCAGTAAGCAAGTGTTCCGCTAGTCCTTGTAGGCTGATGTTACAACAGAGTGCTTAGAATTATGTCATGCACACAGTACTATTGATTGTGTTTAAAATGTATACCATTTAATGGCACATATAACAGTTGTTTTATTTCTGTGTGACAGTGCATAACTAAGGGTTGTGTTTGCTAAACATTGCTGCAGTCAAACTGCCAGATATATTGGAAAGCAATACTGATGGCAAAACCACTGAGAATCGGTAGCTGTGCAAAAGTGACATTTAATAAATATACAATCGAAGAGCACTGATACAGCATAAATCATATCCCTGTCACATTTTTTTTTTTGCAATATGTTCAACTGAATAATACAAAAAAACCTTTAACATCATAAATTCTTTTCCCCTTTATTAACTTGGCATAACGTATGTATGATGGATGTAGCAATCACAGTATCAACTGTATATTGAATTGTACTATATATATAATTGATATGTGGAATGTAATGTTCTTTCTTAGAAGCATTGCTGAAATAAGTTTATTATAGATTAAAAATGTTACAAAATCCTGCTATGCAAAAATAGAATGAATTGCTCTATTCTTCTGCATTCAATTCTAAATAGTTTCCTTATTTGCATCCAATCAGGCTTCTTAGAATCCAAAATTTAAGCTGCTGCTGTAATTTTGCTTTCATACTTGGATGAAGGAACTTTCCAATTTCAGTTAAAAGAAAACATTTTTTTTTAAGTTTCTTAAATATTAATAGGGTTTATATTGAAAACTGAATTTACATGAGGAGCTTTACAACAAATTCCTGGAGTTGGTTCATTATATCTGAAATAACTTTTAAATAGGATATGAAAAAAAATGTACATTGTAGCTCATGTATTCATTCAAGTGACTTTTGCCAAGGAATATAGTCAAATCTAAAACGCTCTGTGTTATCTTTGCAATATGTATGATCATATTTCAGCTCTTATAAACATATAGAAAATGTGGACAGCCTGTGACAAAAAATGAATAAAACAAAGTAATAAGCAAGTTAGCAAACACCATTCTTTAATGCAAAATATTTTTAACAAGCACATAGAATTGTTTGGAATAATCACTTGTAACAACTTAATACCTACACATTTAAATATGTTATGTTAGTTGCTTTGCAAGTCATTGTTCTTTTGTTACAATTTGGCTTGTGTCATCTGTTACTGACAATGTTTACACCCTGGGTTTTACAACACAAACATAAAATATCAAAAGAAGCAATCCCAAATGACCTCAGGTCATGCATGTTCCGCAACAAAGTGGAAAAACTAGTGTAAACCTGGCCATCTCATTTAGCTTGACATGTTTACATAATACCTAGCACTTGTACGTTCTACTCATACTAATGCATGTGTTAGAACAGCCAGAACAGAAAGCAACGGAAATCATGCTAACAGGTAGAATAGATGGAATAGAGAGTCTACTTCCCTGATGCCCAAATGTCTGTGGCTTGGCTCATGATATCTTTCCTATAGGACCTCATATGCCACAGGTTTATGCACACTTTCTGATAAGATCATTACACAGAGAATGAACAGTAAATATAAAAGTAATATGGATCTATAAGGAGTAGGTGGGTTGTATCTGAGCCACCAAAACCATTGGGCTGCAATTTTGCAATACTTCATAAACACATAAATATATATTGAATCAGTCAAATGCAGACATTAGCAATATGACAGTAATTGTGGCCATATTCTGGATGACAGGCATTTTTTTTAATTAAACCTGCCAGCTTCATATGCAGGTGCATCATCGTTACTAATATCTTATGATTGGGATATATTCTTAGTTTCTGGTCTTTGTAAAAATGACATGGTCATCTCTGGAAGACATTAATAAGAAACGTACTTATTTAGACTGCATCACCCATAAAATATCGGTTGTCCCACACCTATACTTTTTAAAATTATATAATTAGTGCTTTCTTAAGTATTTATTTCATTAATATACTGTATGTGATATCTGATTAAACACGTATAAACAATTATATTGAATAGGGGTAACAGAGAAACTCCTGTGAGATACCAGATTCCTAACATGCTTTAGACTATAAATGATTGCTTGTGGGCAGGTGCTTTTCTGTTTAATTACTTATTAACAGGTCTTTTTAATCACACCATCATATTATATGGAGCTTTAACATTTTAAAGCTCTAGTGATTAGCTTTTATTGGCAGTTGGAAATATTATCAGATCTGTTTTTGAAAGATTAAGGCACAGAGCCACACTTAGGTGCGACAGGGTTCTTACGCAAGTCATCTGCGCATGCGCGCACCAGATGTTCCACATGCGTACTTACTGTCGTACGTAACTTAGTTACGTACGATAGTAAGTACGCACAGGGGGGAGACTCTTAATTTACAATGGTCATATCCCACCATACAGATGAGGATAGCCATGTAAATTAGGGTACGACCACAGACCTAACCGTAAAAACTTAAGTTAGGAGTCTGGGCACAGAAGTGTCCAGATTTACTACCGTTAGCGGAGAGTGCAGGGGGCGTCTGGATCAGGGCCTAATTTTGTAATGGCAGAAGGACATCCAAGATGAAATGGCAGAAAGATATTCAGTTATATGGGAAAGGGCAGTCGTGTAAGAGCTGGATTGGATGGGTAAATTTATATATCAACCACATAGAAATGGTTCTTAAATCCAAATGGCTTCATTAGTTGTCCAAGGAAAGTAGTACAAATTGAGAATAGAAGAGGGCCTAAGACTGACCCTTGTGGTACTCCAACTAATAAAGGAGGAGAAGGTGAGCTGGATCCAGTAAAGAGAATGCAGGAAGAGCGATTAGATAAGTAGAATGTGAACCAGGAAAGGGCCGTGTCCTGAATACCTAGAGTTTGTAACACTTGTCTGAGAAGATAGCGGTCTACAGTGTAAAAAGCAACATATCAAACATTACTCCTCAAGCTTGCTGTCCAGGTAACATCCTTAAATATCCAACATCTCATAGCAATGTTTATATCAGGCCGCATATATACGCACAGATGGAGCAAGGAACACCCACCAAAACCCCAGTCACTCCGCTTGCTAATCTGTGCTCTCGGACACTTACGTCTCCATAGACCTGCTGCAATTTTCCGTGTGATGTTCCATGCGTATATGTCCTCCGTCCGTGCGTATCTTTATAATCACGCCCGCTTTTCATCATTTAAATGCCCCCCCGCCCATTTATATGTAAATGTTTCCGTGTGTATTTTTACGTGGCAGATCCGGACCTATGTAACACCATGCGATTCACAAGTCCGTCCGTGAGGCACTTCCATGCGTATAGTGTACGAGAACTCCGTAAAAAAAGTTACTACGCATGCGTAGTACCTAAAAATACGCACAGAACTGCCCGAAAAAACAGATCTCTGAATACGGCCCTGAATCTTCTAAGAAACCTTTCCAGAATATACATGTATATGCTTGTAATCACTTAAAATGAATATTGCCATTTCCTTCTTGCTAATCTTCATCAAATTAGACCTAAACGCTGACCTCCTCTAGCTAGTTTTAATTTAATGACTTGAGCATTAAAAATTTTCCCTACTGGCTTCCCACTGTAGCAGTTTATGTCTCAGCATTATACTTTAGAAAACAAACAAGTTATCAACAAACTACCAACAAACAATAGTGCCATATTATATCTCTTCATTGGACTCAAAGGACCAGATCCATATTGATTTCAGGGGGAGTCAAGTTATTTGTATTCTTTGCATGCAGGAATTTATATATGTTTGAATTGCTTATTACACACAGTTAGTGACCAGCTTTACTGTTACACTGTTATTTAGAGTTGGACTATAAAACGCCACCTCTCAACTCTAATACTGTTTGCAGCAGATGAAATATGACGCCCCCTGAAATCAACATGGTTTTGCCCAGGAGTAACTTTCCTCTCTCACTTTCAATCTCTGAATCTGTTTCCTAAATTGATTGTTAGAATGCATGCAGGTGTCTGTAGTTACGCATCGTAGAGGGGAGTGCACGCCCCCAGAACTCCCCTCTACCTTAATAATTACGACTTTCCCACCCGACCCCTCATTTAAATGCCTATGGCAGAAATACGGCACTCGAAAATAAAGGGTCGGCTCCTTCAATGTACCTACAAACATACGTAACTTAGTTACGTATGTCTGTAGGTACGCAAGCAGAACATCTCTCGTGCGCATGTGCCGATGTTCCGTGACACGGGACTTACGCAAATGACTTGCCTAAGTCATCTGTTACACTTAGTTCTGGATTTGGCCCATTATTAGTACCCAAGATCAAAGCCTTTATTGACCTCTAGTACAATCATTCTGGAATTTCTTACACCATTTATAAGACATCCCCAGCAAACCTCTTTAGTCATCATTATAAAATAGTTTCCTAGGCTATTTAACCTATTTATCCATAACATATTTTTCTTTTAAGAGCACTGGAAATCTCCGTACTGAGTAAACTTACCCCTTTGCCTAGATATTCATATGCAAGATAGCCCTGCCAGAAAAGGGTTAAGCATATATGATAAAAACAGAATTAGAAACTATAAAAAAAATAAACATACTACATGTCTATAGTTTGAGGGATATCAGTATGTAAGATGATTATTTTAATGAAGTTAAGTTAAATATGGAACAGGTTAGATTAATATGTATAAGGCATTACATAGCATTATCCTATGCATAGAATGGTGGTAATTGAATTTGTTTAGTTTAGCAATTCAAATTATTTTTCACAATTAGTTGAATTTTATTTTAATTAACTTAAATTTATTAGCATGAAATGTGAAAATCTAACATATACATATTCATATTAATCAAAAGTACATGTACACATTTTAATACCTGTAATGATAGACAGAAAAAAAACCAGAAGATGCACATTACTTAGCCTTGTGTTGAAGCATGAATGATTTGAATACGATTGAATTCTATAACACAAATGAATAGACTGAGAATTCTTTATCCAAGGCATCTAAAAGGAACATATGGGATGATAGCCTTCTACTCTGTGTTCGGTGTCCTAGGATATCTCTATACCCCTTAGCTGCAAAATTGACTAGCTTATTAGTAACACTATAGTAGCTTTAAAAAAATAACTAAATAAAAAAGGCAGTGAGGGTCTATTCTTATTTTGAGCCTATTTTTATTTGGGATGTTAGGCAATAATAATATAGTGGAAGGCCCCCGGTGAGTAGGGGCATGATATAACTTCATTTTGAATCAGCAAGTTCAGTCCTCTAGTTTTATGTGCCTTAGAGGTCACATGATTATGGCATGCACATTAAAGCCCCCAAGTACTTATTTTTATATCCCATGCACTGCACTTGTTCATATGGTTATTCCAACAACAATGCTCCTCTGCTCGTAAGATCTAAGAAAATCACCCCACTCCCCTCATTCTGACACCTCTGCTAATTGTGACATTTTAGGAAGGTTCCTTGGTATTATAACACTAAATTATTCACTTACTATGTTGTAACCAGTGTATAACTTTAAAAGACCCTGTTAGTTTAAGAGCAGTCAGCTGCTGTCCAATGTTATTGAAATGTAATGGATAATTAATTATACCATTATGAGGTGAAGTTCCCATCAACATAATAGAAGTTTGTTTTTCCATCTAGTCGATTTTTTCATCTCTTACTGACCAGCGCAAGCCATTATTTTAGACAAGTTATTAAAAATTACCAAATGTGATTTTACAGTGTACAGGAAAATCAATAGCTCAAATAATGACAGTGTTACTTAGCGGAATGGAAATATTGAATGCACTCATACATAATCAGAGTTCATAGATTAGCTTTTAGATCATTTTTTGGATGAAAATTGGTTTGGCTATTATGGGGTCCAAAGGTTAGGGGACACGTGAAAGATGTTCTACCTCCACTTGATGTCGGAGCTGATCTTGAGTTTTTACGCCAGCTGAAGTGTTGTATGTCGGAGCCAGAGTTGGATGTTTCTGCCAAAACGCGCAACTCTGGATAGAACATAGTGAAAAGTGGAAGTGCAGACAGAACCACATGCGCAGGGCTGCGGGTCATATTGCCGCAGTCTCTGCCACTTTCCTATGTTTTGAATGGGTTTTTAACCATTTTCAGTCTAAAAACACCCTTTTAAAGTCTTTCTACACTATTTACAGTAATGTCTGAGCATAGAGCGGTATTCACTCTGCTATTGTGGCATAAATAAAATATATATATATTATTCTAACAGCAGAAATGTCCTTTAAACAGTTCATTAATCCTACCTTTACAGTGTTATATTTTCACCATGTGTAAATCAGGGCTTTTATTACATATAAGGGCCATTTTCCCATTGAAAATGACCTGCTGCTATGACTTACACAATCCCCTGACATGGTGAAAGACTTTCATGGAAGCACAGGTACCTTAGACAGCTACTGCTAGAAAATGAATGTGAATCTCTAGGCGCTAATAGCTACTGCGCCTATTTAAATGAGTTAGACGCCCCTTTTTCATTTTAATATCAATGAGCACACAGCACACGGATGCGCAGACAGGCGCTAGGGGAGCACTGCGGCCAACTTTCTGTGCTCGCTCACGTTTTCTGCTTGTTCTGAGCATGCACAGTGCGAAATTCGCTGCGTTTCCATCTAAAAATAAAACAGATGCATAACTCTGGATCAGCCCCATTTTCCTGCATATTATTATACTATATATATGTTTTTCATGAGAAATTTACTGTGCCATTAATGTTAAATATAATTTTTTTTCTACAACAGAGGGTATCAGTGTCGGTAGCGGTAAAATATAATAATAATAATAATAATAATAATATCATACACCACTCACACCTCTATTCATACTCTATTCAAATCCTATTAACTCCCCTTCCTCCAGTTCACACCTAATATACTTGTCCTTTGCTTGATCTTCTCCCCCGCTGCTCAAAATATACGCAACCCGCGGCAAGACAAAAATCCAGGAGAAAAAACAAGCCCAATTCCGCTTATTAATTGCGGAATTGGCCACTATGATGGGGATCCTGGGGGGACTGGAAAGACATGATAGAAATACTGGTGAGCTGGATATAAAGAGGAGGAGGGAGATGATGGGGAGAGGGAGATAAAGAGAATGGGGGGGGTGATGAAGAGGAATTATGAAGGAGATAGAGAAAGGATACAGAGAGGGAGGAGAGAGGACGTGATGATGAGAATAGGGAGATAATGGAGGGAAGGGGGGTGATGAGAATGAAGAGATGATGAATTTAGAGGGGGAGATGATGAATAGGGAGAAGATGTATAGGAATAGCCGGCATATATTTAATGTGTGTATATGTGTGTGTTGTGTGTGTGTGTAGTGATGAGAATGATAATGGAGGGAAGGGGGGTGATGAGAATGAAGAGATGATGAATTTAGAGGGGGAGATGATGAATAGGGAGAAGATGTAATGTATTAGCCGGCACTGGAGTACATTGAATGTGTGTATATGTGTATGTGTGTGTTTGTATGGATGTATATTGGTTTAAATATATGTATAAAGTGTTTTAAACCTGGATGCACAGCTGTGGCCCCCAATGGGTTGATCACGCCCCCAATGGGTTAACCATGCCCCCTTTCATGGTTGCACATCCCTTCGATGCACACCAAGAGGGGGGCACACAAAGGAGAGATGGGGGCGCCAAGGGGAGGGCTAAATTCTTGCCCCCCCAAAAAAAGTTGTGACACCCCTGATACATAATAGTGCTCGGAGTGGGCCGGTATACGGCGGTATGGCATACCGCCACTTCTGTGAGCTGGCTCTGAGTAAGAATACAGCTGCTCATAGAATTTTAGGATTCTATGAGCGGCTGTATTTTTACCTAGTGGCGGCTCACAGAAGTGATGGTATGCCATATCGCTGTATGGCATACCTGCTCACTTCACACACTGCCGCCGGGAGACACTGACAGAGCGGGCTGTGCTATGCACAGCCGCAGCTTTGATCACAGCAGAGGACGTGAGTGTCATTAGGACTGCAGAGCGTGCGCCGTGGAGGAGAGAGCCAGAAGACCCAGGCAATGTAAGTTTATTAGCGGTCTTTTAAACAGTAGATGGGAAATGGGGATTTGAAATGGTGGAGTGTGTGGGAAGCTGGACATGAAAGGGGCACATATAAAGGAGCAAAAATTCTGGATGGTGACAGAAGGAGGGACAATAAGGCTAGGTGGACACAAATAAAGTGGGGGGCAATAAGGCTGGTGGACTATAAGACTGCCTGGGCACACAGAGGGGGCAATTAGACTGGGTAAGCTGAAGGAGGGGGCAATAAGGCTGACTGCACACATATAAAGTGGGGGTTTAATAAGGCTGTTTGGACACAGGAGGGACAATAAGGCTGGGTGGTCACTCATAAAGAGGGGCTATAAGACTGGCTAAACATAGAGAGGGGGAAATAAAACTGTTTGGACAAACAATGAGAGGACAATAACGCAGACTGGACACAAAAGGAGGGGCAATAAAGCTGACTGGACACAGAAGGAAGGGGAAATAAGGCATGTTGGAAACACAGAAGGAAGGTGCAATAAGGCTTGCTGGACACACAAAAGGAGGGGTAATAAGGTTGGATGGACAAACAGAAGGAGGGGACAATAAGGCTGACTGATAAAAAGGGGGGCAATATGGTTGACTGGACACAGGAGTAGGGGCAATAAGGCTGGTTGGAAACACATAAAGAAGGGGCTATAAGACTGGCTGAACACAATGAGGGGGAATTAAGACTGGACAAACAGGAAAGGACAATAAGGCTGGCTGGACAAAGAAGGAGGGGCAATAAGACTGATTAGGCACACAAAAGGAGGGACAATAATGCTGCTTGGACAAACAGAAGGAGGGGACAATAAGACTACCTGGACATAAGTAAAGAGAGGGCAGTAAGGCTGGCTGGACACAGAAGAAGGGGCAATAAGGCTGGCTGGAGCCTTATAAAGAGGGGGCTATAATTCTTGCTGGACAAAGAGGGGGGCAATAAGACTGGCTGGTCACAAAGATGGAAGGGACAATAAGGCTTGTTGGACACACAGAAGGAAGCTACAATAAGGCTGGCTGGGCACACAAAAGGAGTGGCAATAAAGTTGATTATACTCGTCCGCCCCTAGAAACGGCCCTGTGGGGGAGCTATCATTGTTTTTCCCTAGCAGTAACCAGATAATTTAATTAAAAATGAAGCGTTCAGTGTAGAAATCATGACCCACATGACATGTACACAATGGGCCAGATCCAGAACAACGCTTGTGAGCGAATTTACGCGTGGTGGAGACGTAAAATCGCATTTTGGTAAGTACTGCGCATGCGCACCATAAAAAATACGCTCCGTAATGTAGCGTAAATGTGATTGTATGGGCCATTCATGTATGTGTCACGTAAATCCTTACGTGTGGGCGTGCCAATTTTACGTGAGTCAAAAATATGTCTGAAATACGTTATGTATAGCGGGGGTTTGTATTTAAAGTGTCGCATCTACCCGCAGGTGCCGGTCCCGACATGGAGAGCCTGGACAAGGCGCAGTGCTTCTCATGCTGGGACTTCATTTTTTTACAAAGTCCCAGCAGAGAGCCACTGCGCATGTGCGGGCTCTCCAGACACAGGAAGAAAGCCCGCGATGCCTGAAGAAAGTTCAGATGTCATCGCGGGACAGCCAGCGGAGGGTGAGTATTAGTAAATAGCCTGAACGTAGCTCAGGAGTTCTCAGAGAGCGAATTCGAACTTGCCTGAGCTACGTTCAGGCATTCTTAGTAAATAGAGCCCATTGTCCTAAGTTTTGCTGCTGTGTGACTGGATCATACAGAGCACTGAGCACTTTTTACTATACAACCTGGCTGCTCCATTTGTATGAAATAGTATATATAACACTTACCCTTATGTATCCATCCCCAGTGTCCTATAGATTGTAAGTCTGTGAGCATGACCTTATTACCTACCCAGTCTGTTTGTTACTACCCAGTCTTGTTACAATAGGCCGGATCCAGAACTACGTCCGTCTTCCACAGACGGACGTAATTTAATAAACAATAGCTACCGCGCATGCGCAGATTACGTACAATAGCTTTTACGCATGCGCAGTAGCTATTGTTCATTGAATTACGGCCGTCTTTGGAAGACGGCCGTAGTTCTGGATCCGGCCCAATGATTGTAAAATTGTAAAGCGCTGTGAAATCTGATGGCGCCATATAAAAACCTGCTAATAAATAAATAAATATTTTACTGGTTGTGGTTCTGTAGCTAAGAATCAGGGAAAGTACTTGCTAGGAGCTATGGCTTCATGCGATAAAAAGCTAATTTTGCATATTAAAAAGACAGTAAGTAAGGAAGGGGCAGTTGGTGTCATCATCTAACTTGACCTGGCCAAAGCAGGAGTAAATGCCATTGAAGGTGAGGTGTATCTTGCACAGCTGAATGAAGCTGAGAAGATTATCAGTGCTGCAAAGGCTCAAGCTGAGGTAGAAATCACCCAGTCAGTACAAAAGGAGGTAAAAAGTAAAAACTGAAGGTATAATGGAATGGCTTCACAACTATGTTTTTTTCCTGCTTTACGGGTAGTAAATATTTTACGCTATCTGTAAAGACCGCATGTACGCAATCTACGTAAGGAAGCGCTATGTAAATAGCATAAAATATTTACTACCCGTGCGCATTAGCTCTACACATATAACTAGGTATATAAGTTAAAAATATGTAGTTGTGAATTTGACCCAATATGACTAAAAGCAGAGTGTCGGAGTCTTGTCGAGAATTGTTTAAAATTCACAATAGAATTATAGGAGAATAGAGTGAATTTCACAGAGTGACACAGGCGTATCTATAATGGGTGCAGGGTGTGCAGTGCACACGGGCCCCTCAGAACAGGGGGCATCCTGCATCCTGCATTGCACCCTGGTTTGGCAGGGGAAGGGGGGCCATTCAACATCTATTTCTATCCTGTAAGATATTCTGGAGGGAAGAAATAAATGCCAAATTAGTCCCCCTTCCCCTGCGGTGGGACTGTCCCAATTCATGGGCTGAAAAAGGGGCGGAGTCTAATGGCGCTGCAAGTCCCGCCCTTTTTAGGCCCGCAAATTGGGGGACAGTCCTGTCTCAGGTAAAGGGAGTGGGGGCCCATGTGCTAAAGGGGGGTGGGGGGCCCATGTGCAAATCCTGCACTAGGGCCCCCTCACTCCTAAAAACACCCCTGCAGAGTGAAATTGCAAGGTCTTAACAGAACCCTCAAAGCTTAAGGTAGATAAATCAGTGGGGCCACATGGGATACATCCTAGAATGCTAAGAGCGCTAGTACAACATTAACAGAATTATTTAACAAGTCACTAGTAACAGGAGTAACTCCATAACATTTGGAAATAGTAAATGTAAGTTTTCAAAAGTAGAAAAAAGGAACAATTTGGCAACTACTGAACAGTGTGCTTTATATAAGTAGTAGGGAAACACTTAAAGAAACAAATTCCAGAATATCTTAAATATAAAAAATTGTGGAATTCCAAGTAGTATGGATTAACCGCAAAAATATCATGCCAAACAAATCTTATTGACTTTGTATCTGATTCACACTTAAGAGTAAAATTGCAAACTTATCTAAATATACACACGCAAAAAAACTGCAATACAGATTCAGAAAAAAGAAAGAAACCGATTAACCACTCCCCCTGTATCGGAAGTGCAATGTAAAGACGTAAGTCTTTCCTGTGTATAATTAGGGATGTGCGGACTTTATTAGCTGTGAATCGGTCATGCATTTAGGTGCTTAAATATACGTAACTAAATGCGCTGATTAGGCTTTAGAAAAGTAATATTTTTTTAAATAAAAACAGCTCCTACTCTCATTAACATAGGTAAAGAAAAGTCACCATTAAATATACAACTTAAAGTACAACTTATAAGAATAATCATGACAATACACATAAACGAATACTGGATGAAGTTGGAAATAAAATGATCCACTATAGATAGAGACTTTTATAAAACATTTTAAAAATAAGCATTCAAAAAATAAAAAAAACCACAAATAACAAATACAGTTAATTATAGGTAAATGTAATGGTGTTTGTTCACAAAATTAAAACAAAATAAAATATTTAAAAAACCCTTCACAAACTATAACCAAATAATGGCACCTTGTAATGTAAAATCTGAATAGGATAATAAATAAATAAATAAATAAATAAACAAGTCTTTATTTGTTTCATTTAAAAGCACACATCCATTGATTATAAACACGCAGCAGGTGTGGGCTGAACTAAATAAGAGAAGACGCATGGCCTCACAGCAAACAATATGGTTCTTCAACTTTCGAGTGGTCAAGGGCAACCTTAGCTTATCCCATGGATATGTTAGTTTGCGCAAAGCACTCCTGCCTGTGAATCTGTCCTAACTCTGTTGGAACGCCCATACTGTACATTAGTAACCTGTGTGCAGCTCATTTGCATTAAGAGTCTAGCCCCTCTAGTCTCTAGGACTCGTTACGTGTCGATGCGTGCATCAGTCTGACGTCCGTGTATGGGAATCAGTCGGCCAGGGTTTCCGTGCGTATATTCGGGTTCTGGGCATGCACAGTTTATCTGATCGTAAAAATACGCATGTAGATTCTACACTTACTTACATGCGAATATGGTCCTTTATCTGCATCTATATATAGTATATCAAGAAGGAGCTGTAATTAGTGCTCATCTAGATTTTAGTAAGGTTTTTGACACTGGGCTACATTGTAGACTGCTAAATAAGCTAAAAATTTAGGTAAGAGAGGGTTGTAGTAAATGGAATCCCTTCTGGTAATGGAAAGTTTACCAGTGAAGTCCCCCAGTGATCTTTACTTGAACTAGTGATAAACACACCAGGAGGGGTAAAGAAAATAATTGATGATCAAGGTAGATTGAAAGAATGGTCAAGAGTGTGACAACTATAGTTTAATGCCCCAAAAAATCTAAATCATGCACTTGGCACTCGAAAATCCAAAAGCTCAATGTATCATTAAAAAACTCCTCAGGAACAAAGGAATATAGGAATCAATATTTTATGTGGCTTAAATGTAGTCAAGCAATGTCACAAAGCAGTGAGAACTGCAAGGTAAATGTTTCGATTTATTGGGAGAGGAATATTTAGCGGAAAGAGAGAAATAGTAATGCCATTTTATAGGTCATTGTTACAGCATCACCTGGAATAATACTTTGTTCATTTCTTCTCCAGAAGGATACAAATGCTTTAGAGCAGGGGTTCTCAACCCCGTTCTCAAGTACCACTAACGGTCCATGTTTTGTAGGTCTCCCTGCAAAATCTGTGGAGCTTTCAAAATGTAACTGTCAGTTATGAGCTCACCTCCAGCAAGGAGATTTAAAAAACTTGGACCGTTAGTAGTACTTGAGGACAGGGTTTAGAGACTGTGCAAAATAGGGCATCTAAATGGTGCATGGCATCCCAAAATATACAAAGAAAGACTAAAGGAACTAAACTTGCATAGCTTGGAGCAGAGAAGAGGGGTGCGTGATAGCAGTTTACAAATAAATCAAGGGGTTTACTTAGGTACAGGGGGTGGCATTTGTTAAAGGAAAAGATGTATTAGACATGTGTATAAACTGGAGAGTGGTAGGTTTAGAGGAAATATGTGGAATAATTACTTGACTTAAAGGGTAGGAATGTGCAATATCTCCTCATCTAGGGTGCTTTAAACTTGATTAGGATAAATATAATTATATCCTAAATCTTAATCTAAATTGTGGGTCTAGGGTCGATATTGTTAAAAAAAATGAACAGACTGGATGGGCCAAGTGCCTCTTATCTGCCGTCACTTTCTATGTTTCTACATTTCTTTTCTCGTCTCCCTCTCTTAAGAACGCTGCTGGATCTGCATCAGTGGTAGGTAATTCATTAACCTGTTATGAGGGTTGTGGTTGGTGGTAGGATTACGGTAAAGGTTAGGATAATTGTAATAGCTGTGATACACAATCCATGTGCTCTAAATAAAAAAAAAATGAATGAATACATACATATTGCGACACTTATTTTGCACTTCATGCAATAAATGCTCTTTGGAAAGCTGAAGTCTCTTTGCTGTTTAGTTTAAAGGAAATGAGAGCACTTCTTTTCTGTAATGTTTTAAGTCACAAAGGCATTTGTTTAATACGCTGTTAAAGCAATCATACACATACTGGAGAATGTCGTTGAAAAAAACATTTTCCAGAGCAATATAACTTAATCTAACCTAGCGGCTTTTCACTATTGATCTGCGGTATCACCTCGAGAGAAGTGGTTTATTTATAGCAATCCAAATAGCTTCATCCACACATCTCAGTGAAACCAGCTATAATGACAAACTAGGATTTTGGTGCTTTATAAAATATTGGTTGTTTATACGTGTAATTCTAAATGATATTTTAAACAAAATATTTAAGGATGAAGGGCCTGATCCAGACTTAATAACAACAAGCAATTTACACACGAGGCATGCATCTGTCTGTGTGTGGGAATGCATTGCGCTACTCATTGTAATGCTGATTGTATGGAACTTGTACGTAACTCCATACAATAGGGCGTACAACATTTACGTACAACAAGCTATTGTGTATGACCAGAGATACACAGAGATACACAGAGAAAAGGTTATGCTCTGAACATGTAAGTCAGCTGAGTTACTTACGCGAGAGGGGAGTGTCGGGGAGGGCATTATCCTTAGTTTGCGTAACTTAGGTACAATTGCATACGTAAAACGATCTGGATCAGGCCCTTTGATGGATGGGATTTGCTACATTTTATATAAAGGAACCATAGAAAACAGAATACTAAAATTTAAGTAAGAAGTAAAATTTGTAGAAATCCCATGACAATATAATACACTAGACCTCCGACAACTGGATCCAAGCAGCATCCTAAGTTCTGTGCTGGTGAGGGAAGGTGGAGCCCCTCAGTTGTATGAAGCTACAGACAGATGAACCTACCTTACAGCTTGCACACCATCCCCACATAAAATAGGATCAGAAGCTTGGATAGTATGTAAGGGTTGAAAATAGCCCTTAATGTACAATTACCCCACCTCTACTTTCCCATCATGCATACATATCTTATGTATCCCATCGCAGACACTTCCATTAGAGAAGTCAGGATCCTGAGGGTCTGGAGCTATAAAGAAAGTACATTGTGTGCACATACACAAAAGCAAAATAGATAATTTTCCGCAACTTGCATGTGGACAACAAACAGTAATGGGTAAACTGGTACATCATATGGTGTAGCCCTTTAAAGAATGCCCGGGGGCTACACATAGCTTCTCTGGGTAATTAGATCAGACTATACACTTAAATCTGATAAAGAGACACATGTGTGTGACATAGGGCCACCAGGAATGTTACACAAGTGTTACTAGCTTTAACAAATAACTATCTACACAGAAAGTTGCTATGGTCAACTCTTGCTCTTGACTTATTTGACATATTACAAGCAATAGGCTTTAACTTCAATCATGTCCATACCAGTGGTAAACACAGGATTTTGAAAGGAGGGTTTCCAATGCTTGTAAAATGTGAGAGGTGTATAAGGTGTCTAGACATGGTACACTACATAAAGCACATGTGGACATACAGTATATTGGGGGTCTAGTTGTGGCACATACTGTACTGTTGTTTTGGCAATGGGAAACTGTATATAGTACATAGTATGTCATTCCCAGATCCCTACTATATCCTTTATATTTTATAGTATGTGTCATTCCCAGAACCATAATATATCCCACATATTTTATAGATTCCCAGAACCATAATATATCCCACATATTTTATAGTATGTGCCATTCTAAGACCCACAACAAAACCCCACATGTACTATAAATAGTGTGCCATTTCAAGACAATAAAATTCTGCTTTCTTAATCAGTATACAAATATGCTTGGCAAGAAAGAGAACACAGGAATGTAGAGGTAAAAAGCCACCCCCCACACACACTTTTTCAAATGTCAGTTCCTTGGATTTATAAAGGCGATATTTCCAAAGGACCATACATTTTCCCCATTTTGGATTTTCACCTGCTATGTGATCGGAACACAATTTAATCTATACGGACTTCCTATAAATGATACTTATGACAGGAAGGCTGGGTTGTGCTTGCAAGTTGGCAAGCACAACCCGCATATACGCAATCTACGTATTGAAACAATACGCAGATTACGTACAATAGCTACTACGCATGCGCAGTAGCTATTGTTCATTGAATTACGTCCATCTATGGAAGACGGATGTAGTTCTGGATCTACCTCATTGTGTGTAAATAAATAAAAAAAAAACTTCATGCACCTAATAAAATAAATATGTGCCCTCCGTTGCTATTATTATTAGTACATGCCCACTTAGCTCTCTAAATAGATAAGCCACCGTCCCCTCAGGTCCCAAAATATTTAACCCCTTGTGCGTCATGCCGTGCCCGAGGTTATAAATGTGTCCCCCTGGCATGACATATGTCATTCGCCGGGAGCACACTGAAAGAAGAGGAGCGCGCCACAGCCGTCCAGCTGAGCTGCGCCCGTCAACATACAGCACAACTGTGAGTACCATCTATATTTATATGGTGTTGTTTTGAATGTGAAAACTGTAATTTGCCTGTTTATGATTTATTTTTGTTTAATCGTCATGCATTGTAACCAATGATTTTTACACAGGACATATATATGGTCACTACATTACAATATTTCTGTTCATTATTTTAATGAAGATATTTATATATGTTTTGTATATGCAATAGAGCCCAATATAACATTATTTGTATTTAATTATTCTATGTACTGTAACTAATTATTTATTTACTTTGGTTACATTATATTCATTATGTAGCCAGTATTAATGTGAAGCTAATGTACTGTACATTACCATACTTCAGACAAGTAATATTCAGTTGCCATATCTTCCTTTTTTATTATGTAAGGTTTTAGTAACGATATATGATATTGGAAGTGTCAGTTAGTTACACCGTAGCAACAGACATTCATTCATCGTTTGTTTACCCTGATGCCGTCACGTGGTTCCATCGCCCAATCAACGGAGGAATGTGACCATCCCATCCAATCAGCTAAGGAACCCCTCGGATAAAGCAGGAAGTAAACTCACACGCCGCACGGACTTTGAAAAAGGACCCAGCAGAGATCCGAAACGCGTAAGCCAGGCGGTGTTTTACGGACCAACATTCATTTCCAGGACCAGTGCTGACGTTGTTTTTCTTCTCCTCGCCCGGGCAACTTAACATCAAGAGGGAGTCCACTTCTGCTCATCCACTTTTTCCTGGTATGGACTTTTTTTATCCAATTTGTATAGTTTTTATGTGTAGGATTATTTTTAATAAAGTGTTATTTTTTCATTTTATTCTCTTTCCTGCACATCCCCGAGAGGGGAAGAAAACTACAGTATCATCGATGTGAAAACCCCTCTCCCACCTTTCCCTATTTATCACATTAGGGTCTGAAACTAACTGACACTTCCCACTTAGGGACATCTTAGCGCTAGAAGGGTGTTTCTTTTTCTTTTCCAGTTTTTCTCTATTTAGGGGTATTGAGACACCCCTTACTAGAACACCTTCAGCAGCATTAGATTTTTGTGCAGCTTACCTTCCATATTTAGTTTTTTATATACCCTGCTTAGTTGATTCATGGTTTGGATGATACTAACCAGTGACAAGCAATAAACAATTACAAAATAGGAAAAAAACACTAAACCCGGCACTGATAACATACTGCTGCAGCTACAAATAGTGAAATTGTGTTCCACCTGAAGCACAAAGAAACAAATGGAAACAATGTAGAATAACTAAAAGCTGTTGCGCTGTTACTGTAACACAGTCCTTAAATTTTTTCAAAAAATATAAAGGCCGTAGTCTACAGCTGAAACGTGTATTTTCACACGCCTTCAGCGTGACGCATCCCGGGACTTTACATCTTTTCGGACACTTCTGGCTCATAGATGCTACACCTGAGGGATTCTGTCCATTCTGAAAACTGGATAAAAAGACTTGTTACTAGAGGACTTCAGTTTCCTACATTTGTCCTATTTTCTACCTAATTGACCTTCATGTTTGTTGAAAACACACAGGCAGACATGGCATATGCATTGTTTTTCTGTTTTCCTGTGAGGACTTTCCTAGTTCCAAATGAAGTTCAATGATGATGTTCAATGAAGATCACCGGAACTTTGAAACTAAAGAAAAGCATTGAAGAAAGTGCTGAGATCGCATCTCTTGAAGGGATGGTGAATATTAGTAAATATTTATGCCATGCAAACCAGACTCGCCACTAGGAACAATGGCGCAAAGCTTAAGGGGGCACCAGTAAGTTAATATTTAAGATATATTTGGTTTAGATTTCAGGGTCGGGGTCGTTTTTACCCCCGCTATGGCTCTGAGGAAGAACATTACTCAGAGCTGTGAGGAAAGCATTGCAACACTCTCAATCTTGTCTGAAGAACAAGTACTTGAAAGTGTTTATAGATAACTTAACAGTGGTATCCCTCCTGATTTGGCAAGGAACCAGATATCTGTTAACAGAAATTGTAAATATGAAGTGGGCAGAAGTCAATCTAAGGTCATTGACAGCCTACCTTATTGCAGGCTCAAACAACATGCTGGCACTACTTGAGCCGACAGCGAGTTTATCTATGAGAATGGGCTCTAATTCCAGAAGTGTGTCTACAAATTGTAGCAAGATACCAACATACTACTGTAGGCTGGTAAAGCAAGTATTCAGAACTAGAAGATAAAAAATATGCTCTCTAAAAGAAGCTTGGATGCAAGAGATGGAGCACACTGGATTATATATTTCCTCATATTTCTCTGATCATCAGGATTCTAAGTAAGATCTTCAAGAAAGATGAAAGATTATTGCAACAATCTTTGGTCAGCGGTCAGAACGGTCCTTTTTTGATTCCTACAAGTCAGTTTCAAACTGGCTTTAAAATTGTTAGCTTCTGTCTTGCTGAGAAGAAGCAATCGATCATCACCAGGATGAAATGGCAGCTAATAATTATAAGTATTTATCTATCCAAACCCTTATCCTAATCCTTACCCTAACCTTCCCTTTCATTGCCCCAAGCCTAACCCTCTCCTCTCTGCAGCCCTTCCCGCAACCTAACCCTAAGACTCCGCTCCCCATAGCCTAACCCTAAGATTCCCCTCCCCATAGCCTAATTTGGAAATAGCATTTTTTTTTACGGCGATCACATCCCCTTTTACACACATCCCTGTGCGTAATGAGCTGTTTCATAATGGAGGATCATACGTAAGGGCTTAGCCAAACCCTTACTATAGTATTTACATGCCACCCCCGCCAACCATGCTGTACGCATGGCAGGTCATCATGCCTTATTTGCTATTTTTATTTATTGGTTAATGGGAGGTAGCCAAGCCATGTGGCTGCTTTAGTCTACAGAGTTAAAGTACATAGCTTAGCGGGTGTGGTTTTCCGGTACAATGTGTCTCTTTGTGTCTGCTGTAAAAAAGAATCTATGGATCTAGTGAGATGTAAATGCTGCAATGACGACAGGTAATATTTTCCGCTAATTCTTACACTTACAGCCTAACCCCAACTTCCCCCTTTTGTTAGCCTAACCTTAACCCTTCATCTCCTGCAGCCCAACCCTAACTTTAACCATCCATGTCCAGCAGTCTAACCATAACACCTCATGTCCCACAGCCTAACCCTAACCTTCTGTGTCCTGCAGCCTAATCCTAACATTGCTGCAGCTGCCTCCATTCTCTCCCTGGTGTCCAGCAGGCTACCACAGCCTGTCCCCATTTTCTCCCCGGTGTTGGGGAGAGAACATTTTGCTATTGGGAATGGGTACTTTGGTGAAATAGGGCCATTTTCTATAGGTACCCATATCAAATAGTAAAAATCATTAAGATAAATAATTTCAACAATGATATAACCACAGTTCAGCTGTTTGCTGTATTATTGTCAAAATCATGCTGGTATCTGCATACCCATATATACCAATGGCAACCATTGTAAACTGATGTCAGCTTTTCATTTTCTTAGCATTCACAGTTAGGGGCTGATTCAAAATTTGGGAGTAAGGGTAAAAAAAGGCACAAGTGTACAGCTCAGCTAAACCGTTTTTAAGTAAGGGGTGTTAATTAATTTAAAATCTTTTGCATGAAGGGAAAACACTTTACTTTTACACAGACTCAAATACTGCATAGCTTTATGTTTATTCTATGAAATAGAGTTGAGCTAAAAAACTTCACCTCATAATTCTTATTCTGGTTTCACAATTTGAAATTGCCTTCCCTTACAATTCAACATGGTATTGCTCAGGTCTACACTTACACCTTTTTACCCTTACTCCCAAACTCTAAATCAGCCCCTATATCTGCATTTTAATCCTTCTTTATCTCTTATTCATTCAATCAGATCCTTATTAATTATTACAATGCTCTCCTTTATTGGATTCCAACATTATATAATTACCCCCCTAAAGTATATATTGCATGCAGCAGCTAGATATTCCTTGCAAAACACTCTTCTAGAGTTTGTCCACTCTGTCAGTCTCTACATTGATTGTCTGTATTTTACAGAATCAAATACAAAGCTATCAATAAGAATGCACCCACATACATAGCCTCACTTATCTCAAGATTCATTCCAGCTTGCTCTCTCAGATCTTTACAGGACATACAGTTCTCTTTTACACTAAACAAATGCTCTGATTCCTGGTTACAGGACTTCTCCCAGGATGCACCCTTTCTCTGGAATAACCTTTCTCGCCAATTAAGACTATTCTCCACTGCTCAAACTTTCAAGCATTCTCTTAAAATTCAGACGTACACTTCAGACAAGCTTATCAAATTAATCAACCTACTTAACATTTGTCTACCCTATTTACAACTACTTTGCTATCCAAGTTTCCTTTCTCTTCCGTGTTTAACAAAATCTTGGAAACTTTTTTCCATAAAATTCTCCTCAGTCTTGCTACTAACAATGATGTGTGACTGGATCATACAGAGAAGCAGTGCCGCCAAGAGGAGGAGGGGGTACTAATTACCTGGGCCCGGGCCTGCCAAGGGGCCTGGGTATGTGCAGCACTGATGGTCTTTTAAATTTGAAAAAAAAAATTCCTTCTTTTTTTAATTTTTTTATACTATTTATTGAGTCCGCAACAGACACAACAGTCCCAGCCTCAGCCATCATTGGTGTCAGTGGGAGACGTCCTTCAGCAACACTGGGGACGGTTTCCTGACAGGCTGAGTTGCAGACAGACAGCCAATCAGAGCTCAGCACAGACAGCCAATCAGAGCTCAGCACAGGCAGTCAATCAGCGCTCAGCTGTCTCTTATCTATCTATCTATCTATCTATCTATCTATCTATCTATCTATCTATCTATCTATCTATCTATCTCATATCTATCTATCTATCTATCTAACTCATAAATTACAAAGTTATATATTTATACATGAAATATGATAAGTTATATTTTCTGAATAAATCTTGTGTATATGAGTGAGTCATACTCTGAAGCAATAATTTTTTTCAAGCTGTCTAATCAGAGTGATTACATGGTCAGGCATACAGGAAGTCTTCTAAGCAGACACCCACAACATTTGTTTGATTAATACATTCTTGTTATTATTACCAATAATCTTGAATATAAATAATAATAGTTATTGTTTTTATTCTAGATAATACTATTTATATGTCTAGTAAGAGCAGACATCTACATAATATATCTGTAACGTGTTCACCATTGTATCCAAGTTACTGTACCTTATGCTATTGTAAACTGCTGAAATACTCATAAGGACAAAAACACACACTATATTTTATGGGCGCTATCTGTTTAAATTGAACAGATTCCAAAAATGTACAACAATCAATATGTAAGCAGCCGTCAAGGGAGCTTTGTGCAATTCTCCCTATGTAGGAGTCAGGTACACCTTGGTCTCCAAAAACCAAGAAAACATGGTTTAATTAATAAAAAATTTTTATTAAAAAGACGACGCTATTCAAATCCAAGTGATACTTGATTTTAAATTGTTTACCAGTATATGAATGGTTGAAAGTACTGCAGGGTAATTTATCCAAGTATCTGCATGTGATGCAGTTTGGGCATCAGAAGCATCCCAACTTGGTAGATATTACAGGGTAATCAGTGATGTCCGTCTTGACAAGAAGATCATGAAGATTGGGACCTCTTTTGTAGCTTGGAAGAATCCTGGTGTTCTTTAAGTTAGTCAGATCGGGATCTTTCGTGATAAGGGGCCAGTATTTTCTGGCTGTGTTCAGATGTTGGGCACTATCCGTAGTATAAGTGCTTACCAAAGGGATTCTGTCACCAAGACTTTTGCGCTCAGTTGAACGTAGGAGATCAGTTCTTGGGATGCTTTTAACATGTTCACAGGTTTCTTGTAACCTATTCTTGTCATAGCCTCGTTCATTGAATTTTTGCAGCATCTGATTAAGCGAATTGTTCCGGGTCTGTGTGTTGCTTGTGATCCGATTTACTCGCAGCATTTGTGAATGGGGCAATGCATATTTAAGAGAGGGAGGATGGAAGGAGTCAGCATGCAGAACGTTGTTCCTGTCTGTCGGTTTTGTATACAGACTGGTTTCCAATGTACCGTCCACGTTGCTCACCAGCACATCAAGATAGTGCACTTCACTACGGCTGTGTTCAAAGGTGAATTTAATGTTTGAATAGAATGGCCTCTGCTTCAACATCAGAGTAGGAATGTATTTCCACAACTGGTAATGTGATGGGAGGAGTACACGCTGGAACAGATTCTTGCTGCATCAGGATATTATCCAAGAGGAAGTTCACAAAGAAGAGTTATCCTGAAGTGAGGAGTGAAATTGTATAGCAGTGGGTGCTGGTGTTCTGGAACAGATCCGGGAGCTACTCTCATATAATGTAGAAAATAGGAATTAGCACTCCCAAACTGTAGAAAAAGTCATAATATGCTTGGGTGTCCACCTCTGGCCAGAAGCCCATATAACGAGAAAATATATATAAACGAGAGGCACTCCATAGACTAGAAATAAATGATAAAGATAAGAACGTGTAGTCCAACGTTTCAGTTTATTCCATTCAAACTGTCATCAGGGACAAAGATAACAATGCATCAAATAACACACATATATATAGACACTTACCCCCTACTGAAAAACCCGCCAAGTGAACATCGGGGTGAGCCCACGGCAATGAACTGGAAGCAGCCTCTGCTCCGGTGATTCCATGCTGCCGAGACTTATTTATGACATATTATGAGGAGAAATACCTTTATGAAGACATACATTTTCGAGAACACATTCTGTTGTACATGCGCTACATAGATGATTTATTTCTCATATGGAACGGTGACATTAACATCTTCATTTCACTCATAGAGGACTTGAATCACAACAATTCACCCATTAAATTCACCTTTGAACACAGCCGTAGTGAAGTGCACTATCTTGATGTGCTGGTGAGCAACGTGGACGGTACTTTGGAAACCAGTCTGTATACAAAACTGACAGACAGGAACAACGTTCTGCATGCTAACTCCTTCCATCCTCCCTCTCTTAAATTTGCCTTGCCCCATTCACAAATGCTGCGAGTAAATCGGATCACAAGCACAGACCCGGAACAATTCGCTTAATCAGATGCTGCAAAAATTCAATGAACGAGGCTATGACAAGAATAAGTTACAAGAAACCTGTGAACATGTTAAAAGCATCCCAAGAAATGATCTCCTACGTTCAACTGAGCGCAAAAGTCTTGGTGACAGAATCCCTTTGGTAAGCACTTATACTACGGATAGTGCCCAACATCTGAACACAGCCAGAAAATACTGGCCCCTTATCACGAAAGATCCCGATCTGACTAACTTAAAGAACGCCAGGATTTTTCCAAGCTACAAAAGAGGTCCCAATCTTCATGATCTTCTTGTCAAGACGGACATCACTGATTACCCTGTAATATCTATCAAGTTGGGATGCTTCCGATGCCCAAACCGCATCACATTCAGATACTTGGAACCCTGCAGTACTTTCAACCATCGATATACTGGTAAACGATTTAAAATCAAGCATCATCTGACCTCCACATCCTGGTTCGTCATTTATGTCATCATCTGTAATTGTGGACTGTACTACGTGGGCAAAACCACAAGGCAATTCAAGGAGAGGATGGCCCTCTACAGGTCTGCCATCCGCCTAGCCCTCAGTGGCAAGAATATCGAACAGCTGGAGGCACGTCACTTCGTACAGGCTAGACACAGCCTGGCCACACTTAAGTATAATCGACCAAGTGCCAGTTCTAAAACGTGGGGGTAACAGAGAACGTTTGTTATTGCAAAAGGAAGCCATGTGGATCCATAGACTGAACACCATAGTGCCCATGGGACTTAATGAATATAATAATTTATCCTGCTTTCTGTGATTTGTTTTGTTTATTATTTACTCTATTCAAGTCTCTGATTTGTCTGATGCTTATACTAGCCTTATATATCTGATTATTTGGTATTTCTTCTGCGTTTATTGGTACATGCACTCTTCTAGCTATATGGCCTGGTGCCCACATGTCCATATATATACCCATATCTATTTGTGCATCTATGTACTCTTGCTTCTCTATCCATGGCTGCGTTGCGTTCTAATAATAGTGCCACTAACATGTGACCACATCGCTACGCATTTCTCTAGCCTTATTCATTAGTACCTTTGGTCTGTTTGAATTCTAGACAGCCTTTTTGCATTGAGTCATATTGCTCTTTATCCGTTGTCCATGAGTATTACCCTCTCCGGGTTATGTTGTGTCTATCTATATATTTTTCTCTTTATGCGAATTTTCTCTTTATGTGGTTATTTTCCGCGACTATTCCTAGTTTTTTCTTTAGTTCTCGCATTTGCTTACTACCTGATTCTTGTCTGTTTTGGCATTCATTTCCCTTTGTTTTTATTTTCTATTGCGTATTCACGATTGGGTGACACGTGTGTTTTGTTTACTTTGGGGTTGTCATGACTACTACAGTATTGGCAGCATGGAATCACCGGAGCAGAGGCTGCTTCTGGTTCATTGCCGTGGGCTCACCCCGATGTTCACTTGGTGGGTTTTTCAGTAGGGGGTAAGTGTCTATATATATATATATATATATGTGAGATTGCGGTCCAGTATCACCCATGTAGACTTATTGGTATCAATACATATAAGGGTGCCTTACTGATAATGCAGTCAGCACTCCAAAGGCAATAAAATAAGTCTTTATTATATCCAAGGAAAGATGCAATGATATAAAGTGCAGAGTGAATAAAAATCCAAAAATGTGAAAAAACTATTCATAAAAACAGGAGCAAATAGAAGGTATCAGTTTTTCAACAAAATCAAGTAGTTCAGAAACCGTCCCTGACCACAACAAGAAAATATCATCTATGAATCGAACAAAAAAAGTAATAAACTTAGAATACTTAGAATCATTCAAGATGTATTATTTAGTTTCATAAGATGACATATACAAATTAGCATATGCAGGCACCGTATTTGACCCCATTGCTGTCCCCTGTTTCTGAAGATAATAAATAAACTGAAACAAAAAATAATTCCTGGTTAGAACAAATTCTAACAAAAACATAAAAAAATCAATTTAAGGCCGCTCAAAATGGGGGGAGAAGGCAATGAGGTCACTTATGGCTTTTAAGCCCGCTATATGACTGATGTTTGTGTACAAACTGGCGACGTCCATAGTCACCAGTAAGCATGACTGAGACAGATGGTACAATTTACATAAGAAATCAGTTGAATCCTTAATGTAGCTCTTAGATCTTATCACTAGGGGCTGTAGATAGTAATCCAAATACTGTGACACAGGCTGACTCAAGGATCCCCGGGAGGATATAATTGGCCTCCCAGGTGGATTCTCAAGAGACTTGTGCACTTTACGTAAAACATATATCAATGGAGTTACTGGGAAATCCTGTTTTAAAAAGCAACAAACCTCTTTAGTAATCCACCCCTTAATGACAGCTTCATCAAGGTGAGTATCTAATTCTTTTTTGTGTTTAGTGGTAGGATCAAAACTTAAAGATTGATAACATTCTCCATCAGAGAGCTGACGGAGCACCACTTTTACATACATATCTCTATCTAACAAAACTATAGAGCCCCCTTTGTCGGCTGGGGTAATCATCAAGTGTTCATTGTTTTGTAGAGATAGTACAGCCTTAAGTTCTTTAGGTTTTAAATTGTGGAATTTAATCCTCCCCCTCTGCCATTGGGCTAACATGTCCCGTCTAATTAAACGTATGAAAACGTCAATTGAAGCATTGTTTATTGGAGGGTCAAATGAGGATTTATTCTTAAATGGCAATTGTGGCCTCTTTAAGCTTGAGTTGCCTTTTAAAACGAAATAATTCTAGTTCAAGGTCAAAGGTGTCAGGCCTGTGTGTGGTGACAAACGAAAGGCCTTTGGATAAGACACACATTTCTGCAGTATTGGGTGTATAAGATGATAAATTAAACACTACTGTTTCTTGCGGTTGTTCCTGGTTCCGCCGCTTGTGCTCGCTCCCCCCCGTCTAGGGCGTTTTTCTTTACGTAACTGCGGGTGTTTGCCTTGCCACCTAAAATATTATTTTTTGTATATCTATCTTGGGGACCACTCTCTGAATCACTCTGAGAGGTTGCAGAGTCTATATCCATGAAAGACTTCTTCACTGGAGTGTTTCTTTGGAATCTTTGTGGGAAGCGTGTTGTTGTTTATTATTAATTATAGACATGTCCTTCCCTATAGTCTTCCTTGACTTTTCTATATTTTTGTTTTTTAAAAGAAAGTAGCTCCTTTTCAAATAACTGTAAAGAATTTTTTAGTTTAGCATGCCAGTCCTTAGTTTTATCAGACGTCAAAAGTGTGCATTTGTCTGTCTCCAGAGACTCAATTTCCGATTTAATCTTTATAATGTCACCATTCACTCTGTCAATCACCAAGGTAATAAGATCAAGTGAACACTTGTTCAGAATTTGACACCATAACTTACAAAAAGATGGATCATTCGTGGGCTTTTGGTATAAAAGTCCTTTGGTATAAGTTGTTCCTTTACATATTGGGATAGTGTTAAGCCATGTAATTGCAATTCAATTAGACGTTTTTTAAGTCGTAAGGCATCATGATAAACTTCTAAAGCAGAATCCTTGTCAAATTCGGCACAACTTACAAGTGCCGAAACGGCTGTTGGTATATGGTGCTGACTGACATTCACTTTTCTTAGAGGCTCTTTTCTTGCATTGGATTTGCTCCCTGCATGGTTTTTGTTATGTTGAGCCCACAATGTTTGCCCATAGAGGCTATATGATATATGGACTGTCTTTGGACATTACCTCCAAGCCTATACCATACCACTGCCATTGATATCTTCTATTTTCTGCTGTTTTTATGAATAGTTTTTTCACATTTTTGGATTTTTATTCACTGTGCACTTATCATTTCATCTTTCCTAGGATATAATAAAGACTTACTTTATTGCCTTTGGATTGCTGACTATAAAAACGTATTCGTGTGAACGTATTGTTGAAAGCCGTCTCGCGCCCACATGCAACTCTGGATTCGGCTCAATGTATCAACCCCCAATATCCTGTTGAGTGTAAACTTGCAGGCAAGGATCTCTTCAGTTTGTCTGTTTCCACTCATTCTTGTTATTATGATTGTTAATATTATAAAACATTATGTAATCTGATGGTTTACATATAAAAACCTGTTAATAAATAAATCATGATAATAAAGAGCCGGATTCAGAATTGAAAAGGAAAAGAGGACATTTTCTTTATGCTTCTGTTTTTATTTGGATAGGATGGGAGTCGCCAGTAAGAAAATGCTATTTTAGAAATAGACACAGCCGAAAGCTACTTTTCGGCTGTCTCTATTTAAAAAAATTGCTCTATTTTACCCCAAAAATGTTATGAATGGGTAAGTATGCCGATTGGCATACTTATCCATTTATATTTCAGAAACATGACTGCCACAGACCTATTGCCCTGCTGCAGGTGAGAAGGGAGTTTTAGGGTTTGGCTGAGGGGAGGGGTGTCTTAGTGTTGGGTTGCGGGGAGGGAAGTTTTGCGAGGAGGGGAATCTTAGAGTCAGGCTACAGGGAATGATGTCTTAGGGTCAGGCTGCAGGGAGGGGAGGGTTGGGGTTAGGGTAATGGAAATGGAAGGGGAGGGTTAGGGTAATGGTTTGGAATTTCCCAGTTTGTAACTGGCTAGGAGAGAAGTGCGACCCCCACCCCTGTTTCAGGTGGCAAGGCAGGTGCCAGTGTAAAGGGAGGATTAGAGATTTAAATGGTACAGTATGGACATGACTGACCTGGGAATTTCGAAGGTCAGAGCTGGATTTAAAATAGGGAATTTTTTGGCTCCAGCAATAAGCCAGGTTGAAAAACCCTTCTTATTGTGCTGTGGTGATCTGAAAGCAGTATGAGAGTGAAAGACCATTGAAGGGCTTACAATCAAGTGAAAATTGCGAGTGTAAAATTTGACTTTATAGAAAGAGAAGTGTTTAAATCCTGCACCATTTGTTGTTATTTTTGTGTTTACTTTTATATATATTTGAGGAGAAAATGTATCAACTTGAAAAACTTTTGAAGAGTGGACTTTTGGGGCCAGATTTACTAAGCCGCAGGATTGGAAAAGTGGAGATGTTGCCCATAGCAACCAATCAAATTCTAGCTGACTTTTTCTAGTATGTAATTGGAAAGTGAGAGCTAGAATCTGATTGGTAATGGGCAACTCCACTTTTTTAAACCCTCAGTTTAGTAAATCAGGGCCTTGGAGTTGTTTTGATGGGATGCTTTGAAATGAACTCTGTTTTAAGGGATTCATAGTGATAATAGAAATCCAGCTGAAACATATGTGACTGAAAAAATCTTTTTGGATTCACCGCACTTCTGGAAAAGAAAAGACTACTGTAGATATTGGTCCATTTTGCTTTTATTAATAAACATTGTTCGATGGGTATCTACACAGCGCTAGAGGACTTTCTTTGTGTATACTTATATTGTTGTACCTACAGTTGTAAGTAGAATAGTTTTGAGGTGTTATAGTGGAACACTACTTACAGTCCTAGCTGCAATACAGGGGGAGTGCAGACTTGTAATTACATTTGTCTGGTACCTTGCTAAAAACAGCTGGACAATCTTAAGCTACAGTAATAGAAAGTTCTGCAGAAAGCACTTGCTAATACTGGATAAGTCTAAGTACTGAGAAATATTGGTGTGAATAATTTTTGGAGGCTTTAAGGGGTGCCTCCTGAGGTAAATTAGCTCTCAATTTAAAAACATATATATATGACCCAACATTGTGACTCTTATTGTTAGAGTTAGGACCACCATAAGCAGAAAGGCCTTGACGGTGGCTTATCATATATTTGCAAATATTTGTAACGGACGTTTCTGCGTTTTTGTGGTATAGTCTGTTACTGGTTTATGGCAGTGTTGCTGGGGCATTTTCTTTCCTGTGTTTCTGTTGCTAGCAGATTACCCCGGCCTTTTATGCACCTGTTTGCATTCACACCTATAAATATTTGTAATGGACGTTTCTGCGTTTTTGTGGTATAGTCTGTTACTGGTTTATGGCAGTGTTGCTGGGGCATTTTCTTTCCTGTGTTTCTGTTGCTAGCAGATTACCCCGGGCCTTTCATGCACCTGTTTGCATTTACCTATAAATTGATAAAATTGATTGAGCAACTTCCATTTTGTTCATTCTGTTTGGGAGCTTGTCTGGGATCAGCAGCTGAGAGGAGGAGTTGTTTCACAGCAGCTATTTTGAAGACTTTAAGGGGTGTCTCCTGAGGTAAGTTAGCTCTCAATTTAATAACATATATATATGATCCAACATTGGGACTCTCATTGTTAGAGTTAGTACCACCATATGCAGAAAGGCCTTGACGGTGGCTGGTGGCTTATTATATATTTGCAAATATGTAACGGACATTTCTGCGTTTTATTTTACAGATAGACTGTATAGTCTGTTATTGGTTAATGGCAGTGTTACTGGGGCATTTTCTTTCCCTTGTTTCTGTTAAAACAGATTACCCCTGCCTTTCATGCACCTGTTTGCATTAACCTATAAAGTGATCTGAGCAACCACCATCATTGGTATGATTAATACAGGAGAAATAGAGTGGAGCCCTAATGTATGAGGTATAATGTCACTCGTTTATCTTCAATGATTGTACAGAGCTCAATCAAGGCAAAGGCATAGCGATCACTAAAGAGGAGTAGAAGCAGCAGCTGTAACTTCTTACATGGAGCTGCTCCTTCTTGGTATGAGGATGAGATGTCTGAAGAAAGAATGGATCTCAATTTAGCTTACCTACAGACCTAGTACTGTCTCTTGTCATATGTCAGTATAATGACTCTGTAGGAATTAAATTACCCCATAGCAAATTGCGCACTCAAGGTCCTGAAAACCTTTCTTTCATATATGAAATTAATTCCACTTTAAATAGATGGACTGTGTGAAAAAAGCAGAATACTGCTGCAGATCAACAGCAATAACAACATGAAATAACTGGGCTGGGATTGTTTGACTTGGAGAGGTCAATGGAATTTATCACTGTAAGTCACTGTGAACATGCAGGAGGAACAATTTTAGAAAAGTAAGCTTGTTCTGGTGGGCTTATAAACTGTGTGCCCTTCTTGTTGCGGTATACAATCCTCTATCTTTTTTATTTTGAGTAGGCAACACATTTTGCAATTTTCCATTGCAGAGAGAAGTTATTTTTCCATGCTGGAGAAAATTCAATAAGTAAATCTATTTATGGATCTTGATTTTCCTATGAGTGGCTACTTCATGAAGAGGCTCATTGTGATGTTGGAATGTTACACCAAACTCACTATGTGGATATGTTCACTGATTGAAAAGAAAAATGTTCATTAAAACTAACACTTCCATATATTTTACAGAGAAAGCTTTTACTGAACACATGAGCACAAGTTGCTTGTTAATAAGTAAACAGTCATGTGACTGCTACTTACTTAACAGACCATTCACATAATCCTTGGAGTATTTTTAAGATGCCACATAAGGTCCTGAAGGATAAAAATAACACTGATTTAAATTTGGTTTAAGACACACTGGTACATAAATCTCTCTCACACAGGCCAGTATCAGCAATGATTTAAATACATTTAAAGCAGATAAACAAACAATTTACACTGCCATTACTGTGGGGTTTTATGTGGCATTTGTTACTTAAAGCCCAGAAACATAATGTAACCATTAATGCAGGTTACAATGTACAATAAAATATTAATATTTCTAATAAATTGAAGAGTATTTTAAATTTGCTTTGAATAACCTTTGTTCTATAGTGTTTGGGTAACATATAAAAGTATATATGCGTTTTTATATTGGAATGGCTCCACTTGCACTTAATAGCAACTTTGTTGTGACACAACATACCACACTTGTTCCTACGCCCCCCTTCCTTACACCTTGGAGAAAGGCTGCATTATATACTAGGACATGGACAAGGTGTAGATAAAACAAGACCCATATACAGACTGCATAGGACACCTCTAACTAGTGGTTTAATTCCACTGGGTCTGGCTGCTACGGAGCACAAAACATGGGTGGGCCTGAGGCAGCTGTCCACTCTGCACCCACGAAGGAGACACCAGCTTGCAGTTACAGTGCTAAACTGTCATTGGCTGGCAGGATTCTTGTAGGGGGCACTCAGCTCTCAGAGGCACTGAGCACTGTCTATTAGGATCCGGTTACCTGCTGACAATTTAGTGTGGCCACTCCTGGCTGGTGTCTCCTTGGCATGTGCAGAGCTCCTGTGTGACTGGATAGCACACTGCACACGCACTGTTTTTAAAATGTAGATATGCAGAGAGAGTTGCCTATTTTCCCATTCAGATGTCTGTTGGCATCCCTGCTATGGGTGAAGGACTTGTCTACTTCAAGTCACCTGGCTACTACTTCAAGTCACCTGGCAGACCTCTTTGGTTATAATTAGAGATGTTCACTGACGCCCGTGTTTTGGTTTTGGTTTTGGATCTGTATTAACTTCGTGTTTTGGTTTGGTTTTGCCAAAACCGCCCCCACGTGTTTTGGTTTTGGTTTTGGATCTCTATTTTTTTCAAAACTTGCAACAAAATTCTAAAATCGCATAATTTGGCTCTTTATTGTCCCTGTATTATTATTAACCCCATTAACAATAATTTCCAGTAATTTTCTAGTCAATTTTGAGCACCTCACAGGTAACAATATTATTTTCATACAGCTTAGGCCAAATGCTGCAGCGGGCTGGCTTGTTACTTACTATTGCTAAACAACAGAGCAGCGGCACAAACACACACTGCAGTTTATAGCACATCTATGAAACATTGCCACACAGCAGTGGCAGAAAACAAAAGTAGTGCACGTACTATAAGCGTCAGGGTAAAATGATGCAGAGTAATGTGTCAAAAAACAAAACAAAAAAACAAAAACAAAATAAACCCCATAAACAGAAATATTAAACAATAAATGATTAAACAATACATTTCTATACATTAAAACTAACTAACTAATGTGTCCATGTGTGTTTTAATAAACTATAATGGTGGCCACCGTGTACTAACTAGACCTAAGAATAATATATAGTGTAAATGTGTGCAAAAAATATAGTGAAGTATCGACTCACCGTTTTGCAGTCATCTGTCTTGGGATGACTTGCTAGTAGTTCTTGACCTGCTGACACAACGTCCTCCTGCTTCCTGTTCTGGGGTGCCGCTGCTAATGACCATTCGGTTACTAGAGGCCCCCCTTTTATAGTGTATTTGACGTCACAGACAGTAGAGGCTGCATCCCTCGCTCCTTCCTCCGCCACCGAATGCCAAAACCCCATGAGATCCGATGCAGGATTTGGAAGTTCGGCCTCGATGACTTTATCCGAGGTGCGCACGGAGATCTCCGACAGAAGTCACTTTGTGATTGCCACACAAATCTGTCCACAAAAAAGACAAATCTGTCACACACTGCAGTTGGGCAGAGCACAACCACAGTATAGCAGTGCCCCTATAGAGTACACAGCCCCTATACAGTACACAGCCCCACGTGGCACACCGCACAGCAGACAAACCCCCAGTAACCTCATCATATGTCTCCAGCCCCTTAATCATGTGTCCAGCTCCCTCCAGTATTCTCATCATGTGTCCAGCTCCCCCCAGTAATTTATTTCATGTGTCCAGCTCCCCCCCAGTATTCCCATCATGTGTCCAGCTCCCCCCCCGTATTC
>WWET01000622.1:552011-565882 GCA_011038615.1 Limnodynastes dumerilii
AGAAAAAAAAAATTTCTTTTAAATATTTATTAATAAATATAGATGGTGGACATTCACTTTACCAATGAACGCATCCACAAAATATTAATGATACTATTATTAATAAAACTAAAAAAGTGTTCACAGAATGGTCTCATGTTGTTGTAGGAAGTGAGCATGAATCCTCCAATAGAAACAGGGACATAGTATTGCAATTTTGCCCCACCTTATTTTGCCAGACTCAGACAAGTCCTGTAGGTGCTTCAAATGAGCTGCAATGGTGCCTAAATTCGCAAATAGGGACTTATTTTTAAGAGCATGTTCTTTCTGTAAATGGCCTATGTTAAACCAACTCTTCCCACCCCGTCCTTCAGTTGTGCAGAATCTTAGCTGTGGGAAGCAATTCCAGTCTAAATAGCCTATCCACAGATTTTTTTACATGTTGTTCAAGCACATAGTTATAATGCACAAGATATGCTTCACAATCTGGCAAAGTAGTTATTTTGGATAAAGTATAATGGACCAGAGAATCTCCAGCTTCTTAGGTGCGTATTTTTAAGAAATATGCGCAGAAGTACATTTGCGCAATCTACGTACCTGTTAGATACGTAGATTGCCTCAGTGCGGTCTTTAAATTAGTTTAGGAATTAGTAGGAAATAGGCGTGCTTATGCTGGCTCGGGGAGGATTTAGTTAGAAGTGGGAGGGATTTAGATTAGGGGAGAGGCGGGAAGAGGCATTTTCTGTGCGTAGTTTCCTTCTTAAGAAGGAAACTACACATGGTTAGTTAAAGTAGCCCTATAAGGTACCTAAAAACAGGGGGGAGGGTAGTGGCTGCATGAGTGAGTTAACTGCAGATCTGTACGCACCTAACTCATTCTTAGGTATGAAGCCGGTCCAATATCTCTATTAATTCTACAACCAGCCAATGGCCCAATTAAAATTCTTTCCGATTCTCTGGACTATAACATTTTAGAGAAGAGTCATAGACATCCTTTCACATTTGCTTAAATAATGGTACTTCATAGACATCCTTTAACATTTGCTTAAATAATGGTACTTCAGGTCAAGCCAGTTCTTCTAGTTTCAATGGTAGTGTCTTCCTTAATAGCAGACGCAGTGCAAAAGATTGTTGTAGAGATTCTCGTGTATAACTAATAAATAACTAATAAAAACCTAAGTCATTAAGAATCACAAGCCTGCGAAGTTCTTAAATGATATGTTCTTAAATTAAGCATATTTTCAAATAATAAATGAACAATGGAAAAGCAACTCGATTTGGTTTTAATTTAAAATGAGGATATTTTGTAAACTATTTTATTAAATGAATAAACTAATCCTTGCAAGTTAATCAATGACAACCGCTAAATAGTGTAACTTGTTATCTTACTTTGTGCATAATAAATAAGGGTGTTCCGGAGGTCATAACCCAGCAATTATAATGTCCAGGATGTCTTCCTTTATAATACAGATATCAGGTAATAAAAGTCTTGTTTTGTAGCAGTGCAAAGGTATCCATAAAAAAAAGGCTTACATTATTTAATAACATCTCCTGATTTAGTTCAGTTTATTTTTTTTAACTTTTACACAGCCATTCTCATTTTCTAAAGTGCTTCTCTGGTAACTTTGTTTACCTTCGGGTTAACTTTTTTAAAGGAAAGCCCATCAAGCACAGTACACAAAAGCTTTTCCTCATTTAAGTGACACTTAAAATGGTGATTATACATTAGTATGAACAGGACCACAGTGACCAGGTAAACAAACTAAAAATTAAGCATTTCACTTGCAGTTTAATTGGAGTGTAATTTAAAAATGTACATATCACTTGTACTTATAACATGCTTCTATAGCATTGTGTATTTTATGAAATATTCAGTTAGTACCTGTTTTACTCAGATATAATTGTGATATACAAGTTGGAGTAAAAACAAAACACACAAACAAACAAAAATCTCTTGGGAAAATAAAGGTCCCAAGCAAGTTTATTTAATGAAACTGTTAAAATCCCAGTGTTCCCAGGGTTTTGAATATAAATGTTGGACTATCCTGGTTATCTGTCATAGACTTGCATGGCAATAAGAGAATCTCTCATTGGACTCGGTCCAGAAGTTCGTACGTCAAGGTACTTACATATTCTGATTGTATAAGTACCCTGTGTGATTGTATTGTGTATTCTTCAGCATGAATGTTACACATAAAGATGCAATGTGATCAATGCAGGATTCCATGTGGGGACATTTTCTGTCATCAGGGCATGATGACCCAGTATATGTATGTACAGCTAAGTCCTAATGTACAATGCTTAAGCACAGGCCCTCGTTCGTAAAGGTTAAGGATTCTTGATACGATGCAAGGAAAGTGCAGGGGGGAGTGCACTACCCTTGGACATGCAGACTTTAGTATTGCACGTACATAAATCCATTGCGTATGAATGGACTTACAGTACGAGCGGCTGTGTATTCCTAATTTGGGATCCGGTCAAGTGACCTTAAAAGCAAGCGTCAATGATTTTAGAGGTCAAGTTAGTTTAATGCTTTAAGCAAATAAAGGGGCAAAATATAAATAACACAAATTAGTAGTAACATAAATTGATTTAATGTGGAAGGAAAAACTTGTGTCACCTCTACATGTCAGTGAACTAAAATTGTGAGTCCAGTCCATAACTAGCTAGTCAAATAAGGGGACTTTAAGAAGCAGTTGTTTATAGTCAGGTTACGGTACATAAAACACAATTCAATGCATGTCTATAGTTTTAGGGATACAGACAGTAAAATGACTTTAAATAGATGAAGAAGACAAGTGTGCATGTGGTGTGAGGAGTCATAGCATGATTAGAGTGGAATCAAATACAGTCAATTATTACTTATAGAAGGGACAATCTTTGCCCTGTGTTGCAGCATTTATTTTGTGACTGGTGACCCATCGTTGTTGTAGATTAATGTATTAATGAGCATGCCTAGATTTTATCCTTATATCAATCACCAGACATCAACCTAGTCAAGAGTTTATAGTGTATGAATCAATAACACTTGAGAAAGTTTTTTTCCACCACCATTGACCAGTTTTCAGTTGGATGACTTTTGAGTACAAATAAAAGTTCTGCATTCCTCTTGCATAATTCCAGGCATAGCTAGACTCAGTGCCACAACACCTACAGTCACATTGAAGGAAGCAAAGATTTGCACTATGAACATCAAGTCAACACCTACAACCAGAGACAGAATAAGGTTCGTGGGGGCCCCTGGGTAACTAAATTGTGGGTGCCCTTGCCACACATGTATATTATAAACATATGTGTTATATATATGACTCTATATATCAAACAGTAATATAAGGCACGCTCAATTAACATGAAGTGCAACACTAATATGTCCGGTGAAGAAAGACTAAAATTAAAATGCAGTCAATTTGATACACCAGATTAAGAGTTGAAGTAACCGCAGCTCCCCTTCAAGTAAAACCGATCCTCATCCAACTTTAGGACTAATCTGTAAACAAAGAGAAAAAAAGTGGGCACTTACGCAATACGTTTTTTATTCCACAATAAAAGAAAGTTGGTTAAAAACAGTAAAAGGTAGCAGCGTGTTAGATATATAAAAACATATATCAAAAAAAGAGAAATAGACAGGGAATATGTGGTGCACTCCAACTCCCTTATAAACAATGGAAATGTGTATAAAAAAATCTCAAAATTTATTATGTAAATTAAAACTTTAATAAATCCTTAAACCACTGTTTATTATTCTGAATTTATGTTACAACTAATAAAGGGATTTACGTAAACACATGGGCAGCCGATGCCAGCGAAATATAAAAACAAAGAAATAGGTGAAATAACAAGACAATAAGTGATTAAAACCAAGAGGGAATCCTGAGGTAGGTGCAGATAATTGATATAATGAGGTTCAAAATATATAATCTGAGTGAACCCTGCTTAATTGTTAGTACAACGTTGTTAGTAGCTGAAGTGGTGATATAGTAAATATTAGTGATTGAATTTAATTAGGTAATAGCAAGGCACATATCATAAAGAGATATTATAATTCCCAAAAAGTATTCCTGGTCAATATAAATATTTTAGCCAGAGAAATAGGATCTCTAAATTGATATCAATATGGTACTTAAAAAATTTTAAATTAATGTACTACTATGTGGTTCTCATAATTGCACAGCTCTCATGTTAAGTAGCAAAGTAGGGCATATAGGGCAGATAAGGTGTATATATTCATATGATGCCCAGTTTCTTCAAAACTGAAATATATAGAAACGTACAAGGTAGGTTCATACAAGACACATTGAATTTACTGCTCTAGGGGATGAATTGGCAAGCTGCTCCCAGCGTCCTGGAATGCAAAGCTGGATAGTACTCTCCGCTATCGAGTGGTCTCAAGGTGGATGGTTATGGAGGCTCAGAGTAGTAAGATGTTCGACCCTACGTGTTTCATCGGATTTCTTCGTCAGGGGGGTATGTTCTTTTGGAGCTACACATTCAATTAATCTGTCTCTAATTAGTTACAAAGGGCCTGATCCAGAGCTACGCTGTGCCGTGGTTCGTATTTACGGCCAGCGTAGCTCTAATGCACTCCCCCGACACTCCTTCTGTGGTCGGCGTAATTACACACTGTTACACCGACTGAAGGCTATCCTATTCAGCCGGCGTGACAGAGTGTAACTAAGCCAGGATCCTGAGCGTGCCGACCTAACCCAGCCCTCCCGTCCTCATTTCCCTGCCTCCCCCGTCTACCCTCCCTAACTGCAGCGTAGTTACAGAGAGGAACGCCCCCTCAATCGTAACTATGCTGCAGTTACAGATGCCGTATCCCCAGCAACTAAAAACCCTAACTACACAAGGCAACATCTGCCCGGCGCATGCGCAGATCGGCTAAACAGCCGATCTTACGTATACGCCAGCCATACCTACGACGGCGGGCATAGCTCTGGATCAGCCCCAAAATTTCTACTTTAGTTGCGATTCCCACTGCATGCTTCTATTCTTATAAGGAAGACTATTGAAAAATCGATTTTCTAAAGGAAATAAAGAGAGCTGAGCCCAGCCACTTCTCTGGAGTTTACTGCACATCACATAGCAATTGTACTGGCGGACAGCACATGCACAAATAGCAGATTGCACAATGTTGACAACTACGATCGGGCGTTTCCATAGTGACGCCGGGCAACATCTGCCCGGCGCATGCGCAGTACGGATACGGCCGCCGTAGCTCTGGATCAGGCCCATAACTGTATGAAACATTTGACTGCTTTAGACTGGTTGCCAAATTTTAATTATGAGTGGACGTGACTTGGTATTACAATGAACTCCTTGTATGATAACAGGGCTTATATGGACTTTGTTTACAATATATGATACATTGTTCAGTGTGTCTTTTTGTATCAATATATACACTGACACTTTGCTGTTTGGACATGCTTGTTGAGGGGAGAAATCTCTGTTTTTCTGCCCACCTGTTGTACATATTACAGTGGCAATTGACCACCTTAAATTGGTTATTTTTGTGTATTATATTTTCACTGGCTAACACTAGTGTATTTTAATCAGTCTTAATAAAAGTTATTTTTTAGGAGTGAGGTGTGCACAGCATAACGGTGGTCCCTTTTTCTCTGTAGGGAGGTGTTTCTTTTGAACCTCAATACATCCTTGATAGTATCTATTTTTGCCACTTTGTTGTACCCATGGTCTCGGCCTCACTGAATTTATTTATGAGACATGTTTACTCCTCCTTAGTGCTGTGTTTTTCCTTGTTTTGTATAATTGCATAAACGAGATATGTTTATGTGATTGAATAAGCACATAACAATATCTACTAATTAAACCTTTCACATTTATTTTAAACAATACGCTCACACAGGAGCGTATGGCCTCTTAGCACGCCCCCCACCCTCATTTACTTACCTCCCCCCGCCCACCAGCACCGTACTAGCGACGGCAGCCGTAGCTCTGGATCAGGCCCAATGTGTTTAAGAGAAATATGTCAATCACTTTCATCCATCCATTTTGAAAACTTTTTGCCCCTTCATGTGTGGGGTCACCCAATGGTTAATCTGGCCTTAACTGCAGCACCTATACCTATGTTATAATGTTACTATGGATTACAACATCTAAACATTTTTCATTACCCGTATATCCAACAGCCAAAGCTTACCTTAAGAGTTGTAACATAAGCATTTGGAAACAGGTGGGACATATGAACTCCAGCCCCTCTGAAATGTTCGTAAAAGTATTTTATGATCCTTTGCAATCTGGAGTGATCTGAATAGTGAAACTATGTACTGGCATGACCACCAATGGGGAGGTTATAGTTATGTTGCACTTCTTAGCTTTTTGTCTTTAGCCTGTTTACTCCCCATATTCTGACCTTAAAGTTCCTCTGCACCTCTTCATTTTCTTTCTTTTTTTCCCTCTGTTGTCACTGGATTCACTTTAAAGTCAATAGCAATGACACTGCAAATAGCCAGGAGTCCTGTGACATGCACCACATGGTTATATGTATGAGAGGCTGAAATGGTACTGTCTTTTTAGTATTATGGGTGTTGCTAGGGATGCCTCCCAACCGAGATTACTCTAGATAGTACATAATATTAAACAGGCACCTGGAATTGTGTTTTTTTTTTTGGATCGCAGAGCAGAAGAAGAAGGAAAAGACACGGACATGGGGGTAGATCCAGAACTATGTTTGCCGTACGTTTATTCGCGTAGCGTATTTTTGTGCGCGTAAATTCGTTACACTCCCCTCGGCACACCCCTTGCACGGACGTATTTTGTTAAGATACGCTTTCCAAACCCTACCTTAACTTTTTCCAACGTAACCGCATTCATACGCACACGTGCGTATGGGCTCGACGAATTTACGCAGCTAAGCACGCCCATACTGTACACTTTAAATACAAACCCCCGCCTACTTCACGTATTTCAGACGTATTTTAGACGCACTTAAAATTGGCACGCGCACACGTAAGTATTTACACGACACATACGTGAATGGCCCATACGTTCACAATTACGCTACACTATTGAGCGTATTTTCTATGGTGCGCATGCGCAGTACTTACAAAAACGCAATTTTACGTCTCCGCCACACGTAAATTTGCTCCGAATCGTTGTTCTGCATCAGGCTCATATTCTTTTGCTATGGTAGACCGAGCACTATGCCTAGTGGCATAATTGCTGTAGGGGTAAGGGGTGCAGCTGCTATGTCTATACAAAAGAGAGCATGTCACTGAGAGGAAGAAGTAAGGAGATAGCAATGATAAGTTAATGATGAGAGGAGGATGTTAAACAAATAAGATTGAGATTGGAGACTGGAGAGAATGTGGGGTTGCATAGATACAGGGGTAGAAAGGATGAATGGAGACATAAAGGGGCAGGAAGGATGGCTGGGTTCACAAAGGGGCACAAACAATGATTGGAGACATACAGAGGCAGAAAAGAAAGTTGGAGACACACAGAATTTTTGGAGGCATATAGAGGCGGAAAGGATGGTGGAAGATATATATGTGAAGAAATGATGGTGGAAGACTTACTGGGGGATAAAGGATGGTTGAAGACATATGCAGGGAGGAAGGGGGGCTACTATTGTAGAAGAAAGTAGTCTTTATTTTACAATGGTCCCTAGAATGTTATCTGTCTGGTAAATATGTCAAATAACTACAGTGTAAATGTGAAAAATAATAGAATACATGCTTGTTACACTGAACTACTGAATTGGTCTGTGGGTGCACCTGATGAAACACTCTTTATTTTTATATTGTGAAAAGATCTGTCTGTGCAGTGCTATTATGACATGTAGAAACATGCTAAACTAATCTGGCAATAAAACCTATTGTACTGAAACAAAACCAATCTCTCAACATGACCATGGGTGCATTTTTAAGTGTTATATTGAAATATCAAACACATGCAAATATTATGTACATAAATGTCCCAATAAAACATTGTTTGAATACCATGTCATGTAGTTGGGTTTATCATTTTTTTAAAAGTGCACTTCTAACTAGTACAAGTAAATAAAAAGTGGAGAGAAAGATGCTTTGTGTGCTTAGTTGTACTGCAGGATCATTGCATTGTCACATTCAAGAATCCAATGAGAGATATGGTTAAAAATATTTTTTTTAAATTTCACAACTTGAGGCTTGAGGCACTACACTTTTGCAGCAATTTTATGGCAATTGAGGGACTGGTTATTTAAAACCTCAATTTACACCAATACTTCACCAGATAATGGGTTGCTTACTGATCTAAACTTGGTATCATTTCTTAATATACACAATCAAGAAATCGAACAGTCACTACGGGAAAACCATTTATTGTGGTCAACAGGTCGGGTCTGGCACATTCTGAGACACAGGTTTAACTTGAATTCAATCTCCTCTTAACACCAAGGGTTAATTTATAACCAAGACTTTACACAAGGAAGGCAACCTACCTCTACCCCTTTAGATTATGGCAAGGGCAAGGTCTTCTCTCCATCTCGCTTTAGTGGAGAACCAAAGTAAATGGCCTTTGACATTTTAGCAAGCAGTGGAATGCTTTGAATTTCTAATAGCATTCCTGTTTGCATATCTAGGCGTGGGTTGGTGGTGAGACTGGTCCTTTTTTAAAAGGGACATTTTATACCAACCATTTGTGAACTGGCTGTCAAATCGATTGCTTCTGCCTCACAGAGGAGAAGCAATTGATCCTCCGAAGAATGAAGATGCAGCGATGAATGGTAAGTATTAATGTAATCCCAACCCTTATCCTAATCCTTACCCTAACCCCCCCTTCCATTACCCTAACCCTAAGCCTCCCCTTCCATTACCCTAACCCTCTCCTCTCCGCAGCCTGATCCTAAGACTCCCTTCCCAGTAGCCTAATCTTAAGACTCCCTGCCCTGCAGACTGACCCTAAAACTCCCCTACCCACAGCCTGACCCTAAGACTCCCCTACACACAGCTTGACCCTAACACTCCCTTCCCCGCAACCTGACCCTAAGCCTCCCTTCTCCGCAGCCTAAGACTCCTCATGGACTACTAATCCACATAGACTCCCCAATAATACCCACCTGTCCAGCTGGGTTTGCGCCGGCGTTTTCCAAATTAATGAATGGGTAAGTATGCTGAAAAATACATTTGGCATACTTACACATTCATTAATAAAATCTTCTATTAGCGCTGTTTTCAAGGGACAACCAAAAATTAGCTTTCAGCTTACTCTATTTCGGAAACAGCATTTTTCTGCCGGAGACTGCATCCTGTATATTTTCAGACCCAACACTACTTATTGACCGTGATTCACCATCTCTCCAAGACGGATTGACATAACAGCCTGGACTCCTTTTTATCCCAAACACAACCTTCTCATAAAGTATATTCATTCTCTATATGGTATAAGAATCTCAGTGACTCACTTGAATATGAGACAGTTAGTTCAGGCCTCTGAACATTACGCACCCACATTTCCTAGCTAACAGATGCTGACCTTTTGAAAGCACTAACTTTATCTTGCAAACTGTTCCCAACTAGTAGATATGCAGAATTTTTCTACAATGTCTTTCATAAAACATATCTAACACAACAGGGAAGCTTTCATTTGGCAGAGAAGTATGCCGCACCAACAAGGTAAATGGAGTGGATAAACCCCACTGTGGGGGGTGCTACTATACGGCCCAAAATAGCCAGATTAACACAACAAAAGTTTGAACCCCAAAGGGCCAGATTTACTAAGCTGCTGGTATGGAAAAGTGGAGATGTTGCCTATAGCAACCAATCAGATTCTAGCTCTCACTTTCCTATTACATACTAGAGAATGTCAGCTAAAATCTGATTGGCTGCTATGGGCAACATCTCTACTTTTCCAAAGCCGCAGCTTAGTAAATCTGGCACATACACAGAGTCTCAGGAACTTCTAAACACAGTGCACTTAATCTCACTCCCAATTTAAATAAAATTCCAACACAAGACACTGTCCTAAGGTGCCAAAAAGTACATCAATTTATTCAGTCAAACTGGTATTCGAAATGGTATTTAAAAGCGAAATATTGAAAACCAGACAGGGTACCTTCACTTAGTATTGCCACGTAACATAGTAAGTAAATATCGTAACAAGGTCATCAAAAAGTATAAGCCAAAATAGCAACATTGTGACACACTCTGATACTCAGCCAAAAGATGAGAAGTAAAGTCCAGGATCCACATGGAGACTCCCTGGTGCAGCGGCTCAAAGCACCACCCTAAGCTAGTCCGGTGGAAGTCTGTCCCTGGCCATAATACCAGCCTCACTGCCAAGCTTTACAATTCCTTGCTTGTATCTGGCTCTCCCTGGACTCTAGGATGAATGTGGGAGTCTGGTCCTGTTCCATGTCTCTAGTGAAGCTCTCTTAGTCGGGGAGATCAGAAGAGGGGTCTTCGTGCACAGAGGCTGCCCGCCATGCAGCTTCTCCTCTGTGTGATGCAACCCCATGTGACAAACAGATTAGATCTCATGCTTTAATCTGTTCCATGGCTGATGTGTCTTGAGCCCGGCATTTCTGAGATGCCAACCACACAGCAGTTTGGATCCAAAGGAAATGCTCAGGTTGGGTTCGTACAGAGCAGGTAGTGGAATTGTTCCAGAAGTCAGTGGAGTCAGACATTTTCCTCCAATACCCACCTTAAATTGGAAAAGCAAACTTGGGGCTGTACTCATACCTAAGAGTGAGTGAAGTGCGGACAGATCCGCACCTAACTCACCCGTCCTGGCCCTAACCTGCCCCCCGTTTTTAGGTACCTTATGGCACTTTTGAGTGCCATAGGGCTACCTTATCTTACCGTGCGTAGAAGGAAACTCCACACGGACATTGGCTCTTCCCGCCTTCCCCGGCTAATCTAAATCCCTCCCTCCTCCCACTTCTACCTAAACACTCCCAAGGTGGCATTAGGGCTGCCTCTTTCTTACTAAACTACTGGTATGTAGATTGCATAAATGGCCTACTACGCATGTGTAAATATACGCACCTAAGTAGCTGAAGCTTCTTAAGTGTGAATACGGTCCCTGGTGTTTCATTGGCACTGACAGAGGTTCAGGGTAGAAGTATTAATTACTAAAAATCAACATACCTCCAAAAGTATCTTGGCCTTGAAATCCCATTCTGTCATAATCATTTTTCATTAATATTACTAATCTAATTTTGTTGTGTGCAGGCAGTATGATACCATGTCTAATTAAAATGTAAATAAAATTGTCAGTATCTACATTGTGTGTTTTACCTTGGTCAAAAACGTAAACATAAATGAAATCAGTAGAGTAACAGTCGTTGTGTGCAAGTCAAATATATGCACTTTGCAATCCTTTTCAAACACTGTGCAATGTAAATGCTAAGTTTGTATAACAGAACAGTTTAAAAGAGTGTTAACATTTTGCCTATCTGGTTGTTTGATTAAACAGTGTACTTCATGAGCTTCTGTTTTATCCAAACTTGGTAAGCTTGTTGAAGACAGACAGAACATTCTGACGGGCAAAGGAAAGATTGAGCCCACAGTTATTTTACCACACACATACACACAAACAAAATACTCTCTGTAAAAGGATAATATTTTTTTAATCACATCAAAAAAAATAAAAAAAATAAACCTCATATTATTTTGAATAGGTTTAATTTAAACTTGTAATCAAAGAAAGCGTACTATATTATCAGTAGGAACAACATAATTACACAATGAACATTTTCCACAAAGGTAAATTATAAGTATGTGAATGAAAACAACTTTGTAACCATAACCACCCCTGCATTAGAACACTACATTTAATAGAAAGTTTTTTGTTTTTTTCAAATGCTGCCTTAATTATATGACATTTAATGAAATTCTTGTTTAAATACATGTATAATCAAGTATGAACAGGTATATATTATTTATTCACATTGTTTGCACTCGTGTTCTTTTTTTATGTCAATGGACCTTTTTTTAATTTTGCTCTTTAATTTGTAAAACACTGATTTCTACCTACGCATTATTCAGTTGTCAGAGTTAGAATTAAAATAATTTTTGCATTGACATTTTATGAAAACAAATAAAACTAACGATATAAATAACACTATAGCATAATATGCTGACAGTATTTAAAATACATGTGTTTTTTTTTTAAATAAATAAGAGAATATGTAACATTTCTCAATACTGAAATTTTTATAAAATCTGTTTTTATTGAAATAATTTATTGCAATATAAATATTAAAAGGTAAGTGTAAAAATCAGTGTTGAGTGAACTATAGTTAAATTATTAATACTACCAAGATTGATGGTGGCTGGTGGTGTGTTTAAGAAAAGTGGAAAATTCCTGTGGATAATACAGGTGTATCTTTTTCTCGTGAGCTGCCCAATGTACATTTTGGCAGATTATATTGCAAGCCTGTCACTCCCCTCTCTCGTGCGTGCTTTATGGCTGCCATAAGCCTACCTTAATTGAAATGTGCGGATCAGTGGTCCATACAACCGCTAATCTGCTCATAAATGTGAAAATTAACCTTGGCGGGTGGAGGGGAAGCACAGTCTCTTTGTATGCAAAAATAATACAGAACTTAATTCCGCATGATAAAAGTTATGTACGTAAAACGCACATAACATCTGGAGGGCGCATACGCCCTCCAATCAAATCACCCCACTTGCACACTTTGCGTGCGTAAGTGGGGTGCCGGACACAGGTCTGAATCCAGTCCTTAGTCCTCAAAGAATACAAATAGGGCCACAAAAGTTTCTCATGTTGAAGTTGTGATGTACCAAGTACAACCTTTACATAACTGGTTTACCAAACTACTCAAATTTTGCAGACCATTTTTCGGGAATAACAATCATGCCATGCTACACAGCTGCCCTCAAGACCTATGTTTGTAAATACATGAGGTATTAAAATGGAAACAGAAACCAAAGGGTCAAGTGACCAGAAGACAGCCCAGAGTTTGTATAACCAGTAAACATTTTACTGGTTGCCTGGAGTCCAGCTGAAGCTAGAAACAACCTGACATAGTTCCTGAGGAACGTCTCCTGTAGATCATTGCACTCTATAATTAGACTGGCCTGTTTACTAGACTTTACTTGATTTATAGAAAAATATAGAATGTGACGGAAGATAAGAGCCGCTTAGCCCATCCAGTCAGATCGAGAGAGGGAGGGGGGAATATATTTAATATTTATGTCCTTTCTCCTTGTCCACCTCCAAGCCATTAATATTTTATATACAGACAACTAATAAATTGAGGAGGAGGGGCGAGGATGTCATGCAGGGGAGAGCAGGGGCGTTCTGTAAGTCCGTAAGACTATTTCAGTCATCTAGACTTGCAGTATGAAGCCATGCTCTTGTGGTTATATACACATTTCATATATTTGAATAGAAGGGCAGTCTATGTTCTTTTGTTACTGTTACAGCTTCTTTGGCAGTCTGATCCCTCTCCAATATGGCTGCTGCACATTTTAAAATTGAGGAGTATCTTATCACAGACATCCTGAATACACATTTTGCAACACAGATAGAGACTTACAGGACTACATGAGATGAACTAACACTGGGCAGATGAATCTAACCCAATATAGCTATATGGTGAGCTAATCTTTATGTGCTGGGACAGTGTTTTCTATTGTTTGGTATGGAGTGCTAGGCTTGTTTTTTGAATATAAATGGAACTGACGCTCTCGAGTGATCCATTGATTGTAACGCTGAGTGTGGATACAGAAGGAATCTGGCATTGATGCAACTGAAGTGAAAGCTTAGCTGGATCTAGTCCATAGTTTCCAGGACTGTACATACACAGTATTCCAAGTTCCTATGACCTGTGAAGTGGCATTACTACAACTACTTACTACTACTTCTCTCTTTCTGCTAATGATTACTCTCCTTGGGCCTGATCCAGAGCTACGATGTTACAC
>WWET01000622.1:566240-583253 GCA_011038615.1 Limnodynastes dumerilii
ATCTACGATTGGGCGTTTCCATAGTGACGCCGGGCAACATCTGCCCGGCGCATGCGCATTACGACTACGGCTAGCGGCTAGTCGTACTAGCGACGGCGGCCGTAGCTCTGGATCAGGCCCCTTATGCAACTTGGTTAATTTTAAACTACATATAGTGGTACCAAATAATAACTCCTCGATCTCTTTCCTCCTCAGTAGTTTCTAATGCAGTGTTGTACATGATATATTGAGCCTTTGAGTCCTGAATTTAGCATTTTCCTTAACATTTAACAGTTGTTACCACACTCTGGACCAGACATAAATCTAAGTAGAAGAATAATGTATAACATCTGGCAAAAATTTTATTTTTAATTTCATTTTATATTTATAACTAGTGCAATTGTACAAAAAAAAACCATACAGATGATTTGACATTGCCGTGTAGTTCACAGTATGATGAACTACAAGGCAATATAGGACTTATATTTGTACATTTGTTTGATTGTTATGCCAAGTAGTAAGGGTTGTAAAGTTAATTAAGAAATCTGTACACATGACATGTACTTGTGAAGTAAATATAGATAAACGAGGGAAAAGCGTGATAGGAGGAGTTTAAAATAGTCAATGTGGGTCAGGGGGGAGAGAATGTAATGTGAGTAGCAGTGACAGAGTCTGGAAACAGGGCAGTAACATTAGTTGCGCTAACAGACTATTTACCATTACAGATTTCTATGTCGTCTTCATTTTAAATTAGGATGACTCAGAAATCTTCTGGTAGTGTCCATGGATTGTAACTACGTGCATGCCAGGAGAGTATTATATAATAATAATAATAATAATAATAATGGACCAGATCCACATTTGGCTTTGACATTTAGGGTGAAAAGTTTAAAGAGCCCTGAAATGGACAGAAATCCAGTGCAAGATTTGGCGAGGTAGAGTGGCATTAGAGGTAGAGTTTGGCGGCAGTATTGACGATAGATTCGAAGAGGCCGAGATAAGTAACAGGAAGGCCAGTAAGGAGAAGGTTACAGTAGTTGAGGTGGGAAATAACAAGAAGAGAAGGGTGTTGATAGCATTGGTGGATAGAAAGGCTCTGATGCATGCAATGTTGCTGAGGTGCAAGCAGCAAGAATGAGAGAGGGCATGGATCTGAGGGGGGTGAAGATGGAGTAGTCAGGCATGACAGCCAGTGTGCTTAAGGAGAGATGAAGTCATTGGTGTTCACAGTCAGATTACAGCTTAAAAGTAAAGCTAGTTATTATCTCTGTGCGGTAATTAAAAACAAAGATTTCTCCCTGCATGCAAAGAATAAAATTCTTCAAGTCCATGTTTAATTTCCCACCTGCTATTCTTTTATTTTCCAATTCAGTAATACTAACTACTACTTCTACTACATCTAATCATAGTACTAATACTACTACTATCACAGCTACTACTATTACTACTACCATCACTACTGGGCAGCAAGGTAGCTCAGTGACTAGCACTTGTGTCTCCCAACACTGAGGTCATGAGATTGAATCTTGGACTAGACCTTATCGGTGTGGACTTTGTATGTTCTCCCTGTGTCTGTGTGGGTTTCCTCCCATACACCAAAAACATGCTGGTAGGTAAGTTGGATGCTGATAAAATTAACCCTAGTGTGTGTGTATGTGTTAGGGACTTCAGTATGGAGCTCCTATAGGGGCAGGGACTAATGTGAACATCTAAATATTCTCTGTAAAGCATTGCAGACAATTTGTGGTGTTACATAAATAAGCATTAATAACAATACTGCTATTACTATTAATAAAGAACCAAAAAAAAAAATATACAAGCTACTGTAGATGAAAGACATATTAAAAACATCCACAAATGGACATATGTTTTAATTTAAGTACACGTGTTTCTATGTAATGTCTATTTAAGTCATCATCCTTTTAATCTGCAAGATGTAAATGTTTGTCATACTTTCATTTCTGTTTTTTGCTAGCTGAGTGATAGATAACATAAGCTCAGAGCTTTTATCTGTTGAAAGTGTGAGAGGAAACTACCATTCTGGCTGATGGAAAGTGTTACTTCAGCACAAAGGAAGGAAGGGTGGCATACACAAGTGCAAGCAGAGATGTTCGCCTTTATAGGTTGTGGTTGTTGCTATTGTGGAAACCTTGCAAGAAACTGTCAAGGCACAGTCATTACAAATGAAGCCATTAGCTTTGTATAAATAACTGTAAGTACAGAATTGGCAAAGAAGTAAGATAGGTCACTAGCAATACTGCATATCATTAATGCTTCGAATATGCAGTTCCCCTCATCAGTTATGTCCCTGTAGCCAGCCAAATATGCAACTATTAGGGAACAGGTCAGTAGGAGGACGGATGCTAATTTAATTTGAAGATTGTCTCTTTGTATCATTCTATTACTACAATTTTGAAGATACTGTACTATAATTATAACATCAATAATTGGCCAGAACTGTAGCAATTAAGCAGCAATTCAATGCATTATTATAAATAAAAACTTCTATTAATTATATTAAGGCATCCTTAAAATGTAACTGAATTTTGTCTGAATTTTTCTTTTTATAGAAATGTTAAACAATGTTGCTGTGAATATATGACATTCTCTCTTAATTATTCAGACAGCATTAAAATTCATAGTTCAAGGCAAAACTAAGATGGTCCTTTTGATCTTCCTTATCCTGATAAATTTTTAACACTTCTTGTTCATGTAACCATCATCTATCAAAGAGACAGTGGAAATAGATCTCTCCAGTATTAATGTTCAGTGGCTAGAGACAACACTTATGGCTTCAGAGGAAGTCACCAAGGAAGAGATAGTGTGGATGTTGCTAGGCAATTAAGACATACAATACAATATATTAAAATACACTACAATGTTTCAAAGCATTTGTGTATCACATTGCATGCCAGTGTAAAAGCAAGGATACATGTAGATAAAGATATAGATAGATAGATAGATAGATAGATAGATAGATAGATAGATAGATAGATAGATAGATAGATAGATAGATAGATAGATAGATAGATAGATAGATAGATAGATAGATAGATAGAGCAGGTGTATATAAAATCCTAGATAAACAAGTTTTTGCTAGAACAAATGTTCACCTGGTGCCAAACTGATCCTTGCTTGTGATCTATGTAACGCTAAAGGTATACATATATTTAACTGTATCCTTATGTATCTATTATGTAATTAAATGCAAAAGTTAGGTGAGTTTTACAAATTACTGAAATTCCCAATTTATATAAAGGAAAAAAAGATTATAGGGAATATAAAGGAATAGCGAAACTTTCTTTCCAGATACTATTGTATAATGTACACAATTGTGCAGAGTTTTTTTTTAAGTTGGAAGCAGAGAATGATCTTGTGTGTAACAACCTGTAGCACATACCAGCAGCTGGTACAATACTATACATGGAAACAACTTCACATCTAGATTCATTGCTGCAGACGTTTAAGTGTGACTGATGTATTTACAAAAGAAAGAGAAGTGGAGGGATCACAGTTAAATTGCAAAAATATTGATACAAAGGAAGTAATTCACTAAGGTGCAGAACTCTCAAAGCTAAAAAGAGGACATTGGGGTCAGATGGGATACAACTAAGGATTCTTAAATGGGTGCTGGCAAAAACATTAACACTACTATTCAATTAGTCACTAATAACAGAAGTAATTCCAAGAGACTGAAAAATAGCAATTGTAGTCCTTCTGCATAAATGTGGAAGTAGAGAAGAAGCTAGCATCTATCAGGGAGTCTTACATCAGTAGCAGGGATATTGATGGAAACACTGTTAAACAAACAAACTGTAAAATATCATAAATCCAGCAATATACAGACTCCCAAGCAGCATGAATGCACTTGGGGGAGATCTTGTCAAACAAATGTTATAATTTTTTATGACTAGGTCACGAAAGTTGTAGGTCAATGGGGAACTATAGACATAGCTTATCAAGACTTCAGTAAGGCTTTTGACACTGTGTGAAATCCCAGACTGAAATAAACAGGACAATCTGGGATTGGATTCAAAGATGGCTTTGTGGATAAGATCTTAGTTGCAGGATAACATAGGGTTGTATTTATTTATTAACAGGTTTTATATAGCACTGTCAGATGCTTTACGGAGGATATTTAACATTCCACTGCTTTTTTGTAAGAAAAAAGGTGGCGGAACTCACATCAACTCACATGCGACCACAGGTCCAATCACAAGCCAAGCAGCGCCACAAGACGAGCAGTGCCATCACAGCCAGCGCGGACACATGCATCGGACTCCACACACAAGCAGCCTGCATGCACCGTTTTAATGATTTTAAAAGTTTTAAAACTTGGAAAAACCGTCCAAAAAAAGTGCTAGATCTCCAGTGCGTTCTATGACAAAAAAAAGCACTGTAACATTCACATTAGTCCCTCCCCATTGGTTTTACATTCTAAGTTCCATAACACAGACAAACTAGGACTAATTTATTCAGCAGCCAATTAAGCTACCAGCATGTTTTTGGAGAGAAGTAGTAAACCGGAGCACCCAGAGAAAACCCGTGGAGACACAAATAGAGCATACAAACTTCACACAGGTAAGGCCTAGTCCAGGAATTGAACTCATAACTTCAGCGCTGTGAGACACAAGTTTTACTCACTGAGCCATCCTGTTGCCCCATAGTAAGTGTAATTCTTTTTTCAGATGTAAGGGTTACCAATGGAGTTCCCTAGGGGTCTGTAATTGGACAAGGACTATTTAATATCGTTATTGGTGATATTACAAAAGAAATGTATTACTTAAAGTAACTAGGGGGTCTGCCTTTTTATGGTATCTAGGGAAAGTATGCCTTTTTGCTGATGACACACAGCTATTTAACAGAATAAGCAAATTACAAGGGGTAAACAGAAGGATTGATGATCTAGGTAGACTGGAGGAATGGTGAAGAGTGTGGCAACTAGAGTTGATGCTAAAAAATGCTAAATCATGTACTTGGTGCTCAAAAAACCCCAAAAGCTCAATATAGCATTAACAGCGCTACGTTAGTAACTGCTGAGAAGGAAAGGTATCTAGGAATCCCTGAGAAAGGCAAGTCAGATGCTTGGTTGCATAGGGAGAGGAATTAGCAGCTTTTAAGGTCATTGGTACTGCCTTACCAGGAATGCTGTGTTCAGTTCTGCAGGTCATATCTCCAGAAGGACATGAATACATTAGACATTGTGCAAGGAAGGGCAACTTAAAATGGTGCATGTCATGCATCACAAAACAAACAAAGATAAAGAAACAGATACACTAGATAAACATGTATAGCTTGGAGATGAGCAATACCCCCGTATACCCCCTCACTTTGAGCCCTGGATTGGAGGGTGTTAGGTTTAGAGAAAATGTTCAGAATAGTATTTTACTGAAAAGGTAGTTGACAAAAGGCTAACACAGTAAAACTATTTAAACATTCTTGGGATAAATATAAAGATATCCTAAATCTTAAACTAAATAAAAGATCAAATGAATTTAGGATCATTATTGTTTCAAAAAATTAATTGGGCAGATAGGAAGAGCCACGAGTCAAACCATGTTTCAATGCGAGAGATGCAAATTATACATTTATTTTTGTTTGCATGCAGGGAAAATACTGTTTGGTATATTACACATACATTGAACAGCTTTTGTTTATAAACCCTAATTTCCATTTTAACTACAGTGTTACAATTAAATAAGTTCAGACAAGGCCTTATCTGAATGGAGTTTACATGTTCTCCCTCTGTGTCTGTGTGGGTTTCCGCTGGGTGCCCTGGTTTTCTCCCACATGCAAAGAAAACACGCTAGTAGGTTAATTTGTTGGTGACTATATTAACCCTAGTGTATGTGTGTGGTAGGGAGTGTGGGAGCAGGGACTGATGTGAGTGACAAGTGTTCTCTTTATAATATCTGGAGGGTGGCAGGTTCAGGGGAAGTTTGAGGAGGAATTGCTTCAAAGAAAAGTTGGTGGGTGGTAAGGGTAGACTAGATGGGACAAGTAGTTCTTATCTGCTGTCAAATTCTACATCCAAAGAGCAATCTATCAGGAATGGATTTAGCAACTGTCCTTTAAGAAAAAATTCTCTATTACCAAAACAAATATTATAGACTGGATCCACAGATCTAATTCTTAAACAATTAGGTCTGTTAATAAGGGATGCATGGAGATCCAAAATCATAGGACTACGCTATCTATGCACAAGGATGATTGCTCCGCCAATCCTTCCCCTTGCACCAACAAATTCCTATAGCCTTTCAGACTTCTGCGAATGCAAAATGGTGGTGAACCATAGTCTAATGTACGAAATGTTTAAGGAAATAATCATTTGGGTGTGTTTAAATCTTACTTAGTGTTACTATACAGTATGCACTGCACACAAATTCAACAAGCAAGCGTTAAGTTATTTTCTGTTAAACACTATGAATGTTGAAATTTGGTCCTTTATAAATTGTATGTCTGCTATGACCTCAGATCTCCAGATGTATGTTTCCATTGCGCTTATCAGATAATTCCATATCAGATACAAGAAGGAAAGTGGGCAAGTTGTCAACTTTTACTTGGAACTAGACTAGTCAGGTGATAAAAATGTGACTTAAGAATAACTTTAAAAAAAATGCTAAAAATGTGCAAATATGCATTATGTGGTTATGATGAGTAAGCGTTTTAACCCTAATTTGATTGTAATAATTGCTTAAATAAATATGTGTATGCCTTCTACTTAACATTAACATGTCAATCTCAATTTAGCCTGAAATAAGTCATTTCAACAGACTAATGCCTAATAAAACGGAGAACTTCTTTTTGTGTGGCATTGGCAAGAAGGCCAGCCACCTGTTCTTTTGAAAGATTAATGAGCAAGATGTTAGGTTCTCCCACAGTCTTGTATTGTCTGATTTTCCAAATCATCTACATTTTCCTTGTCTATATTTTTATCTTTGCAAGTACATTCTGTAGAGCTTGACGCATAGTACAAACTGTACTGTGCTAAACTATAATATTCTAATGGTATAAAATTCTTTATTCCCTCGGACAAATGTTACCAATAGCAAGCTTAAGAATGACATACACATTGTTTATATTAAATACAGGAATAAGGAATAGAGATCTCATAATGTTGAATAAAGAACACTATAATAATGAAGCTTTCGTATTATAAACAGTCCATCCAAATCTTTATTTTAGAGCCTAAAGAAAATAATCATAGATCCATGTGATCAGCATAAGAATTCTGTGAATTAGAGTTAGCAATTTTCAAGTGTGTCTCTTTTTAGCAACAAAAAAATAGATCTGATAAACTAAGACTAAGACTAAGGACTGGATCCAGACATCCGCACGCTTTACGTAAGTGCGGGAGTCTGTCTGTCCGACAGAGAGAGGGGAGTGAACTCCGCCTGTCACTCCCCTCTCTTGTGCGGGCTTTATGGCAGCTTACGCTTTCAAGCAAATTCTACTAAATAAGATTTAAACAAGATTTAACTAGGGGAACAAAGATGTCTTTGTCTATCAAGCCACCTTTCTTTAAGAGATTGCTGTACTCGCCGGTACTTGGATGCTCTCAGGCTTCGTGTAGTAGTAGCTTATCACAACACCACAAACTGAGGGAGTATGGATCCAAGAAATTAGTACACCCCATAGTGAACGTAGGTGGTAGCAGAAGCCAATAGACTGACTAAATCAGATAGACAAGAACTAGACATGGACAAAAAAGTAACACAGATACAGACACTTTACAACTGACATTCTAAATACCAAAATTGCTGTACAGAGCAATAGATACAAACAGAGAGGAACACAATTATAGGTCAAGGATACACCCCATGGTATATCTGAATACAAGGTCTAACTAAACAGCAAAAGACTAACACAAATATAAGTCAAATACAGTAAATGGGCAAGGAACAATACACTGGCACATCTATATGACTGGCAGGGAGGCTAATCCCTACAAACTATTTAAAACACAGTTCACCAATGAGCAGAAGTCTTACAAGGATATAATTAACCAATGTCTTGGCTGCTAGGGAACCAGCTTTGCCAAACAATGGTTACGCACCATTTTAAATGAGCATCCTGGCTGCCTAGCAACAGCTAGGATAATTAAGCAGAAAAATTCTTCAGCAGCATCATGACTGCTTAGCAACAACAAGGACAAGACAGACTGAGCCTCTGTGAGTAACATGTACTGAACTTCTCTTCTTGGGCTGGATCCAGAATTTAAAGTAAAGCTAAAACTATGTGTTTTTATTTGGATTGTAGATGTTAGACTTAAGTAGAATGATACTTTTGACAAAGGGGTTGAATTGAGTTTGCAAGTGGGCATTCCCTCTTAGTCAAGTTACCATATAGGTATTTTCTCTCGGTGGGAGTCCCCGCATAGAATGCGGGTATGGCAAATTAGGGACAGACGAAAGTTCCTTTTTGGCTGTCCCTATTTCGAATAGCCATCTATTTTAGAATTTTTTTTCTGAATGGGTGAGTATACTGATTGGCATACTCACCCATTCAATTTCAGAAACGCTGCCGCAGGTCCCAACGCTTCACCGGACCACCAGAAAGGTGAGTAACCTGCAGGGAATGGTGGGTAAGGGTCAGGCTGTGGGGAAGGGAGGGTTAGGTTCAGGCTGTGGGGAAGGGAGGGTTAGGGTCAGGCTGCGGAGAAGGGAGGGTTAGGGTCAGGCAGCGGGGAGGGGAAGGGAGGGTTAGGGTCAGGCTACAGGAAATGGTGGGTTAGGGTCAGGCTGTGGGGAATGGAGGGTTAGGGTCAGGCTGCGGGGAAGGTTAGGGTTAGGGTAATAGAAGGGGAGGGATAGGGTCTGAATTAGGGGAAAGGTTGGGGTTAGTTTTAACATTCACCTTTTGGAGCACCGTGTTCTTACCAGGGTCTCACACTTATTTCCTCTTGCATACCAAATGAACCTTTCGTGCACTTTGGTTTTCTCATATCATTTCTGCTACCTTCTCTCACACCCCCTGTTTTCTCTTCTGCCATTACCTTCAGAAATCCATTAATCTAGTGAAGCAATACCATTCTGACAACCTGTCTCAAGCTACATTCTTTGCAACACTTATTTCTCTATTGGTGTCCAAATCCATTGAAAATGAAAACTATATAAACAGTCTCATTAGCAGGGTCCTCTCTACCCTTTGTCTACCTTGTAGATACCTTTCCTACGTACATAAAATTATTTTCAGCGTGCAGGGCTGCAGAGCTTTATGATTCTTTACAAATCCACATTCCTCATAGTCGTGAAAAATATTTAACAAAATAATAAGTAATGAGATATTTACCCCTACCACCATACTTAGTACATATGACATTATGTACAAAATGTGGAAATACCTGTTAGACACAGGAAACTTGCACAGACCATGTACTGTAAAGATAAGACAATTTGTCCTTTCCTAGGTATTTGCTTATCTTATATATCATCTGTAAATCATTTAGGCAATCTGATTTTGCAACAGTTTATGAATGGCAATGATTGGGAACTTAATCCAGTAGTATATGCCTTGCTAATTATTAAGCTAATTTCAGTACCAAAATGTGTGGTATATGACCATTGTACAGCTGTCATTTATAAAATCAGTTTATTAAAAAAAAAAAAAATGACACTGGACTGGATCTAGAAGTCCTCTGCTGCTGTGGCCGAATAAGCTCTCCATAGCAACAGCAGAGTTCACATCGCCTTACGATCCTAGATTCCGTGACTGTGAGAGGAAACTAATCCTCTCGCAAATATGAAACTTCCAAACATGCGTCCCTACCTTAAAATATATTCAGCAGCCCTACAAAATATGGGGCTGGTGCATAAATAAGGATTGTAACCAAGCCCTTACTGTAAAACTCTAAAACATTAGACCGATTACCTCCAACGGATATTCTTACATACCAATTCCCGATTCATATGCAACCTCCTCCTTCCCGAAAAGTCCAGAGCGGACCATTTGCGTTGGAGCACCATTTGGAGTTTATGTTAGATTCCATCACACTCACCTGGATTACAACTAATTTACTACACGCTGAAGCCAGTCCAGACTTGTGAGTATGTTATAAGGATCTTACCAACCAGGTCAATGGAGTGAGGTACATTCTATATATGAACATATGAAGCATTTTCAATCAGATTATCATTTTGTACTACAAAGCAATTTTATCACTATATCCTATACTTATTGGATTTGAAGGTATCGGTCTATGTGACTTTCACTGCCCATAGTATTCACAAATATTTACTATTTAATTGAATGATTCTGTCATCAGAACACACGTGTGCTTCTATGAACTGTGCAATATACCATCCTAATCTCCTCTTTACCGAATAATTATTATTATAGGGGCCCCTATTTATCCAGCGGTATCTGTACTGCATTGTTCTATTACTGGACATTTTATATGTTGTTATATTTGCTTTATTTTATTTATTTTGTGTCATTGTTCATATGTTTATAACAAAGAATTGGGTATTTAATAAATTACTTTGTCCTAACTAGCGCTCCTACTATTATATTTCTAAATTTTTATTTACTTTGGAGAAGTAGCGTTCTGTCAGTGAGCAGCATTTAGAACAAAGATACATATTCATTATATGTTAAAATAATTTGACTGTTTTTGGTGCACATTACTAGTACTCCTTTACTAGGAGACAGATAGTGCTGGTCATTGTGAGTATTCTTTACTCCTCAATTCTCTCCACGTGGTGCATAAATAAGGATCGTAACCAAGCCCTTATTGTAAAATGTTAATACGTCTCTGCACAGACTATGCATACACGCTGTGTCTTCCTGTCTTCATCATAAAAGCCTGGATCCTGAGGAATCATATTGTGCTGGTGTACGGGGTCGTATTCCGTGGTCTCTATTCTAAATAGACCCAGGCTCTACCCCAAGGGTTGCTACCGTAGTGCCATCTAACCATCTCAGGTCCTACTGCCCTTATCTAACACAACGTCTGTGAAGATACCTTCTATCTATAGGGTCTAATAAATAATAGGGCCTATGCCCTATGACACTAGGTCCTAGCGTCCTCTGTCAAAAGGAGCCCACCCACCTCAGTGCCCTGTTGGTCCAGTGGAATGGTGGTGACTTAAGTCCATACCTGGACCGGTGGGGAGATTAACATTGGTGGCACTGGGAGGGGGTCCTATAGCAGCCCAAGCTTGGACTGCTGCACTGGGGAAGGGGTCCAAGGGCACTGTATTCCACCACTGCTCATTGCCATGGGAGGGAGGGGCTGTTTGCTGCGCAGTGGAAAGGGGCCCAACACTGGCACAGGGCTGGCTCATTGCTCAGGAGGGTTCAGTGACTTTCTCCCTGGTGGTCCAGTGGGGGCTAATCAGTGACCAAGTTTACCTCTCCACACAGAATAGGAGGCAATGGAGGCCAAGTGGAGCTCTTTTCTGTGGCTTTCCACTGCCTCCCTTGCTCTTTTTCCTCCAGCGGCAAAGCTTCCATGCCGCCCAGATCTTCCACCTCCTCTTCAGCCTCATCTGCTCTTTGCTGCAACCTCTCTTTACTCCTTCAGCCACTTCAGTCCCTTTTCTTTAGCTCCCTCTTCTTCCTGGGAGCTCTCAACACACTGCACCTCTTCTGCTGCTGCCAGCGGACTGAATGCTCCAGCCCAGTGGAGTGTGTCCACTGGGAGCAGTTATGTGGCGAGTCTCCATTGGCTCGCCATGGTACCGCAGTGCACCCTGGGCACCATTGGGAAGCCTGAGAACAGTGATGTGGCGAGCCCTAATTGGCTGGCTGCACACAGAACTACAAATATAGCCACCTCAAGCCCTGATTAGCTCGCGGCTGCACCATGTAACTTGCCAGCAGCCAATCAGAAATGATCTGCTGCCAGCAATGGATCCCCACACCTCCGTACCCGGGACTCCAGTGCTGAAACCTTCTTCCAGGTAAGTTCTTGCTTCTGTTTCCTCTGGTGTCCCGCGCCATGTCTTCTCCAGTGTGCCATGCCAGATTTTCCTCCAGCGCCACTCTCTCCCTAGGTCCCCTTCTGACACTCTTGCACTGAAGCCTGAAGCTCATGCATGCTCTGTATTGATATGTGAATGCTTACTTTTTCTTAATTCTGGATCCAGTCCATTAATATTATGTTTGTAAATAACATTTACATTTTTTTTACATGCTTTCATTTAAAACATTGTTATGTAGTTTGTATCACTGTAACCACTGTCCAGCCTACTTGGCTGCAATGTAGGGTCAAATGGTCTAAATTTTCTGATTTATTTTTATGATGAATTTTCTAACTAAACAATCAGTTTAACTTAAAGCAGTTTTGAGCATCTTTGCTCAGTCACAAGATGTACAGATGTGAATGGTACAATTTTAAATGTCTTCTTATGCCTCTCCGTAGGCTATATGGGCCAGATCGAGACCTACGCTCGGGTGCGTTTTTATGGTGGTCGTAAGCGTAAAAACAGCCATTTGTACTCACTGCGCATGCTCGGGGCAGATGTTACGCTCATGTTATGCTACGAAATTCTGAGCGTATGGGCCTTGAGCGTACCAGTTTCATAACAACACTTGAGGAGGCGTTCCTGCCATACGAAACCCGTAAATACGCACCAAGGGTGTGCTAAGCGTCGTAACTACGTAATGAGCAGAAAAGTTAGGGTAGGGTTTGCTGGGCGTAATAAGGCTAAACTAAGTACGACCAAGGGGAGTGCCGAGGGGAGTGCATCGTAGGTGCGAAGGCTAAACCAAGTACGACCAAGGGGAGTGCCTATGGGAGTGCATCGTAGGTATGCTGGCGTAAATACGCTATGCTCATAAGCGTCTCATGAGCGTAGGTCTGAATCAGGCCCTATGACCCTAAGTAATGTAATTAGAATTCTCACCATGGGGCTTATCAAGAGCTGCTCTTACACCTCTTTCATAGTATAGCCCTGCGCAAAACCATGATACAAAGTAAGGGGTGCAAATGAAATTGAATTATTTTGAATGCACCAACAATTCTTTGCTACCTGTAACTCACATTCTGCATAGCTTTATGTTTAATTTGTAAATTAATCTGTAAACTATCATTCTATTTTGTATAGAATTAGTATTTTTCCCTTCCCTTGCAGTTCATCATGAATTGGCTCAGGTCTACACTTGCATCTGTTTTACCCTACTCCACACTTGGTATCGGCACCCTAGAAGTTTCTGCATCTTAACAAATCAGTAAACATTTTTGAGCTGATGCAGAGCTGCACTTACACTTTTTTTAGGTACAAGTGTAGACCTGAGCAATACCATGTTGAACTGCAAGGGGAGGCAAATTTTTATTGTGAAAACAGAATTAGAATTGAGAAGTGTCTTAGCCCAACTCTGATTTATAGATTACACATAACATTATGCAGTATGTGAGTTCTATGTGCAAAATAAAGTATTTTCCCTGCATGCAAAAGAATTCAAATGAATTAGCCTCCCCCCTCATATTGCAAAATGGTTTCGCTGAGCTGTTCACCTGCACCTGTTTTGCTCTTACTCTTCAACTGGATCAGCCCCTTTATGTTCAGTTATCATGCTTTGCGACTTAAATATTAATGTGAATGTTATTAGTTGTGGAAAATAAGTATTTTATAAATTATGTTTATAAAATGAAGAACAATATTTTAACTAACTGCTGTTCATCTGTTGTTCTAAACCAAAAGAACTGCCTACTAAAACCTCCTTTTCAGTTGTTGTTGTTGTTGTAGTTGTTGTTGTTGTTTGTTGTTTCATATCCTCTAATACCTATTTTCTCTTCCTTACTTCCCACACTCCAGTTACATTCTCCATCTTCTCTGGTTTGATGTGATGTTTACTTCAATGTGCATAATACATCAGATTCAGATGCTCAGTGAACTGTCCCTGATCCTCTACAGACATCTGAATAACAATTTTATTTTTCTTAGACATGGAAAATGAGACGGCTGGGTACTCGTTTATAAACTTTTCATAGAATGACAATGGGCTATAAATAGAGTGGCTGTTTAGGTCAAAAGTTAAAATGTATATTTTACATTATAGAATAAGATCACTGATTTCACTTTTCTTAATTGCACACTATTATTTTTAGGTCAGTAAGAATACAGGGCAAGATCCAAACTTCCACAAAGGGGACGCTGCCCTGACCAGACTTCTACCCTAATTTAAGTGAGAATGGTTTGGAAATCTTAAGGTAATATACCTAGGATGGAACTCCATACGAGAAGGAGTGACCTTCATTGCCCTCACAGAGAATGCTCCATCCAGTGGGGATCCGGAATCCAATGCCTGCTGGCACTACAATCAGAGCTCTAAATGCAGTGTGAGTAGTAGTCTGGATTCAGTCCACAGTTAGCAGACGCATGCACATGACCAATTCCTACACATGAATGACTTCCTTTTGTTACTATGGGCCTGATTCACACCTACGCTCATGAAACGCTCATTTGCGTAGCGTATTTATGTCTGCATGCCTAGGATACACTCCCTTAGGCACTCCCCTTGGTCATACTAAGTTTACTTTTTTTGAACTCAGCAAACCCTACCCTAACTTTTCTGATCGTACCCTCCGGCATCCGTAAGCTCATTGCGTAGTTACAACGCTTAGCACGCCCATACTCTATGATTTAAATGCCTCACCCTCGGTGCGTATTTACAGATTTCGTATGGCAGGCACGCCCCCTCGAGCGTTGTTACGAGGCTGTTACGGTCAAGGCACATACGTTCAGAATTTCTGAGCATAACATCTTCCCTGCGCATGCGTAGTAAGTATAAATGGCCGTTTTTATGCTTACGACCATCGTAAAAACGCACCCGAGCGTAGGTCTGGATCAGACCCTATGTCCGTATTTAATATAGAAATTGCTATATGTATGCATTACTATAACAATAGTACATACCGTAAAAAAGATTTTAATGATTCTGTATACTTTACCCTGTTTAAAATCCACATCTTTGCGATAAGGCTTTCTTTGTAGAAATTATATTTTAAGATATAAAAAACTTAATTAACTTAACTTAGCTTAATACAAACCAAATGCAAGTATTGAATTCATTTTGGTAGTAAAAAAAAAAAAATATTATAATAATAAAATATAATAATATCTGATGATGTGATGATTATTTTCACCAGCTGCAGAAGGCACATTGCTAAGTTACTTTGATTTTTGATTCTTATTGTGCTGGTGCACATATAGTGGGGAGATTACATGAAACAACTAGAGCAGAGATTGATAACACTAAAAGATGTTAGCTCAGTGTAAGGGTAATGATGTGAGCTTTCTGTATAGTAGGGTCATCTTCTGCTTCCTCCTGTTTGGGAGTATGGAAGTAGCATGGCAGTAACTGGTGGAGGTGGGAAGGTTTCATTCAGTGGCTTGATACTGTACATACACCTAAGTTAGGGATCAGAATGATTTGTTTAACATTTTTATGTTTTTAGACCTTGGATTGTTCTAAATTGTTGGTTTCCTGCTTACAAACAAACAGTTTCAAATAAAGAGAAATCAGAAAAGTTATTCTATACACAGATAATGAAGATGGATTTGCCCAAGCAATAAATGTGGTGTTTAGTGCATACAATATTATAGTTACCTATTAGGAAACTTAGTAATGTCTGAGTGCTTCTCTCTGTACTATACTGGAGCATGCAAGGTTAGATTTTTTTCAGGATGAATATGTACCATTAGCTCTCCTGGGACAAGTACAGTCTGCTGAGGAAAGGAATGAGTGAGTGGAATACAAACTGACTGACAAAACTGCAATGCTCTAGGGAGATAGTTTACAGAAATGCACATTATACAAAGCCGAGGGTGCTTCATGCTACAATATGGATCTTAGATTAAAAATAACTTAGCGTGTATTGGAGTATTGCATGAGCTGGCTGAATGCTTTCTGCATGTAATTATCAGTGGTCTATTGCTGCCAATTTATGGCAAAATGAAACAATATAATACATAGTAATGTAAAAACTATGGGCCGTATTCAGAGATCCGTTTTTGCGTGAAGTTCCGTGTGTATTTTTAGGATCGGATGAACTGCGCATGCGTGGTAACTACATTCAAGCTATCTAAGTTGATTTTACACACGGAAGTCCATTTGCACAGACTTGTGAATCACACGTGAGAAAATATGTATGGAGGGGCGTGGTTAAAATCCGTCCGAAGACAGATACGTGAAAGTGGGTGGGGGTGGGGGCATTTAAATGATCGTTTGAGGGCACGGTTAGTTAGATACACACGTTCTGAATTATTATACACACGTAAGTGCACACAGATAATTAGAGGTGCTCTATGGACTCCTAAGTTACAGAAAACCCGTCCATATAAGGGTAGTGTCATGGGTGTTGCCCTGCAACGTCTGTGCGTATAATTGCGTACCTTTTGCTGACGGTTCTCTGAATACAGTCCTATATTTCTATTTCATTTAACGTGAACCTAATACATTGTAAAAACCTAAACCTGGTCTATTTTTTAACCAATTATTTGATATGTAGGTGTCCTCTCTCTCTCTTGTGCCTAAGCACAATTGTTATAATGGGGTAGATCCAGAACCAGAACTCCGCTTGCAATCTGTTTACTCGCGTAGCGTATTTAAGCGTGCGTACCTTCTATACACTCCCCTTGGCACACCCCTTGAATGTACGGATTTTGTCCGGGTTCTGCTTTCCAAACCCTGCCTTAACTTTTGCCTATCACGGCCTTGGTAGTTTCGGGGACAACTGTGGGTTGGAGAGAGGGCGGAGTCGGGGTTCTAAAGATGAAACAGGGGGCCCTCAGGTAATGCTTGCGCATAGGGATCAAGAAGAACCACGGACTGAAGTCGGGTAGATATCCTGGATTGCAGGACTGGATTGCAGGACTGGACTGCAGGACTGGACTGCAGGACTGGACTGCAGGACTGGACTGCAGGACTGGACTGCAGGACTGGACTGCAGGACTGGACTGCAGGACTGGACTGCAGGACTGGACTGCAGGACTGGACTGCAGGACTGGACTGCAGGACTGGACTGCAGGACTGGACTGCAGGACTGGACTGCAGGACTGGACTGCAGGACTGGACTGCAGGACTGGA
>WWET01000622.1:589717-600315 GCA_011038615.1 Limnodynastes dumerilii
ACTGGATTGCAGGCTGGAATGCAGGCTTGGTAACAGGCTGGATTGCAGGCTGGATGCAGGCAGAAATGAGAAACCAGGCTCCTTCTGTGACAAAGTAGATCTGGCACAGAAGAGAGCTCTGGCTGGGTTTAAATAGCCCTCTCTAAGGGCTGATTGGCCATGTGTGTCTCATGGCTGTGGCTGCTGAGGCCCGATTGGTGCTTGGCAGTCATGTGCCACGGACTGTCATGGCGGCGCCCATGAGCCGAAGCTCCCGCCAGACAGGACCGCAGCACGCCGATGGAGTCAGAGGAGCGTGGCCGCGGGTAAGTCCGGCGGCGTTTGCCGCAATGTGTCACATTGCCCACGTAACCAATGTCATCCGCTCACGTACGGATGTGCAACACGTATTTACGCAACGAAGCATGCCCATACTGTACACTTTAAATACAAACCCCCCGCCTACATAGCGTATTTCAGACGTATTTTTGACTCACGTAAAATTGGCACGCCCACACGTACGGATTTACGCAACAAATACGTAAATGGGCCATATCTTCACATTTACGCTACGGAGCGTATTTTCTATGGTGCGCATGCGCAGTTCTTACCAAAACGCGATTTTACGTCTCTGCCACGCGTAAATTCGCTCACAAGCGTTGTTCTGGATCTGCCCCAATGTTGCTAAAATGTAATATCAGCAATACAAATACATACATTCTTCCAGACATGGTACAGAGCTTTGCTAGCTTTTAATTTCAAGGGCTCATTCATTTCATAAAGTCTACAGTATTTGCACAACATAAAGAAACTCCCACCTAGGCTTGTGCCTGCAAATAACAAAGGAATATACAGTAAATAGTGTCATAGCCAAATGCATTGATCTCTAGTTGTGCTCTTTGAAACACCTGATGACTGGTAAGAGGAAACATTAGGACCTAAAGTGTCAATGGTATCATTGGTTTTAGTAGTACACTTCTCATTGACAACCTTTTCTATCATGTGATCAGTAATTTGCATAAAAGTGTAGATAATGCATACAAGAGATACATTAACTAGAGGTAGTGGTTTTATTTCATTGTGTCACTGTCTAAAAATGATATAGCTCCTCAGTTCTGTTGTGCATACATCTCACCAAGTATGCTTTATTTTAAGCAATGGATATTGGAAAGTGGTTCTTAGAGGTTATAAGATAACATTATAATTAGACTCTACATCCAGTTTTATGGACTTTCAACTATAGTTGTCTTATCATTCCCAGGTCTCGACTCTTATAGGAGTCATTCCAGTATGTTAGCCAGGTAAACAATATCCTTAGTCTTAAACCAGTTTATGTCTTGCATTTTCTGGCAGATAAAAGTTGATTTATTATATATTGATAGACTCATGATTGAGGTTTTTTGCTGGATTTGGGGCTTCACTCTACTTAACAATGCTATAGATCAGAATTATCTATCCCTTGGTATTGCCAACAGTAACTTATGAGGGAGGTCTCTGGTGAAGTTTTGCTTGAGAATGCTTATTTAACAGGAGTTAAGATGCCCACACACACAAGAGCTATTATTGTTCCGTTCATTATTATGGGGAAATTTATCAGGAGAACGGGTCGATAATTGCTATAGTGTGTAGGCAATATAGGTTTTCTAAACACCAATAAAAGGTCCTGAATTCTTGTATATATTCATTTAATTGTTTGGCATTTCTAATTGATATCGAACCCAAGGTAACAATATTTTGAAGCTACTATAACAACCTTTTGTGACTTATTTTGATGACTATTTGAAAAGAAGTGGTCTACTACATCATGCTTATGTATGAAAACCTCAGCTGTGTATTAAATTAAGACCGTAGCTTTTATATACAGTATATCTGTGGTGATTCCTGCCAATACTGGACTGTCTAGCTTTCAGCTGGAGACAAGCTAGTTAGCAAGCTCTGCTAGTTAGCCAACTTGCCGTGAATCTTGATCCTGTTGTATTTTACCAGACCAGTGATTTAGCTGTGGACCTAATCAGTCTTTGTTGAAGTTTTTACAGTCGTTCGGTCCTGATTGAATTCAAGTCAGAGGAGCTAACAGCAGAATATTAGCTACCGGTAAGGGGATTTCAAATATCAAGCTAAAATGGAGGCGTCTTTACTTTACTTTATTCTATTAAGATGTACTCACTGTGATTATTGGTCACAGCAAGAAGTAGTCTGTGGCGCTGGGTAAGGGGACCTTTCACTGGCAGACAAATTGTTAGCTGATACTTCCTGCTATGAATGATAATGGTTCTAGTGTATGGCCAGCTTAAGTCCAAGTACCAGGCTGTAGTCCTCATCACATTTTGTAAATAAGCAGATGTTATGAGACTCAAAGGCCCACTGGTGCCTGCTAATAGTGAATGCATTAGGTATATAAGTTCCTGGGACATTCAACTGTATTGGAGAATTATACCACTTGTCTGAAAGTTTTCAAAATCTATGCTATTTATTTACTTCTTTTTACTCTATATAGTATGGTTCTTATGTTAGTTCATGGTGGCCTACAGCTTACTATAAACATATATATAAATATTTGTCTAGTGTATTTATAATAATAATAATGATAATAATAATAATAATAATAATAATTATTATTATTATTATTATTATTATTATTATTATTATTATAATTAATAAATAAATACCGGACATGCTACTATATGTACAATGCATTCTCAATCCTTTCATTTATTCATATAAAAGAACCATAACCAAATGACTATTAATCTTATTATTTTTTCATTCGCTCTTAATATTTTTTTTTTCTCATTTTCACATGTATTATAAGAGAAACTTTGGCTAATAACTGCAACAGCTGCTGCTATAGTGGCCATTATCTTTATTCAGAACAATAACAGAAAAATTAAAGGATGAACATGCACTGTGACTCATAGTCAGCCTGCTGCTTCTACTGTGACTGCCAATGGCATCATGCTCTTAATGGCACAACTAGAAAAAAACATAGTCATTTTCTTTATTATTCCACACATTCCACAATCAGTATTATTATTCTGACTATTTCAGCGTTCAATTTCCAGAACACATGACATGCATTGCAATGCACAATTTATTGTCGTACAGTAGCTCTTATTGTCTCCCTTCTGGTGGACTTACGGTACTAAACTCTTAGGATAAGATCTGTAATAATGTGAATGTAGCATATGCAGTTCAGCAATGAGTCAGTGACAGATAAATAAATGTTCCTGCTAATGCTGCTATGATTATCATTATGCTGCTATGATCATGTTAACCATGCAACAAAAAATGTAAAAATGGCAAATAGACAGATTTACTAATTAATTACTCTTACATGTATTGTGTCTAAAAGAGTAACAACTTGAAATACTGCAGGTGCTGCCAGACAAGCTACTGTTCATGCTTAATACATTGGTGGGGCTAATGACACAAGCCTTTATCTGTATGTAACTGACATAGAGGGCAATCACTAAATAATGTAGTGTTAGTACTTGAATAAGCAGGAACCCTTTCAGATACCTCTATTAATTGCAGTGGTAATTTCCTGGTGTTTATGTGATTACTATGCTTAATATTGGCAACCTAAATGAGACAATTTATGCAGATGCCAGCATCTGTTTCGCTATTCGATTTTAAACAATGATTTAGATGAGCAGCATATGTATTGTATGCAGTGAAGCATTGACATATTTCAGTATGGAGTAATGTGAGTCCATGTTAATTGATTGGAATGCATTCTAGCCCAAGCCAGTTTTGCAGGTGGCTGTGCTCAGTTTACAGTATACCTTCCCTCTCTCTGCATACTCATCCACACATCCGTACATCTGGGAATCTCTGCGCCAGTTAAACACTGGATATCTGACCAATAAATTTTGTGTAAGGCGCTAGTGTACTATAATATAAATAGAAATAAATAGTGTTTAAATTCAGCAATTTATATATAACATATTTATGTTATTTTTATAGAAAATATTATTATGTTATATGTCATTAATATATAACATATAGACAACAGTGACTTCACTGAGGTATCTGTTTACCGGATGTTTTTAACATCTAGTTTAGGAGACTTGTTTTACAACAACATATACATGATATAACAATGTAAACCTATTTAAGTAAAAACGTATAAAACTAAAGCAGTGGGTATAAATATTCCACTAATAAATAAACTAATCAAACACCCTGTAGTGTCCCCTGAACACAACTAATAAAATCTAATATTCATTAATTCATTAGAATAAATAAATACCGGAAAATATACAAATTAAAGTGCATAAATACACTAAACAGCGGTGATACTAAAACCAATGAGCAGTGATATACAGGACACTGTGTTGAAAGTTCTCCAAGTATTAGCAAAGGATAATCCAGAAGTGAATAAAGATATAAGTTCACAGAGGTCTTTTAACTTTGATGATGTCAGATGATTTAATTCCCCAGCAGTTCCTCCGTTTTTTAAGGTCATTTAATGCTTCCCTTTTTTCTTCTCCCACAAGGTTTCACATATTAAAGAGAGTGAGAGATCGTCTTGAAACAGAAATCAATTTGAAACGCGTCAGTGGGGGTTAGGCATCAGGTGGAAACATTGTGTTCTCGACTCCAGAGCTTCGTTACAGAGACTTCATCCCGGGACTTTGAGGTGTCTATTTGCCAGATGTTTTTAACATCTAGGTTTGGAGACTTGTTTTACCTGGAAGCTTTTACTTGTTTTATACTTGTTTTAATATGCTGATTAAAGCTGTGAATTAAGTATTTATTAAATAATCTTTAACGCTTTTCATTCTCTCCTCTCTCTCCTCTATTTAATATGTGGAGGAAAAAGGGAAGCATTAGCAGACCTTAAAAAAGGATGATCTGCAGGGCCGTCTTAACACTTTTGTAGACCCTGGGCAAAGTGATGCACAGATCCTACCAACCCATTAACAGGAATAAAAATGTAACCAAAACTTTATAACATTAAACGCTTTGAAAAACACAAACATTTAAACATATAAATAATCATTTATCACATTGTGCCCTTCTGCATCACACTGCTGTCCCTTCATTATCACACAATGCCCTCCTTTACACTATTGTGTGCACCTTGTGTCTCTCTACAGCCATCCAAACTCTTCCTCTTTGTGAGTGTCAAGCCACCCCTTCTGCCCCCTCCTTATATATCCAGGCAGGCTTCTGCCCCCTCCTTATTTGTCCAGTCAGCTTTCTTCCCCCTCCTTATTTGTCTAGTCAGAAATTCTGCCCCCTCCTTATTTGTCCAGTCAGCCATCTGCCCTCCTTATTTGTCCAGTCAGCCTTCTTCCCCCTCCTTATTTGTCCAGTCAGCCTTCTGCCCCTCATTATTTGTCCAGTCAGCCTTCTTCCCCCTCCTTATTTGTCTAGTCAGGATTCTGCCCCTTCTTATTTGTCCAGTCAGCCTTCTGCCCTCCTTATTTGTCCAGTCAGCCTTCTGCCCCCTCTTTATTTGTCCAGTCAGCCTTCTGCACTCTTTATTTGTCCATCAATCCATACACACACTTATTTCTTGACTTTCTTACCTGTTTTGAGGTCTTCTTCTTTCCTCCATGGTGCGTTTTCTCTGCAGTGATGACACTGGCCTGACCTAGGTCACACCAGAATCATCGTGATGGTTGTGCAGTCGCACATTGCCACAGACATATAGTACCAAGCAGTGATGGCTTATTACTAAAGCAATGCAGCCGCGTCATTTGTCAGGAGTGCTTGGCACTATGGGCTGGTTCCAGACCTAGATAAGTGTTTGAACTTAGTTACTCCTGGGCTAAACCATGTTGATTTCAGGGGGAGTCAAGATAATTGTATACTTTGCATGCAGGGATATATCTTTGAATTGCTTACTGCACACAGATACTGACCAGATTTACTATCACACTGTTATTTAGACTTGGTATAGGAAAAATCACCTCTCAACTCTAATACTGTTTGCAACAGATGAAATATGACTCCCCTGCAATCAACATGTTTTAGCCCAGGAGTAACTAAGTTCAAGCACTTAACTAGGTCTGGATCCAGCCCTATATGTCTGTGTCATAGTATGATTGCATACACATAGTGCCAGAGATCAACTGGAGGTGGAGCAGTGGCCTGCGGATCTCACTGGCAGCCCCTAGGAAGTTGGGGATTGTCCCGGCTCACCAGCGGAAATGCAGGACAGTCAGTCTGATAATGCCTTGACTGCTGGAGCCAGGCAGCAGTGCTCCAGGTCCCCAAGACTTGTGGGGTTATAGGCACCTGCCCCTTGTGTCCAGTGGAAAAGATGACCCTGAGGATCTGTTGGGGATTAAAGTCATTTGACATCGTTTTCTTTAGAAATCAAAGCTAAACATAGACTAGACATTGTGAACCATTCATTTCTGGATTATTCTGTGTTAGTGACTGGAGAACGTTTAGCACAGTGAGCTGTTTATCACTGCTCACTGGTTTTTAGTAAGGCCCAGATCCAGACCCCCACACGCTTTACGTGCGCATGGGGGACCGTACGTTCGCACACATAGTGGGGAGTGCACGCCCCCTGCACTCCCCGTACGGCCGCAGACCTAGTCATAATGTGGTTTCCCTGCCCCCGACCCATCATTTACATGGCTATCCCCGCCTATCTAGTGGGGATACGATCATCGTAAATGATGGGTCTGCCCCTTATGCGTACTTACAGACGTACGTAACAAAGTTAAGTACGTCTGTAAGTAAGCACATGGAACATCTGGCATGCGCATGCGCAGATGTTCCGTGAGAGGGGATTTACGCAAATGATTTACGTAAGTCCCCTGTGAGCTGTAGGTCTGGACCTGGGCCTAAATCTGATCGCATCAAATTCGAAAGTCTGTTTCCAAGCTATGGTTTGGAAACTGGCACCAGTTGGTTACTAAAAGACAACATAGATAATACTGAAATTTATTTGGGGTAATTATCTTATTTTTCATAACTGAGGGGAGTTATATTTGAATAGGAAACACTACACATGTCATTTTATTGCTTTATATAGTACACAAAGGGACATACAAAACACAAAATCCATTTTAGAGTTTCATTACCATATGTTTTAATTATAAATATGAATAGCTTGCTCGCGTCTTGCTTATGTGTAACCTCAGGTGGTTTGTAACTGTAATGGTAAAGTAACATGAAGAGTTGAGAAAATATTATATAAGCCCCTGACTACAGTTATTTATTCTTAATGAACTGCAAGTAAACACAGTGCTGACAAGCCCATTTCTTTTCCAGATTAGCTATGATACAGCCAATTTTTGCAAACCTCCCTGACAATTAAGTGACATAGGGTCTGATCTAGTGCATGCGCAGATCGGCTAAACTGGTCTGGATCAGGCCCATAGAATCCATGTCCATAGCAGTTAAACATTCTGAGTTCACCTTCTATGCACAGTGGTTGAAGAGAGACCTGGGGTTATAATTTTCTACAGAGGTCATTGGGCCTGATCCAGAGCTACGACCGCAAGCGAGCGTACGCTCATCGTAAGCAAAAATTCGTGAAAAAATTCGCACTGCGCATGCCCAGTATGACAGCTTCCGGTCGGCTGGACGACATGAGCGTATAGCGGTCGTATTGTGTGCAAAATATTCGCTCGAGGGGCGTGCGTTCAGTACGACGGTCGCCTGGGCGCTCGTTTTACTACACGGAGGCGGGGATAGCCATTTAAATTGTACAGTATGGGCGTGCTAAGCCCGTACGCTCAGCGTATTATGTGCGAAAATTCGTACGGCCGACGGTAGTACCTGGTGTAGGGTATAGCCGCTGTAAGCAGGTACTTTACAATGGGAGTGTTAGGGGCGTGTATGTTTATACGCACGGTCGAACGTACGCATTCGCCCGTCGTGCGAAATTTCGTAGCTCTGGATCAGGCCCATTGTCTCTGTCATTCTGCTAATTGGCATCTTTAATTTAAGTTTTGTATACTGGTATTTGGTATTTATATGAATTATTAATAGTGATCAATGGCCTGCATGGTAAATATTTTGTTCCATAGATGTCTTTATGTAACAAGTGACATATTGTATATAAGGACTTATACATATGTATAGTTATAACCTAAAGCACCTATGTTGTACACAGGATCAATATTTATAATTATAATTAGCATTCAACATGCATATTATGAATGCATTTAAATTTATTACTAATATTGAAAATGTACATGGCCCCATATTGAATCCAGTTCTCAAAATGTTTAAAGGGCATGTAAATTGAGACATATGCATTTTTTAGAACCCCTTGAATACGAATGCAGGTCTTTTATTGCAATGCCATTTTATATTTATTTAACTTTTAAATAATAATAATAATTATATTTAAAACATTATATTGAACAATTTTAGAGATAGTATAAAGCAAAGGTCACCAAGGTATGAGGAAATGGATAAAAACAATTTCAATGCATGTGGTTCTGCAAATATTGGGTATGTGAGGATCCATAGCCTTTGGTCCACAGTATCCAGAGATCCTTTTGATTGCTCTGCTGATCACCCTCATTGCACCTATAGACTTCATACTTGGTTTGCAGTCCTTTAGTCACCTGTATTGTATATTGTAATAATAACATTGGACAGATCCGCAATGGAATCTAACTTACAGAACTTGCTATCCACTATTCCTTATGTATGAGGGCTGTGCACACCCCCTACACTCTCCTTGCACATACCAGCCTTCCACAAAAGCAGAGTCCTAAATGAAAATTACTGTATGCAGAAGGCCACGTATAGAATGGAGAATTCCATATAAAGGCTTTAGAGCACCCTTACTGTACAATCTGCATTCTTTTGCCCACCCACCATAAGTAAATGGGCCCGCTCCACATACAGAGACTGAACTCCTCATGGAACATAGCATCAGGCATCTGCATTATAATTCAGAATTCTAGGTACTGTGCATGCAAACCACCAACTGACAGTCCACTTAGATATGTTGTATGCAGTCAGCTGTCCTACTTTATTCAAGTTATGGCCCTTTATGCACTTGTGAGTGGAAGTGTCAATTTCAGAAACGGATAAAGGGGATTATGTTTCAAAGGGGTAGCAAGTATGCGTTCCGATGTCCAGAGAGGAAAAAGGGATGAAATCCATTCTGAACGCATGGAAATCAGGGGAAGCTGGTCGGATGTTATAAAATCTAGTCATTAGTGGTCTTATTCAGAGTTATGAGCAATTCAGTCCCCAAGGCAATGAAAATATGTGGCAGTCACAAAGAGGCTCTCTGTATTGGATGGTGGTCATTAGGATGCTTGTGATATAATAATCAGAAGATTTCATTGTAATTCTTTTGCACAACTCTTTTTCTTCTACTTATTTGGCTACTCGTCATGTTTTTTGCTAATCTCTACCTATAGTTCATCCCATTCACACATGGTCTCTTTGCATTCCCACTCCATCCATGGCAATGCCTATGTACTATCCTATGTATTTCAAATGTATTTAATAATACATAACCATCATATTACATAGTCCTTTACAATTTTACCAATCTTTATAACATAACTGGGTAGTTATAAACAGGCTATGGGCCTGATCCAGACTTCATAACGACAACTAATTTACGCATGTAGCAAGCGTAAATCTGACTATGAGAATGCACTGCGCATGTGTGTGGCAGATGTTACATATCATAACTCTGATCATGTGTAACTTATATGTAACTCTGTATGGTAGGGCGTGACATCCCTATGCAAGCTGATTTTACACATTGTGGACGAAGGGAGGCATTTAAATTGTACAGTATGGGCTGGATTACGCACTTACTTGCAACAAGGCAATATGTACGACTTGAGATATGCAAAGAAAAGTTACGGTAGGGTTCTGAACACATAAGTCAGCTAAGTTACATGCCTGTGAGGGGAGTGCCAGGGGGAGTGCATTATATTTAGAAGTGTGTCATTCGGGTACACTTGCGGATGTAAAACAACCTTAAGTCTGGATCAGGACCTATTTAAGTAATATTTTCTGAATCAAAATACTTTTCTTACATATTTTTACTAATAAACTGATTAACTTACTTAGGCCTATAGTATTTCTAAATAAAGTGAGCAATTTAGATTGGGCCGGATTCATAGACAGACTTTGCTATGGAAGCCTGCTGAAAAATGGTACTGCGCACGAGTACTACCATTATCCCTGCAACGGAATGCAGCCGACCGATGCTGCGTTCTGTGTGGATACCCATAAATCATACAGTAAGGGCCTGGCTAAGCCCTTATGTACAACACAGTATCCCTCATGCATGAAGATATGAGTGGAATACTTACGGTAGGGCCCTGCTGGTGAATCCCCAATCCACATGTAGGAGAGCAAGAGGAGTGCCCTATTCTCCTACATGTGAGGTTGTGGATCACCAATTCCATACACTAGACTCCGCAGCAGAGGTCAACGTATGGAATTCAATCCTAATTAGGAATCAGGTCTGTTGATATTTTTTAGGTTATATTAAAGAGGATCACATTTTTTTTAAACATTTATGAACTTTTACTTTTATTAATTCTTTGTTAGGTTAACGCTAAACAGGCTGTTCAAATCTAAAACAAAATGGACATCAATAACAATTGCAATAGTTAAACAGTGTAGTAGTACATCCAAAACCAAGTTATATAGTCATTCCT
>WWET01000623.1:0-10157 GCA_011038615.1 Limnodynastes dumerilii
GAAAGTAAATCATAGTCATCACTATACAATACAAACAGTGGAGAGTATTTACACATACGTTTTTGCGGCGGGTTGCGTGCAAATTTTTAGGAGCGGATTAACAATGCATGCATAGTAACTTTTTATGTTGTATTAACGCACGTAAGTACTTTAGGAACGAACTTGTGAATCACACCTAGGGACATATGTACAGAGGGCCGTTGCTTTTATCCGTACGGTAGAAGTTACGTAAAAGTGGGGGGGGGAGCATTTAAATTGGTATAAGAGGGCGCGGTTAGATAAATACGCACTTACGTAAGTAACATACATGCTTAAGGAGACATTTATAGTTAAGGGTGCCCTATGGCGAGGGGCGAGTCATGGGTGTTGCCTTGCTAAGTGCGGGTGTAAAAACACGCATATAGTAAATACGGATCTGTGAATCCGGTCCTGTGTCCTAATCTCCACTATACAATTCCCACTTCATCCTTAAAATTGCGTCATTAAGCCCCGCCCCTTTGCATAAATCTATGGCTTCCCTCCGGGTTCTCCCGGAGGGAAGCTCTAAAAAGTCGGCAGCCATGGTGTAATATGTGCAGAGGGATATAACAGAAGGTGGTAAGGTGTAATATGTAGTATAGAGAGAGATATAACAAAATAGGGAGGAATGGTGTAATGTAGGGAGAGGGATATAACAGAAAGGAGTAAGTTGTAATATGCAGTGTGGAGAGGGACATACCAAAAAAGGGTGGCTGGGGTGGGGTGGTGTAATGTAGGGAGAGGGATATAACAGAAGGGGGTAAGGTCTAATATGTATTGTGGAGAGGGTTATAACAGAAGGGGGTATATAACAGAAGCGGGTAAGGTGTAATATGTATTGTGGAGAGGGATATAACAGAAGGGGGAAATATAACAGAAGGGGGAAAGGTGAAATATTTAGTATTTAGAGGGATATAACAGAAGGTGGTAAGGTGTAATATGTAATGTAGAGAAAAATATGACAGGAAGGAGGGGGAGGATATAACAGAAAGGTGTAAGGTGTAATATGTAGTGTAGAGAAGGCTATAACAGAATAGGGAGGGGATGGTGTAATGTAGGGAGAGGGATATAACAAAAAGGAGTAAGGTGTATATAATATGTAGTGTGGGGTGAATTGTGGAGTGAGATATAAAAAGGGGGGATATAACAGAAGGGGGTAAGGTGTAATATATAGTATGGAGAGGGATATAACAGAAGGTTGTAAAGTGTAATATGTAGTATGGAGAGAGATACAACAGAACAGGGGGATATAACAGAAAGGGGTAAGGCGTAATATGTAGTGTGATGAGGGATATAACAGAAGGGGGGAAAGTGGAATATGTATTGTGTGGCGAGGGATATAATAGAAGGAGGTTTAAAGTATAATTTGTGGAGAGGAATTTCACAGAAAGTTGTAAAAGTGTAACGTATAATGTGGAGTGAGTAATATAACAGAAAATGGAAGGTATAATGTGGAGAGAGGGATATAATGGGGAGGGGGTGTAATATATAGTGTGTGCTTAGGGATATAACAAAACAGAAAGGAGTGAAAGGTATAATATATTAAGTGAGAAGAAGTAATATGTAATGTGAGAAAAAGTGAGGGGAGGTATAATATATAAGGGGAGAGGAATATAACTAAAATTTTGCCTGATTTTCATATAAAATTATCCTCAACAGAGTCTGACATATAAACGGTAATCTGACCAGGACTTGAAGTGAGGGGGTATATGGGGGTATGCCATACCGTCACTTCTCCCACTGATTTCATAGAAAAGCAATAAATCTCCATTCACTTCTACTATTGTGATATTTTCATACCGCAGCTTCTAAATGTCCATACTGCCACTTCTAAATTTCCACTTTGACCACTGATTCAAACTGATTGTTATGTTTATGTTGACCACTGATTCTAACTGTTACATTTTGTTAAAGTTACTTCTTTTGGATTCAATACATTTATCATTTTTGCAAAGTGGTACTGTACTTTACCTGTTTCTTTAAAAGGTAGGTACTCACCAAAAAAAAGATTGAAAACCCCTGGTCTAGCCCATTATTTAAATTCTATTTACTTTCTTGCTGAGGTCTGCAGATAATTGTACAATTTAAAAGTCTTGATTTTATAGTGTGTATGCAAGATCTATTGAAATTTTTTAGCACTAAAATACAACATTTGATTCTATCTATTATGGTCCAAATTATCTTTAGGTATTTACTTTTGTGTCATATTAGGTTTTATGCAACAGTTGGCCAATTAAACTTATGATAAACATAAGTTAAGGGGTATGGATTATAATGTGGTATTTATTGCTGGAGGTATGTAAGGTATAAACAAACAAACAAACAGAACATAATAAAATTGTGCTTTGCAACTAGGGTAATGTACAGCAAGCCAAGAAATGTGCAGTGCATTATTTTATCTGTAGTCAAAGTGTTTCAACAACATAATAAACCCCATAGATGCTGTGGGAGTAATGTAGTCAAGCCATTCTGTCATTCAAAAGAGGAAAATAAGGTATTTAAAAATAACAGAACCTAGCATAACTGCAGCTCTATCTTGGATTGATTTACAATTCATGCTTTAAATCAAGCATTATGTTTGCTTGTATACCTGTAATCCCAGTGACAGCAAATCCTCAACATTACCCTCACTATTGTTATAGATTCACAGAACACTCAAGCACATTCAATCCTTATAAATATTACCTCTGCAACTGCATGAGACTTATAAATTGCCACTACAAAACGAAAAAAAAAAAAGCAGTTTAACTCAATTTAGCTACTAAGTCAATGTTTTGCCAAGCCATCAAGCTTCTGCCTTATGAAAATCCCAGAGGCACTTGAATATCTGAGGTGGAAAAAAAAGGTTAAACTGCATATGAAGCTCTGAGAAGAGCTGAAAGGACGTGATGCCCAATTAAACCGTCAGCACTGCTCTCTCTCATAAACACTTGCTGTGTTATTCCCTCTGGAACACATTTTGAGGCAGTTAAAGAGAGAACCCAGTGAGTTTTTTTATTTTATTTATTTATTTTTTTCTTCAGCGGAGCTCTGTTATTGAGTCTCAAGTCCAGCCTGCTTCTTCTGGGTGAGAAGCTGCATACTCCCTCTCTATTAATCTTCATCTTGCCTTCTAACACCTGGGACTGACTTCAACTCCCACTGTTACTATATTGACAATATTCCCTGTTGATTTGCTCATTTTCTCAGCCCAGACCAGAATGACCTCTTTAAAAATCTTTATAAACGTCAGTAATTGCCACATCAAACTTCAATTCATTACTTTCCCATGGCTCATGTATTTTGATGATATGAAAGTTGACTGCATTTACATGCAAATTGAAGTTTTATATTAATAAGGGCCAGTAAAGGAAGATTGCATGGTAATGCTCTATTATGACTTTTAAATACATTTGCCCATGTCTAAACTTGGCATTAGCATGGTCAGACCATGAGGAAATCATGTTGGCCTGATTGCAATTTTGTTTTCCAAATGAAAGTACAATTTCATCAGTTTTCCCTGTCATTTCTAATAATGACTTAAGTTTGCTTGCTAAATTGAAGAATTTCCGCACATCTTCAAATGGTATGTGAAACAGGTGAGTAGACAGCTGCTACTATGTGAAGTGATTCATCGTGGTGTCTGGCTTGGGTCATTACAAAAGATAATCTACATTTAAAGATGTAAAACACATATACTGTTTGTAACCTTGGTTGATTCTATTTACTCTGTTACCAAATAACATGGATTGAATCATACAAATCTTTCTTTAATTATTATTATTTTTTAATTGTTATTACCTATATACAAAGTTCAAAAGACCATGCAGGAATATAAAACATGAGAACATTGCAAAGTGATGTTGCTGAAATATATTGAATAGTTCTGTCAACTTTCATGTTGTGTTAGGGGATTATGAGTAAAGGAAAATAATTCTAATATGACCTGAGAATTGTTGTCTGATTGACTATTCCAAAAGTTTTTGTTTGTTTTTAATAAAAGATTGTAATTGGTTACAGCAGTGCTGTTTTGGATGTGTGGGTTTGAGAGTAAAATTTGAATTGAGCTCCTCCCATTCCAACAAAATTGCACTTTACACCTAACTTGTACTTAAATGAACTCAAGCTGTGTGTGTTTATAGGGATTATAATTCTAATCCAATTTAGTCTTGCCACTCATTGCTTGACTCCCGTCTTTTGCAAGCATTTGTTGTGTGACCACAAATCTGCACATTCTAGTATGCTAAGTCATATAGTTCTATTACAGCTGCATAGCCACATGCTGACTAATTCTCGTATTCTAAGGTTTGGAAGCAAAATCTTTTAATGGCGTAATAAAATTTCTGCATAATGATATCATTACACAATGCTTTCATTGAAATATAGTTTCCCTGGCAGTGAATTAACTACGTAATAAATATAGAAAACTTTGAAAGATTTTTTCAGGTTAATAGCAATGAAATGCATTCCCACATGAGACATACCTTGATAAGAATGTTCGGCAATAATGTCATTGTATAGCCATGCTGCAGTCACTCTGCATTTGCCATTCTTGGCAACTTTTTCGGTACTGAGCCATCCCCTTCCCCTTGTCTCCTTAGGCTGAAGTCTACAAATCCAGACATAGGACCAAATGGAACATTTGTCCCCTCAATTCCCTTTAGTTGCCTGCTTTTGCATGCTATTTATATGCATCGGATCACATTCAACCTTATATAAACATGCTGTTGCATTGCAGTATAGACATGCATTGTGTACTGAAAAATTAAAGTAAAGTTACTGTGTGTTACTGAAAATGTAAGGTAGGATATATGTCTATACTGTATATCTGTACTGTGGACAGTGCCGCAGACACCTTGTGGCATCCTATAAATAAATGTTAACTTATCTCTTCAGACAATATTATCAAATGTCTCAATCTCCTTATTAATAATTTCATATGCAATTGACAACAATCTCTGTATTTTGTAAGATCGCTTCAACTTTTAAAAGGCTTTCTAAAAATGTGGGACCTGATTCACACTTAAAATGACTTTAGGTTCTTAATTATACCCAACTAGTAGCAAGGTGACTCCCCTGACACGCCCTCCTGTTTTCAGCACCTTAACCGACTTAAGAATGCCATTGGGCTACCTATCTTTAGGTTCATAGTTATGTGCATAGGGTGGCTAATTAAGAACGTTTTTGCCTGACCACGCATAGATTTTCTCATTTAAATGCCTCCCTCAACCCAATCTTGTTATCTTCTTTCTTAAGTTTGCCCAACATGTCCCTTCTTTCTTAAGTCACTAAGAAGCTTGAGGAAATGGGTTTGTAATGGTGATTCAGAGCTGTCACGTTCTTAAGTCCTATGTAGGTTACTACACATGTGTAAGTATATCCTTTCCTAAATATACGCACCTAAAAAGTCGCAGATTCTTAATGAATCAGGTGCTTGATGTTTTATTTTCATTATTGAATTAACCCTAAACCACTGAATAGATTTCCTTTATAAGCTGTCGAGTTCATTCTGCAATTTGTGACACATAAGCTAAATAGCCAACGCTGGGCGATTATTGGAGCGATCAACATTTCATACCAAGGAAGAATTGTCTACAATGTTCATACCCAATAATTGGATTGTTCAGTCTAAACACGTGTTTGTCCTATTAAAATATGCTCATTGTGGTAAGGGAAAACATTCTCTGATTGCTGTTTTGTGTGTATCCACCTATTGCATTGTTAAGTGATAAAGAAGGCATTTCACATTATCTGTGGCCAGTAGGGCCCTCAGAGCTCACAGTTTGTCAATAACTTATTACCCAGTTTTCATTTATAATATTTGTTTGTCATTGTTATACAACATGTAATATGCTGGTGCTACCTAAAATATGAAAAACTGAGTGCAGTTATATCAATATGGCCCTCGAGAGGCACAACCCTTGGTTATTATGAAAATCCTCTTGCTTGAGTTCCAGTTTGGATCCTCCTGGAGCTAGTGGTGTGAAAAATTAGGGGGACAGTAACTTTCATGTTTAACTATGGTCTCTGAGGTTCCTGAGGACAAGGGATATTTGTCCTCTACTTTTGCTATTGCATCAGTGCTGACTGCTGTCAAGACCTGTCTGTTATACTTATGATACTAATTTTAATTGGTTCTCCATTTAATAAACTATGATTCCTTTTTAAGTGCAAGTCTCTGTGTCTTTTGTTTTTTAATAACATTTGTCATTTATAAACAACACATTATGAAGTCAAAATACCTAAAAATAGCATCATGTTGATTTTTCAGTTTGAAAAAAAACCCACAAAAATTCTGAATTGTAAAATTGAAAATTGAATTCAGAGTTTACTGGTTTGCAAGAAAATGCAATACTTTCAGTAACAAGTTGTATATATAACAGTTATAATATAAACAAATTTGTTGACTGGGTGGAATCATTTTGCAAACCTGTGTTCCACTCAAACATTGGTAATAAGGTCATAGCATATTGGGTTTATATATTACAACAACAATTAGTCAGAGTGGTTTGTTAACAAACCAAAACATATTCAGAAATGTCAAAACTTGTTCTAGTGTTTATCATCACTATTATGCTTGTTTCTTAAAGTTTTGTAACATTTTGTAATAATGTCAATTGACATAATTATTGCTTTTGTTTCAGAAATGTCTACCAATATGTTACAGCACAAAATATCTGGACTTAAGTTTTATTGAACTGCCACATAACTCCCTTGTTTTGTAGTAAAGGATTAATCCTCAGAAGCTCCGTTTATATTTTATGACAAAATAATGCAAGCATGTCGGCATTTAGCTTTTTGCAGCACTTAGAAGGTATGTAAATGGGAAGCTCAAGGATTAGACCAGAGTCCTTTTTCCCTTTTCTCTTTTATCCTTACCTTACCCTTGTTCTTTGGAAATTTACACATTACATCAAACTCCGATCCCACACAACTTCCAGGGGATATTGCTAACACTCTTGTGTTAAGTTCATCCTTTCCTATTTAGTTTTTTATGGATAACTGTGTGTGTGCTGAACTACTTACCACATGCTGTTATTTGGGACACCCAGTCCACAAAGCTTTGTTTTTTTTTTTTTTAATCAGGATTACAATGCATAGGCTTATGGGCTGAAATCCCAGCATTGTTACATGCACGCATGTATAAACGACCAGACCCTTTACTATGCAACTGATATGCAGTAGTATTTGAAAATAACATTCACAACTATTTAAAAGAAACAAAAAACTAACACAAATAAAGCTTTCATACTTTAAATCTATAGTTTACAACATAACTATTCAAAATCAAACTTTATTAAATTTTGATTTAAGTTCTTTTTAGCCATGTCCATCTCAAAAAAGTTTGACAGAACAAATACTTGATTCAAGCTGTGGTTAGAGCATGCATATAAATGCAAAAAAAAAAAGTAATTCTTGCTCATCGAAAAATAGTAATATTTGTGCTGTGCCAGGTGGGCATATGATGGGCATATTAATCTGCGGCTGACAGAGGAGGCATATTGAAAGATTGAAGAAAGACAAGTGAGGACATATGGGAAGGCTGAAGGCAGACAAGATGGGGCATTTTAGAAGACTAGAAACAGACACCAAGAGGGGGCATATTAGAAGACAGGAGACAGACAGACAGGCAGACACAGCGGAGGGATTAAATGTCTTGAGACATTATATATATTTATATATATATTATATATATATGCCTGAACTTGTTTAGGAAACACTGATGACAGTTACTGAGCTACAACTTTATCATTATTACATACTCTATAATTGCTCTCCATACTAAACAAAAGTACAGTATATACAGCAATGGCAGGCAACAAGTGAAAAAAGGTTTAGAGGAAAGTCATGCTCTGAATTTTTTACATGTTTGTTGTTAAATATTTAGTTCTGTAGAATTTTTTAATTTGCTTGTGTTCAATTACGTTTTTTTATCATGTGATTTGTGAGAATGATTAAATCAATCAAATATGCATTAAATTGGTCCTCACTAAGAAATCATCAAATTGAAAAATTCTGCTTATATAGCTCCACTTGTCACACACACACATTTGTTTCCAGCAAACAGATTTACATGGACCTCTGCTGTTGGTCACCATCTTTTTTAACGCATCAGTCCTTTTTTAGCTGACAGCTTCTCTCTAAAGGTGGCCACACACTAGAGCGATTATTGCTCCCAGCATGTGGTGGCCCATATTTGGGATGATTTTACCCTAGGGTAAGGTCCTAATACCGGCGCCACACACAGCAGAGGCTGGGAGCGATAATATCTGAATCTTGACAGGAGTCCCATGCAGCCAGTCTATTGGCTGACTGAACAAATTTAAGAATGGAAAAAAAAAAAGACTGTGAGAGGTTCTGCAGCGCTGTGCAGGACCCCTCACACTTAGAGGCTACACAACGCTGTGTCCTCTCTATGCAGAACCTCTCACACTGAAAGTTTCCACGATCAGGCCAATAATCACTCTAGTGTGTGGCCAGCTTAAATCTGAAATTTCTTCCTCTAATAACACCACAATTTTCACTTTTTCCCAAGTATTCTGACTGTTGAATAAAGTCTCATGATTTTCCAACCCAATCATCTCCCCTTTAGAAACATTGCTAAAATATGTTTCAATTCTTTTTCACCAAAACACAAAAATGATTCTACCATTAATTTGCATGTGCTCCTGTTGGTCATGTGTGTTCCTTTAAGACAATGGGACTGATCCAGACCTACGGGCGCCTTATATGCCCTGTGCACTCCCTGCTTGCGGGCGGAAATCTGGACACTTACATGTCCAGATTCCTACCCTAATTATTACAATCAGCTCTGCGGCCTTATGGCCACATTGCAGATCGTAACAGGGCTTCCTCCGCCCCGTTCCCTAATTTGCATGCCTATCTCCGACGGCATTCGTAAAGGGGGGGAAAGCCCCCTTCTCATAACAGTCAGCGGCCGTAACTATAGCCATATGAAGATTGTGCACGTGCGAATATCCTTTATAACAGGGAAATTACGCCCGCGGCAGCTGTAATTTCCAGGGTGGCTGTAGGTCTGGATCAGGCCCGATAAATTTACCTATATATTTTTATGACAAAGGTTTATATTTTAGATAAAACCTTTGTTTATATTTGATTTTTTGTTTGAGGTACATTTCACACAAAATCATTGAAATACTCTATTAAGTGTCATTGGGCCGTATTCACAGATATGTGTGTATAAACTATGTAAATATACGCACCTACGTTGCAAGGCAACACCCATGATACTCCCCTCGCACCAACAGGTTTTCGGTGACTTCTGCCTTCATAGGGCAACCTTAAGTCTACGTGTGTACTTACACGCATATGTTACTTACGTATGTGTGTATTTATCTAACCCCGCCCTCAAATGCCCATTTAAATGCATCCCCCGCCCACTTTCACATAATTTCCACCAACCGGATAAAAACCACGTTCCTCCGTGCTTATGTCCCTAAGTGCAATTCAAAAGTCCGTGCCAAAAGTACTTACGTGGGTAAAAATACTACCTAATGTCTATGGAAAAAGTTACTACACATGTAAAGTTCATCCGATCCTAAAAATATGCACGCAACCACACGCAAAAACGAATCTGTGAATTAGGTCCATTCATAGAAAACAGATTTTGCCTGTACTTTATTTGTGTGTAATCAATATTTGTCATCAGTTTATTATCCCAGAGCCATTTGACAAAAAAGCTGATATAAACAACAACATCTAGTTAGATATTTAAATTAATTAATGCTACTGAAAATATGAGATACTGATTTAATGATATGGAGAATATTTATTCCTTGGCTAAGTCTTTATTAATATCTAACTCACAGACTGCTGCAGTCCCATCAATGTTTCCATAAAATAGACTTTTTCCACTTATAATTATGGCTATCATGGTTATTATTATTATTGGGGTAGATCCAGAACTACGTTTGCCGTATGTTTATTTGCGTAGCGTATTTTCGTGCGCGTAAATTCGTTACACTCCCCTTGGCACACCCCTTGCACGGACGTATTTTGTTAAGATACGCTTTACAAACCCTACCTTAACTTTTTCCAACGTAATCGCTGTCATACGCTCACGTACGTATGGGCTAGACGAATTTACGCAGCTAAGCACGCCCGTACACTTTACTTTAAATACCACCCCCCCTCCATGT
>WWET01000623.1:12726-23746 GCA_011038615.1 Limnodynastes dumerilii
TGATTGCTGGAGTTACTGCTGTTCCTGGATAGAAGTGCTTTCTGAAGTATTGTGTTTGCTGCAGCTACACCTAAGGATAAATAAGCACATAGGGCTCTTTCTGGCCACAAACTGTAGAGTATATTATTGTATTGTATATTTTATTATGCTCTTGTTTTACACAGTTCTAAAAGTAAATAGAAGTAGGCCAGGAACACAGCTGCTTATTAAGTAGCAATGATATATTATATAAGTGCAGAAATAAAATGTGTATTTTCACTGATATTTTTTCATTTACTTTATCCAGACATATCAATGTCTGAACACAAATTTGTTCTAAAGATGATGGGCCGGATCCAGACCAACAGCTGCCTTACGGGGGCCCGAGGTTATTACGGCCTCATAGCGATATTGTAAGTAGGTTGTGCGCATATGCACAACCTACAGGACAGGGGAATTAGGATCTTGCTGATCATAATTCCCCTGTCGGACTTAGTTTAGGATATGCCCCGTTGTTATGATTTGCTTATTATGGTCCAAGTAACTGTCTGTGTCAACTGTTCTGCTTTTAATATGTTTTTAAAAAAACTTTAAGAATTACTTAATATAATAACTCAACACACAGTAGAGTAGTGTAAATAGTAGTGTATATTAACTTCATAAACATCATTCTAACAAGCTATTTAGTGACTCATTTTCATTTTATTTTCATGAAATTCTTCTAGTTTGGCAGTGACTTTGTTAATGTGTTCATTATCAACTTTTAAGTTACACAGTAAATTAACAAAATGATATGATTTTCCACTACATTGTGTAAGTTGACATGGCTGATATCAATATAACTAAAAGACTTGCTATGTCATTTATTATTGATGGTTGAACTGATGGCACTGAGTGATCATTGATAGCAAAAAAAAATTAAATATACATTGAATATACTGGCCGTCTTTTAGAACAGAAATTTGCTTTCAAAAACAGATAACTACTTAGTAACTTTCAATCTCTATCATTAAATATCTACAGGCTCATAGCTTCTGAATTTTAAGTTATTTGCCAACATCTTCAAATGCTTTATGCTACCTTAAACTGGTTGAGTAGATCCTAATGTCCAGGTAGTATTGTATCTAGCAGATTCCTGGCTTGTCTTCCTTGTAATTAATGATTGAACTACCTACATCAAAACTAGCTTAAATATATTATTTTTATCTGTACATGTAAAATCCACTCATGGGTCACCAGTAACACATAAATATTAAACATTTCATTCTTAACTTTTCTTTTGCATGCAGAGGCAGACTTATGAGTAGGTTGAGCTGGTTGACAGCTTTCCTTTCTTGATACGTGTGAATAGTCTGTGTTATGCAGGTCTCTTGGTCTCTTGGTCCCTCTTTTGCAAGAAAGCCCTTGGACTTAAGCCCGTAAGGAAACCCAACTCCAGGGGAATATTCTCATATGACTTTGATTTGAGCTTTGCTGCGACTGGTACAGACAGACATTTAGGACAGGCTTATGGCTTTAATGCGTAGTTTTTGTTATCTTATAGCTGGAAGCAAAGGTGATGAGGCTACTGTTTTTTCTACAATAGCTGGATTCTTTTATCATGGTCATTATTTATGTCTGTTGGATGTTGTCTAGAGGATGGTCAGCTCTGCATACAATTTTTTTAATCTTGTACAGAAATTATTCTTTATAGTTTATTTGAAAGATACGGCCAGATTCGGCTTAAGTTCCTTTTATGTATGATCGCGTAGCATAGTTACGCAATCGTAAGTATAATGCACTCCCCCGGGCTCTCCCTTTTGAACGCACGTAATTTAGCTGATTTGTGAGTTCCAAACCCTACCTTAACTTTTCCTTGCGTATCTGCATTTGTACTTACTGCCTTGTCGTATGCCTAACCCAGCCCATACTGTACAATTTAAATGCCCCCTCCACCATGCATATTTTCTGCTTGCGTAGGGATAACACACCCCTTCATACGTAGATAGAAAGTGCTGAAAATACACTATACAACAACCAGCATTAAGTCATAATCCACTCTATCTCACAATAGGTTATAGAGTATAGAGATTCCTCTTCACTTGAGCACGGAGAGCATTAAAGGACTTTGCCTGTTAGCATCTTGAAATCTTTAAGCTTGAATGAAGGCTATTGGGTACGGACACACTATTTACAATTTATCAGAGGCTTCTACATACATGAGAGGTTGTCTACTTCCACTATCCACAAATTGCCTAATGCAGTATATTCCCCTAACATTCCAAATGTTGAAAGGGTGGACTCCATGCCCCTCTGGATATCAGAGTTGTGTATAAATGGAAGGTGTAGAGTTTTGTGTATATGTAGTTTGTGTTGATGTCTTAAGATATGCCATACTTTCTTTCATATTTAAGGTGATTTCTTGGTCCCTTAGATGCTCCAGTGGAATATTCGCCTATGTCTCCTGTTCCATAAGCCAGTCTCTGATATACATATCAAGTGGGCTGCATGGCTAGATGTAGCATTATCTGGGAAGTTAATTGCTCCATTATTTTTTGGCTGCTGAAGTTTTTCTGAGACTGAGCCTTGCCTTTTTTCCTTTCCTTATAAAATGCTGGAAAATAAAATTTTAATATTGGCCAATTTTTCTAGGCAGGAAGTAATTAAAGTAAAATATATAGAATTCTAGGAAAATGTATCATTTTACTAAGATTTGCTCAACCCGTGAAAGATAGAGGTACCTATTCCCATCTCCGGAGCTTCTTTTCAATCTCTCATTTTTGGGATAGTCACAGAATAGAAACATGAGGGAATAAGAGGGAGTAGGTGTTACGACACTCCGGGTTTATCTGGATGAGAACTGGAGTGGTCATGAAGAGATCAGTGAATTGGTGTGGTACCTCGGGATAACCTCGGTGAGTACCGGGGTGACCATGGGAGAAAGAGGTAGCGTGACCAAGTCGACTGCCGAGGCACTTGAACTTTATTATCGGGGGGGTTTTCACCAGAGCCCCTGATGGTGGGGATGGATTTGGCTGCGGCCCAATAACCTGGTCGTTCCCCGTTGAACCAGAGCCTTGGAAAAGAGAAATAAGACACCAGAAGTGGGTACCCAAACCGGGGGAGAGATGGATACAAGAAAAGAGGGAGCAGGGCAGGTCAGAAGGAACTGACCTGCGACGGACGACAATTAACACTGAACAAGGTACGTTGGACGGAAGATGGTTCACAGGACAGGACAAAACAGACAAAGGCACGCACACGCACAGGCATCCAGCGGGACCCCCGAAGGGGTAACATAGACATATGGGAGAGGATAGATACACGAAGGAGGGAGAAAAAGGGACTGGACACATTAGATAAACCAGGCAGAAATAAGGTCAGGATAAAGGACACTCAACGGTCAGATCACTAGGCAAGAGCACTAGGCAAACGAAATGATCTTCATCCACTTGATGGTACCTCTCACCCCAGGGTTGTGGATGGTGGCGACAGGAATAATAGAGTTGGCCCTGGGGTGAAAGTCGTAAGATGCAGAAAAACTGAGAAACTGAGGTAGAGGAATGATGAGCATTGTTGTATGCAAATTCCGCCCACGGAATATTCTCAGACCAATTATCCTGAAATTGGGAGGTGTAACAACGTAAGTATTGTTCCAAGGACTGATTCACCCTTTCAGTTTGACCGTAGGATTGTGGGTGATATCCTTAGGAGAGGTTGACTTAAATCCCAAAACATTTACAGAAGGCTCTCCAAAATGAAACAATGAACTGTGAACCTCGGTCCGAGACAATCTCTGTGGGTAGTCCATGAATTCTGAGAATGTGGTTCACAAATAACTTAGCCAGGGTCTGAGCGTTGGGTAACCCAGGAAGGGGAATAAAGTGTGCCATCTTGCTGAACCTGTCAACCACCACCTATATGGTCGTAAAACCCCGGGAATTGGGAAGATCCGTGATGAAATCCATGGATAGGTGAGTCCATGGACGGGTAGGAACTGGAAGAGGAAGTAGAGGACCACAAGGGCGAGAACGCGGGGTCTTGTTTTTGGCACAGAGAATACACGAATTGATGAATTCCTTAGTATCCTGGATCATGGAGGGCCACCATACCGATCGAGACATAGCTTTGAGAGTCTTCTGGATGCCCAGGTGTCCCGCCGTCATACATGAATGGTCCTCCTGAAGAACTTGCTTCCTCAAATTGCTGGGACCAAATAACCGATCAAACGGTGTCTGATCAGGAGCCTGGTCCTGGACCTCAAAAATTCTGGACCGAAGATCTTGGGTCAATCCGGCAATGATGGTGGTAGGAGGAATCACAGGTAAGGGAGGGAGGGTCCATGTTGAGGCAGAAATGCGCGGGATAGAGCATTTGCTCGATGGTTCAGGGAGCCATGCCTGTAGGATGAAATTAAAATGGGTAAAGAACAAGGCCCAGCGGGCATGATGGGGGTTCAGTCGTTTGGCAGATTGTATATAAGCCAAGTTCTTGTGATCTGTGAGGACTGTGATGGCGTGAGTCGATCCCTCCAGCCAGTGTCTCCATTCTTCAAAGGCCATCTTGATAGCCAATAGCTCTCGATTCCCAATATCATAATTCTTTTCCACAGAAGAAAATTGTTTAGAAAAGTAGGCACATGGATGACATTTGGAATCCTGGGAATCCTGTTGAGACAGCACAGCCCCTGCCCCTACATCAGATGCATCCACCTCAATAATGAACGGTAATTCAGGGTTAGGATGTCTAAGGATGGGTGCAGTGATAAAGGCTTGTTTGAGATTTTCAAAACTTTTATAGCATCCTCGGATCATTTGGATGGGTCAGACTTTTTCCTGGTTAACGCAGAGATGGGGGCCATCAAAATGGAAAAAGCCTTGATGAACCCATGGTAATAGTTAGAAAAACTCATGAACCGCTGAATGGCTTTCAGATCTGTGGGCTGCTTCCATTCAAGGATTGCCTTGACCTTTTCCGGATCCATGGCAAAACCCGCCAGGGAAATGATGTATCCCAAGAAGCTCACTTCAGAGACTTCAAACTCACATTTCTCCAGTTTGGCATACATCCTGAATTCTCGGAGACGGGACAAAACTTGTTTCATATGAATCTGGTGATCCTCAAGGTAGGGAGAGAAGATCAGGATGTCGTCAAGATAGACCACTACGAACTTCCTTAGGAAATCTCTGAAAACATTGCTGATGAAATCCTGGAATACAGCTGGAGCGTTGCATAGCCCAAAAGGCATAACCAGGTATTCATAGTGGCCTGAGCAGGTGTTGAAGGCGGTCTTCCATTCATTTCCCTCCCTGATCCATACCAGGTTGTATGCCCCACGAAGATCGATCTTGGAGTAAATAACTGCCTCTTTGACCTGATTGAAGAGATCCGGGATCAATGGCAGAGGATGCGCCATAATCAATGCAAGGTCAGAGGGACCCATCCTTCTTGCCTACAAAAAAGAAACCTGCACCGACCGGTGACCTCGAGGGGTGAATGAACCCTCTCTCAAGATTCTCTTTAACATAGGTGTCCATGGCAGTCGCTTCAGTTTAGGAGAGTGAAAACAGTCTTCCCTTATGCAGTTAAGCCTCAGGCACGCGTTCTATTGCACAGTCATAGTGATGGTGAGGAGGTAGGGTCTCAGCCGCTTGCTTAGAGAAGACATCTGCAAATTCCATGTACTGCGGGGGAAGACTCCTAACTAAAATATTCCCAACTCGGACTGGGTAGGAAAGGCATGAATCTTCACAGGTCTCACTCCACCATATAATCTCTCCCTGAGACCAATCAATAACTGGATTATGAAGTTGGAGCCACGGATGACCCAGGACCAACCGGACTGAGGCACAGTTGGTAATCAGGAACTCAATGGATTCAGAATGGTACATTCCAATGGACATTTGGATGGGTTCCATCTTCTGAAGGATAAGTCCCTTGGATAGCGGCTGACCATCCAGGCCAATTGCAGAGACATGTACATCAAGATCTCGGACTCGAATCTTCAGTGTCTTAACAATTTCGATGTCCAAAATATTCCCAGTGGTGCCTCTGTCAATAAATGCGGATAGTTGTTCCTCGTGATCCCTCAGGACCAGTCAGGCTGGGACCAGGAGCAAATTTCTTGAGGAGACTAGATGACTACCCAACTGGAGCTCCTCGCAAGCCGGCTGGGTTACTCGTTTCCTGACTGTATGGATTGTTTTTTTGGACAGGATTCTGCCCTATGGCCCTTCCCTCCGCAGTAAAGGCATAGTCTCAAGTTGCGTCTACAGGCCTTTTTCCTCCTTAGAGAGGCAATAGGACCCGATCTGCATGGGTTCCTCTGCCGTGTGGAAGTCTGGTGGTAGGGAGACAGTGGAGAAACTAGCAGCTGCATCCTTTTCCAAACGTCGCTCCTTCAATCGCCGATCAATCTTGATGGCTAGATGCATGAGATCTGACATCTTTTACCTGGTCAGACAGGTCGATACGAAACTGACTTCGCAGGGCCGGATCATTCCATCCACAATCATTGGCCCAGCAGCGGAACTCTGAGCAGTATTCTTCTGCAGTCTTTTTTCCTTGACGCAGGGATCGAAGCTTTCCCTCGGCAGTGGCTGACCGATCCGGGTTCTCATAGAGTAGACCCAAGGCTGCAAAGAACGCAGCTACGGTCTGGAGCGCAGGGTCTTCCAGGCGCAGACTGAAAGCCCAGGCTTGGGGATCTCCCTGGAGAAGCGTGATCACCAGACCGACTCTTTGACTCTCTGATCCCGAAGCGTTGGGTCGGAGCCGGAAGCACAGACGGCAATTTTCTTGGAAGAGGTGAAACTGTCTACGGTCTCCAGAAAATCTGTCTGGAAGATTGACTTTGATATCTGTGGATGCTACTGGTGGTAACGGGGCAGGGGCTTGAGCTTGACTGAGGCTCGCATGACTGAGATGACTTCCTCTTGGTTGTTGACTTTATGAGAAATCAGGTCATTGATGGCTTCGGCCATGGAGGGTTCCGTCGGGGTCATAATAAGGCCGATTATAATGTTACGACACTCTGGGATGAGAACCGAAGTGGTCATGGAAATATCAGTGAATTGGTGTGGTACCTCGGGATTACCTCGGTGACCAAGTCGACTGCCGGGGCACGTGAACTTTATTATCGGGGGGTTTTCACCAGAGCCCCTGATGGTGGGGATGGATTTGGCTGCGGCCCAATAACCTGGTCGTTCCCCGTTGAACCGGACCCGTGGAAAAGAGAAATACGACACCAGTGGTGGGTACCCAAACCGGGGGAGAGATGGATCCAAGAAAAGAAGGAGCAGGGCAGGTCGGAAGGAACTGATCTGCGACGGACGACAATTAACACTGAACAAGGTACGGTGGACGGAAGATGGTTCACAGGACAGGACAAGATGGACAAGGGCATGCAAACGCACAGGCATCCAGCGGGACCCCCAAAGGGGTAACATACACTCCAGGGAAAAGGGCAGGCAAATTGGAGAGGATAGATACATGAAGGAGGGAGAAAAAAAGGACTGGACACACTAGATAAACCAGGCAGGAATAAGGTCAGGATAAAGGACACTCAACTGTCAGATCACTAGGCAAGAGCACTAGGCACACGATATAGCAGACTACAGCACTGTGGAACAGAAGCTATAATCGGCGCCAAGTGCTGGGAGACGAAGATTCAAATAGAGGCTGCTGGTCACTGATTGGCCAGCAGCCAGAATGGGGAAGGACAGAAAGAGAGGAGACAGAGCGCGCGCCCGCCGGCAACCTGCCACGTGGGTTTGTTTACATGCCGCTGGCGGCATATGCGGGCGCGCTACAGCAGGAGAACGGCAGAAGTAGCTCAAGCAGCGGCACGTAACAGTAGGGTGTCAAGTTCAATGCTGTTGCTTTGTCCATATTTGCTCTAAAACCAGAGATGTCTCCAAACAAGTTTAAGTATACAGTATTTTCTAAGATTTGCTACATACAATATAATATGCCATCAGTGAATGCTGTTTCCTTGACTTCCGTTTTACTGATAAAAATGCCTTTAAAGTAAGCAGAGTTTACTAGTATTCGCAGCAAGGGATATATTACTAAGTTAAATAGCAAATGAGAGAGAGGACATCCTTGGGAGTCCCTCTCTCCATCATTATGGGGTAACCTCTAAGGGCCAGATTTATTAAGCTGCAGGTTTGCAAAAGAAGAGATGTTGCCTATAGCAATCAATCAGATTCCAGCTCTCACTCCTATTACATACTAGAGAATGTCAGCTAGAACCTGATTGGTTGCTATGGGCAATATCTCCACTTTTCCAAATCCGCAGCTTAGTAAATCTGGCCCTAAGTCTGTTACTGTAATGAGATTGCTAAATTTACTTCCAAAACCCCTTAATTCTAACACATTTAAAAGATGTGGCCAGATGCTTTGTTTGTGTCTAAGCTTACTAAGATATGGTCAAGTTGTAGTAGTCATGGCTTTAGCTGTACTTACGCCTTTGACTACCTGACAACCCACAATGAATCCCAGTTAATATGGAGTAAGAAGGGTAGGTAGTATAGCTTTATATTGGGTAACAATTTTAGTTAGGATCTTAAAGGCAATATTTAGTAAGGAAATGGGGTGGTATGATGAGACTAGCTGTAAATTATTACATGGTTTGGGGAGAAGTATTGTTCTAGCTTTATTGAATGAGACATCACTGGTCCACTTGTGCACAAAGAGATTAAACAGATCTTATATGATTAAGGTTATGTTATGATAGAGATGCTTATAGTAACTAGCTGAGAGGCCATTAGGTTTGCTTCTCCCAAAATCTTTTCTTGCAAGGCTATGTCAAAAGGTCAGTGGAATATTAATCAAAATATAATTTTTTTAAATTAAGATAAAATCTACTTGGATTTAATGTATAAATTATCCCCTATTAAAGAACTGATTGCAGTTATATCTGATTTGACTTTGTACGGTTTGGACATTGTAGATAAAATAATACCTGCATTGGGGCAGATCCTGAACTACGCTTTTCCGCGAATTTACGTGTGGCGGACACGTAAATTTGCAGATTTGTACGCACTGCGCATACGCACCGCAGAAAATACGCACATTCGCGTAGCGTATTTTCAAACGTAAGGATAAATCACGTAATGCGAACGTAAGTAATTACGTGTGGGCGTGCCCCAAATTTACGTTAGCGATGAATACGTGCGATTTACGTGAAGTAGGCGGGGGGGGGGTATTTAAAGTGTACAGTATGGGCGTGCTAAGCTGCGTACGTTCGCGTAGTCTGTACGCACGTTAGCGGCCGTATGCTGTTACGTTTGAAAAAGTTAAGGTAGGGTTTGGGTAGCGTATTTTCACAAAATACGGCCGTGCAGGGGGTGTGTTAAGGGTAGCGTAGCGAATTTACGTACGCGAAAATTCGCTACGCGAACAAACGTACGGCAAACGTTGTTCAGGATCTACCCCATTGTTTCCTCATCTGTAATATAATTATTATTTGTGTTATAATTACAGCTTCGCTGGGCTTAAGACATTAAATGTTGATCTAATGATTTTGTATGTTCTCCCCATGTCTGTGTGGGTTTCATCCAGGTGCTCAGGTTTCCACACACAAACTCCAAAAACATGCTGGTCGGTTAATTGGCTGCTGAATAAATTAGCCCTAGTCTGTGTGTATGTATCTGTGTTAGGGACCTTAGAATGTAGCTCCAATGGGCAGGGACTGATGTGAATGTGACATATTCCCTGTAATTTATTCTGATAGCACTATATAACAATCTGTATATAAACAAAAGTAATAAATAAATATCTATAAGTGGCATGATACAGTTGGGTAATTCTTTCACCATCACATATAGTGTTGGTCTTGAGAACGGGACTTTCTCACTAGTGCTTGTATCAGATTATTTTGCTATTTCTTAGAAGGAGATGGGGAGGAATATCTGGACTATTCCCTTGCTTGTTCTTGGATGCTTTAGCCACAGATGTGGATTTGCAACTTTTTGGGAGCATTATTTCCAAGAACTTGTCCATGCCTCAAAACAGCAATGATAACCAACCCAAATAGTTATACAATTAAGTAAAGTAAATAAAAATAAAGATATCTTGTCTTTGAAACTACAGAACTAATAGGATTTGGTGTTGTTTTACATAAACCCAATGCAAATAGTTTAAGATAAATAGACTAAATAAGTTATACAAAAAGATTGGCTCTATAGCTATAGATTAATAGCTCTCTGCTCTCTGTTACACAAAATTCAGATATGGTTATTGAGCAAAAACAATAGAGTTCTCGTTAGTGCTCTCGATAAACACACTCTTTTTATCTCCACTCCCACACATTCTAAGTGAATAGTATACATGTAAAGGAGAGGGAAGGAAGATAGCTATCAATGAGCTGGATCCAGACCCATCGTCATAGTTACTTATGCCTGCCGGTACGCATGCGCACTGTGTAATTCCCCTGTCGGCCGTTGGTCAGGATCTGGGCCAATGGGGCCGATCCTGGGTTAGAGCCAACAAGGGAATGAAGTACAGATTGTACATAATTCCCCTGTTTTGAAGGTTGTGCACATGCGCACAACATTCTTATGACTCTGTTAGGGTCGGCGTTCATAATGAACATTATGTAAGTTGGCTCTTAAGAGAAAGGGGCTTTCCCCCCATGAAGGCGAAGATAGACATGTAATTAGGGGACGGGGGTTTTGTAGCCTTAAAGTCGCATACGTGATTGTAAAATTTAAGGTAGGAATCTGGAATCTGGAAATCTGAAATTTACTACCGAGAGTGGGGAGTGCAGGGGGCATGCACCCCCCATTCCGAGTAAATATGGCTATCTTGAGGCAGATTGTGCTTGAGAATAGAGTGAACTTTTTTGGTGTTGTTCCTTATGCAGCAAAACTATGACAAGATATGCAGCAGTACTGACAAGCCAATACAATAACATGTTATTCTTCAGAATAAGAGGTTCAACAAGTCTTCAGCCAATTATGAAGCATGCTTAGGTAACATGTTATCAATAGTAATAAATGAGACCCAGCAGTACATTGTACTTGATAAAAAAAGGAAGTTTTTTTGTTGTTGTTCCCTA
>WWET01000623.1:24191-60307 GCA_011038615.1 Limnodynastes dumerilii
TGCTGAACCCAATGGTAAGGTGCAGCTACTAGATAGTATTTCATAGTCCCGACTCCACTCTGTAGTCAGCTGGCATAGTGGTTGGCTAAATATGCAGGATCGACTCTGGGGATATGAATTATCTAAGCTCGATTCGCCAGGTTTCCACGAAGTGTACCAGAAGCACTCCAGATCTTAAATTTAGTAAATTTTCTTTAATTCAGCAACCAAATGAGGCTGTATTTGGTGCTAATCAGCTGATCAGTGAAGCTAAACTAAAACATGACTGTGCTTGACGTGCCGCCCACAGGAAGTTCAGTTTTTTTTAAATAATTTTAGTTTTAATATTTCCTATCATAGATACAATAAACAAGCGTTCACATATGAAAATAAATGTACAAAGTTCATAAATACCATAAAAATGTTAAAGAACAAACAAAAAGAAAACAATAAAATCTAAAGACCTGCTGGTGTAAATTCCTCATCCTCAATGTAAGGACCTTTTGCTTAATTCTAATTCTTTATCCTAAAATCAAGGTAAAAGTTTAATAGACAGAAATGGTTTACAACTGTAATGAGAGAGAGTAACTTGGTAAATTAATGAAAGTTTAATATCGTTATTAATAGGAATAATATATCATTTAAAATCACCAGTCTAGACTTCAATCGCCTGAGTGCATCTTAAAGTATACACCGAATCTCTGCTCTGGGGAGAAGGCTTCTGAAATTAGAAGTAACCTGTGTTTGCAGAAAGCAGAAGCAAATCACAGAGATACACAGTGCAAACATCTAAGGGGGTAAATCAATTAGCCTTGAAGACATGACATGCAATTTAGTCGTAGAGGTGTGAGAAAAAAATGTCATTGACCTCTACTGACCTGGCATCTAGAAATAATCTCATGTCACAGGGCATTGAGGCAGTAGTGCTAACTACTGAGTCTTCTTTAACTTTTCCTTTTAAATTATATACAACTCAGGTCTCCCTTTTACAATAAATAAATGACATCCACAAATGCTATGTTATTCTATACGTGCAGGGGTCTGGTAGTACACACGAGAGAGGGGAGTGAAATCCCCCTGTCACTCACCTCTCTTGTGCGCCTTAAGTCTCACTTGCAGATTAGAGGTCTGTCCGACTGCTGATCCGCACGTAAGTGGGTTTTTACACCCACACTGTATAATTTACATATTTTTCTTGCCTACTTCGCGTACTTTTTGAGGGCGGAGGAGAAGAACAGAACGGACGGAACTCATCATATGGAACTGAGTTCCGTATGAAAGAAGATACGCACATAGAACGTCTGTAACATCTGGAGGGCACATGCGTAAGTGGGCTATCGATTTAATGTCTGGATCCGGTCCATGGTTTTAATTAAACAAGAAAAATTCATAAATTCTTTAGGTGTCTAAGAACGCACTAACATAGACAACTCCAGCCAGAACAAAATATCATGTTCTAAAATTGGAAATCCAAGGGAGGGAAATGCACTATCCCCAACAATCTTCAAAAGTCACAAAATCCCTTTTCGTGGACAATGTACGAAAGGGATGAATGAATTCACAAATAATGACACGAAGGGAGAGAGAAGAGAGAAAAGGGGGAAAGCTAAATAACCCCCTGGTTCACTTTATTATACAATTTTTCAAAACTATTTTTAACGGTACTCTTCAGCCACAAACGTAAAGTGTGTGAGATTAAGCGCCATATTCACAGATGCGTGTGTATATAGTAGGCAAATATATGCATGTACGTGGCAAGGCAACAGCCATGACACTCCCCCTTACACGGATGTTTTTTTGGTGACTTACGCATCCATAGGGCAACCTTAACTCTACGTGTGTAGATACGTGCAGATTTTCCTTCCGTACATGCATACATGACTAACCGCGCCCATAGTAGTCCATTTAAATACCTCCCCCCACCCACTTTCACTAAACTACACACATACGGAATTCAACCACACCCCTCCATAAGTATGTCACTAAGTCCGATTTAGAAATCCAGGCGTAATGGACTTCCGTGCCTAAATCCAACATAGATTGCATAATAAAGGTTACTACGCATGCACAATTCAACCTAAAAATACACACGTAAAAACTAGCAAAATCGGATCTGTGAATACGGCCCTAACTGATTGGATGTTTCTATGTTGCAGGAATGGCACAGGAATAAATGGATACATTTACTAGTATTAATAATTAAAACTAGTACATGCATTATTTTTTCCTGTGGCTCTACCATTTCTATAATATAAAAATTCCCATTCATTTTATCTTGCTGCATACAGTACTTACCTGTTTTTCAATTTCCAGCAGCAGTCTTCAGTTTCCAATGCTAGATATTTATGCAAGGGCTGGCCGTTGTGTACCCCTCTTTCTGGTCCTGATTCAGAGTTTAAAAACAAGAGAAGAAAGTCAATGGCAAATGCAGCACTTTGAAAGAGGGGTTTCCAATGTGTGTAATACATGTGGGGTATATTAGGGGTCTGGACACTGCACACCTATGCCAATCCTAGACCAGGGTTCGGCAACCCGCGGCTCCGGAGCCGCATGCGGCTCTTACAGCTGTCTGCCCCCGAGCCACAGACACCAGTCGCATCTGATAACAAATGCGGCCGGCATAATGGTACTGGATATACAGTGCTCATACGGGAGCCCTGTAATACCAAACTATGTCAATGAATAATGCTATAAGGCAGCGTTATTCATTAAATAGACTTGGTCCTATAGGGCTTCCGTAGGAGCCCTGTATATCCATCCATTGTATGCACTGCAACGCAGAGGAAGGAGCAGAAGTAGGAGGCAGAAGATAAAGACAGGTAAGTGAGTTTTTAATGTGAAAAAATGTTTAATAGTATATAAAGGGGCACTAAAGGAGGCTCATATACATATAAAAGGGGCACTAAAGGAAGCTGATATTCATATAAAGGGGCACTAAAGGAAGCTAATACACATATAAAGGTGGCACAAAGCTGGCTGATATTCATATAAAGGAGGCACAAAAGGAGTCTAATACACATATAAAGGGGGCACAAAAAAAGATGATATTCATATAAAGGGGGCACTAAAGGAAGCTAATACACATATAAAGGGGGCACAAAGGAGGCTGATATACTTATAAAGGGGGCACAAAGGAGGCTAATATACATGTAAAGGGGCGCAAAAGGAGGCTAATACACATATAAAGGGGGCACAAAGGAGGCTGATATACTTATAAAGGGGGCACAAAGGAGGCTTGGTACATATAAAGAGGGCACAAAGGGAAGCTGAACATATATAAAGGGGGCACAAATGGAGGCTGGTACGTATAAAAGGGACACAAAAGGAGGCTGGACACATATAAGGGGCACAAACAAACTTACACTTGGAAAAGTTAAGGTAGGGTTTGATACTCATAAATCAAGTAAATTAAGTGCGACCGAGGGGATTGCCTGGGGGAGCGTATAGTACTTATAATCACGTTAATACACTACGTAATGCGGCAAAGACCGATGTGACGAATTGTTTAAAATTGTAAAGAGCTAAGTAATATGATGGCACTGTTAAAAAAAAAAAAACATATGTAAAATGACAATTCCGATAATATATTATCTGACTGCCAAGACATCTAAGATATCCATTAACGTTCTGTGTGAAAGCGGGAAATTTAAAATGTAGAATTTGCAAATAATAAAAATTCTACTTTAAGGAATTACATTAGTTATCAGCTGCTAATTTCAAACTTTCACAATTGGTTCTAACAAGTAAAGTTTTTATTCATTTACTTTTTTCACACAATAAAATTTTTTTTTTTTTTGAAGGAACAGATCTAATAGCAATAGCAGTATACAATTTATTAGTAAATCACTTTACACAATGGACCAGAGCTTGTGTCAGTGCATAAGCACTGTTGAATTTGTTGTGAACTATTCACCATCCCCATCTGCTTCCCTAGTGCAGCACAGGCCAGTACCATCTTCCTCTATGTCAGTCTGCCCCACATAGCTGCGAAGCCACAACCCTTTTAGTGGCACCTGTGAAGCCAAGCCCCTTTTTTGAAATTTGTATTTTGGGGGGATTTTTTCAATTTATTAAATATGTTCCATGTTGGGGGGTTTCTAGGCAACCAGAGACCCCCCTGGGTGCACCTCTGAAAGTTAACCTGGGCAAAACCATGTTGCTTTCAGGGAAATCAAATTTCAACTTTTGCAAACAGCATTATAGTTGAAAGGTGATGTTTCCCAGCCGAAGTCTAAATAACAGTGTAAAAGTGAAGCTGGTCAGTATCTGTGTGCAATAAGAAAAAGCAAAGTATTCTATCTGCATGCATAGAATAAAATGTATTTGACTCCCCCTGAATTCAATAAGGTTTTGCCCTAGTGTAACGTTCCTCTCTTTATTTTCATACCTCTGTCCCCTGTATCTATGTAACCCATTTTTCTGTCCTCTGTATCTATATAACCCCTTTCTCTGTCCTCTGTAGCTATATATCCCCCTTTTCAGTACATTGCACATCCCCTCTCCATTCTTTTTAATAATGTTAATAATAATGTTTACTTATCTTCTTTCTTCTTCCTTCATCCTCCATGGAGGAGCACACTGTGTGACATGGACTAGAGCGGTGATAGCAGGGAGGAGCTATGTCGGCAAGCTGCGGTCTTCAGAGCTGGAGGGCAGAGACAGTAGCTTCCCAGTGTGCACTATAGTGCAGCTCTGTAGTACAGACTGGGTAGCCACTGTCTCTGACCTTTGTCCCTTAGCACCACAGCTTGCCAAAATAGCTCCCTTTATACAAATATAGGGGCAGATTCCGAACAACGTTTCCGTGCGTATTTACGCCTGGCGAAAATGTAAAAACGAGCTTTGGTATGTACTGATCATGTGCAGGACACATAATACGTGACATAACGTAACTCTTAGCGTAAGGGCCTTTTATGTATCAGTTCTGTAAATACGTTCGAGGGGGTGTGCCAGCCTTATGACACCCGAAATTATGCTTCAAAGGCGGGTTTTGGCATTTAAATAGTACAGTTTGGGCGTGCTTAGCGCCTTAACTACGGTCAGCCTATACGAGCATGAGCGGATCAGAGTGGTTACACTGTCAAAAGTTACGGTAGGGTTCAGAAAGCGTAAAGCGGCCAAAGTATGTACATGCAAGGGGAGTGCCAAGGAGAGTGTATAGAAGGTATGTTCGCGTAAATACGCTACGCTAGTAAACGGATTGCAAGCGGAGTTCTGGATCTACCCCATAGTCACTAGAGTCACTCTAGTGGCTGATTTCTACATAGATGAGATAAAGTGTCATCCTCTCTTCTCATTAGTGGAATGACAGCTGCACCAACACATGTCATTTTCACATACGAGAAAAGGGAAGTGTTGCTATAATATATGCACTGTCATCAGCGGCAGTGTGAGTATGGTAGGTCTTTGCCTTGATGGCACCCAGGGCATGTGACCTACATATCTCACATTAGTTATGCCACTCTACATCAAAGAGAAGGGAATTTATAGGAGAGGTGCATTTGCTGTGAAGTATAGGTGGAGAATTGAGTGTGGCTAAAATAATGTGAACTAAATGGAGTTATTTACTTATTGTTAATATAGAACATAGGAATACTACAAAAATCACAAACTTTGGGTGAGTGTCAAACTTTTAAAATGAAAAAGGAAGACATTAGCAGACATTTATACCTTTAGAACAAGTTTAAGACGTCTAGTGTAACTCTTGATCTTTTAATTGGTTAACCCCATCACTAGATTAACCCTTAAATAACCTATCTTTGATGTTTCAACTTCATCAGGTGTATTCAAACATTTAACTTCACTACAGCAAAATAGGTATTATAATAAGTATATGGATGATGTAGTAATGAGTACACAATCGTAATCATTAAAGAGCAAAATCTCACTTAACACTAAAGCAATTCTATGCTGTGACATCATGCAATAATCCCTTTTATATTTCGTCTGTGTGTGGGATGATTAATTATTGATATGTCATCTGGCAATGAATAACCCTAATGTTTCAGCTATAGAAAGTGGTTATTTTACAAAAGGGGAATAATATAAATCAGTACTTTCTGCGGCTTGGATAAATATGATGGACCTGAGATTAATAACACTACGTAACAACATTTTTGCCTTTGGGTAGTAAGTGCTGTTTCTTATTTGCTAGTCTCAAAAGTACAAAAAATGGTATTTATTTACCTCAAAATTTGCTTTTGTGACAAGGACATTTTATACTTTGAAATGTACCTATTTTAGATCAGAAAAGAGATGAATTTGCATTTTCTTTTGCACAATGTGAGAAAAAAAATCAATGTTTGTATGAAAATGAACACATAAACCATGACCAAAAATTGAATTAGAAGTGCTTTTCTAGAATTATGATTGTACAGTACATGACTTTCATGAATCAACCACCAGATGCTGTCTCCCATCATGTTCTCTTTATACTGTCCTTGGTAGCAGCATTCAATCTCAAGAATATCCTGGTGGAAGTGCTCGCAATTCTCCTCCAAGTATACTCCCAAGTTCTCATTGAATTTCTTAAGAAGAGCTTCAAGATTATGGACTTTCAGGGACATCCTGCATTGTTCTAAAGTTCTTCACAAAGTCTCAGCCAACTCCATTTAGTTCTCGGCTTTATGATTGCCCTGGAAGCACCGAACCCCTACGACAAAGCTGGTCCAAGCAGCTTCTTTCTTCTAAGTGAGCATCTTTGGGAATTCTTTGCACTGCAGGATTTTCTTAATCTGTGGTCCCACAAAAACACCAGCTTTGACCTTTACCTCAGACAGATTAGGGGAGAAACATTGAAGGTACTTGCCAAATCCTTAGCTAGAGCTCTTACAAATTGTTTCATAAGGGCCAGCTTTATAAGTAGTGCAGGCATCAGCACCTTCCTGGAGTCCACCAGTGGCTCCAACATGATGTTATTTGTCCCCAAACAGAACTCTGTCCGCTTTGGCCAGTGTCATCTGTTGTAGTGCACCTTGGTGTCTGTGCTGTTCCAAGAGCAAAGAAAACAGGGAACGTGTAAATACTGCTTTGGAGACCCCTTAGATATCCCGCCATTTAGAAGTTTCTGGTGACCTCTCAGCCATACCCAAACATATTTTTATGTCTTCTAACAGGGTCTTGATGCTTTTGTAATTCTCTATGTGGCATGCCAGAAGAAGAAACAGGTACTTGTTCCTATTATGGAGCAGCACAGCTTTGAGGCTCTCTGATGAGTTGTCAATGGAGATGGGCCACAGTGGATGAAGGAAAATCCGGATACATGATAGCATGTGCATTTTTGTCAGACCGACATCTGGAAGGGTTCACTATGCAAAAGTAACAGTTACTTGAGTGGTTTCCTTCCTAATTCTTGGGATAGCAAACTGCAAGGACCTTTTTTCTCCTCTGTACTATCCTGCAAAGGAACATTTGAAAATCACAAACATAAATTGAATAAAATAAAAAAAAATTTGCAATATGGTCCATCTTACCTGCCAAAGTTCTTTTGCAGTATTTGCAGGCAAAATGAGGTGCACAAGGTATGTCTTGATGTCTTGTATGTCTTGACAGGCATGTTGAAATATTCTTTGTATGCTTCTTAAGAGATGCAAAATGCATCTCTTAAGAAGATCTCTAAAGAATGTTGAAATAGCAAAATGCATCAGCGGGATGCTTGCAGCTTCTTGATGCCATCTCATAGATATGCAGTTATCTATCCACTTACCAAAGGAAGACATAAGCCTCCACTTTAGAAACTGGAGGTAAACTTAACTAGTGGGTTTATTGTTCTGGGACCTGATTCACACTTAAGAAAGAATTTAGGAACATTTCTAAATATACGCATAGAGCAGATAAGTAAGAACGATTCACAGATCTTAAAGAAAAATGCTAATCACATCCATAGCTTCTTAGGAGCTAAGAACGTTCTTTTCTCCATATGCGTGTATTTAGGAACAGCTTTGTTTCCCAACTAAGAATCGTGTGTATATTTAGGATCTTTATTATCCTCATGATTCACGGCTAAGCAAAGAAAAACATTAATTTATTCAATAAATAAGCAGATTGATTTACTTAGGCTTTCTTTTTTATATAATTAAGAAAAGTAAACAAAAAATTGCAATATGCTAAAATGTAGAAAATTATTAAAATCATAAATACTTATTGAAGGATTAAGATAGAACCATTCAGCTTTTTAGCTTTTAATAAAATAAATATCAAAATAATAAATATTTACAAAAATTAGACCTAAACAAAATTTGTATCTCAAGGTAACACAAACAATGCAAACATGCTAAAAGTGTAAAGAAAAAAAAACTTATGTTTAAAAATTTTTGTACATCAAACAATGAAATCATGCACAAACTGCAAATTAATGTAAATAATGATTACCTTCCAAATTTAAAGTCAAACACTAAATGGTATTATAATAGTGTAACAGTATAATGATATTTATGTAAAAGATAAGGCTTTAACTGTTTCAATCAAAGCGAATACATGCATTTATTATGATCACACAGTAGCTGTGTGTTGGCTCTCTGTTAACCATGCGGATGTCAACTTAAGAATGGTAAGGGGCATTCTTATCTTTTCCCGTGTGTATGTTAGTTTCCGCATGGCCTTCTTAAATGTAATTCCTAAGTCTAGTGAAACACCCATACTGTACATTAGTAGTCCGAGTGCTGCACATTTACATTAAGAGTCTTGACCTTCTAGCCATGCATGCGGATTTCATAACATTCCCAAGCATGAATCATTCCTAAGTAGCCGTTCTTATCTGTGAATCATTCTTACATGGTTTAAGTTCATAGTTTTAAGTTCTGGGCATGCTCAGTTTAACTGTTCTTAAATATATGCACTGAAATCCTGTTCTTACTTAGTTACTTACTCAGGTCCCTGATGTTTAAACTGTAGTAGTTTATAATACTAGAAAGTACCATTGAATAATTTACTGTCAGCTCCCACTGGCTGACAGTAATGTTAACTGATAGTGACAACGGAGTCTGTGAGTCAGGCATATAAAGCATGGATACCCTGGATCGCTTGTGATATACACCTACTTGATCCAAGATGAGCTTACTGTTCCCACAGACTCCCCACAATATAAAATAGCATTTGGAGGTACAATCAGTGCTATTGGGTTTGCCTCTGACAGAGTTGGACAGCTCTGGAGCTGCCGCATTGCAAATCACACTGAAGTATTAGAAATGTCCCAGAACATAAGAACAGTTGAAAATATCTCCAATATGTTCAGGTCAATAAAGCATAGTTTGTGGGGAATAATTACCATTTTCTTTAATATTGGGGCATAAACAGTTAGAAAATAACATTACAAACACAAGGACATTATATAAAATTTGTAACCTCCGCATCACATGTGCTCGGAGCTCGTAATGTATCAGCCGCGGAGATCCAACACTGGATCCCAACAGTATTCAGCTCTCCCTGCATGCAAGAGGAGACTACTTCCCTTGCACGCCTGTGCTTCCGAACTGTGGACCCTGCCTTACTAATTCTGCACCGTCCCCACGCAAAATGTGAATGCAGTGTGCTTGTGTGTATCATGTTTTGTGTATATCTGGATTTGGTCCAAAGATATTGAATAAGGTTTCAAACTTAAATGAGAGGATCTTGAAAACACATTTTTATGTGTCATTTCATATGTAGATTGTCTATATTCTGAATGCATACAATTTATCTAAATTTATTCTGAAAGGTAGTGCAAAAAGTCAATTGCAGAAGCTACTGTAGTCTGGTCATGTACATAAAACACCTTCATTTTAGTTCTCACTCTAACATATTCATCTTTCATTTGTTCACCAAACACATAAATAAACATTTTTTATATGCTTTATTCACTGGAAAAACTACTGAACAACTTGAAGGAGAAAGTCTTGCCATTTTAATGTACTATATTTTAAAATGCAATCTGTATTGTAACTGACTTGTTTTTCTTTAACCCCATAGGTCCCCTTAAATAAATCTCGAGTGGCCTTTTCCTCTTCATTACAAAGTGACCTTTTGCTCTTTCTTATAGTAAAGCATCTACAGATTCACTTATGCTTCCCACTGAAATCTCATTCCAACCAACATACAGTTAGAGTTACTTTCATTCAGTAAGTGAGCTCAGAATCAAAGAATGGCAATGCCTAGGCAAACTGCTACGTTCCTGTGAAAATAGACTCTTTAAAAAGGAAATGTCACACAAGACTGTGAGAGGTAAACAGAGGTATATCTTTAGAGCGGCATGCTGGGACTGTGGAAACACTGTCTGCAAATGACTTTGATTCCCTGGTGTGATGAATCATGGAGTCGCAAATCCTTTTTAGCTAATTGCTATCAGCTTGTGAGATTTTTCCTTCCATGTTCAATATCAATTTTCAGGGCCATAGGAGATAGCACTTTTCCCCTGAGCATGCTGGAGACTTGCCGATAAAGCCTGCAGTTGCACCACTTAACGCTTTAAAAAAGAGATCTATCTTTTATGCAGGTCCTAGCAGTAAATGAGGGAAATGATGAGGCACTACTACATCATGTCTAAAGGTAGCTCCAGCCAATTGTGGTCCCTAAGCAGAAATATATTAGGTGTCTCACAAGCTTCAAACCAGTTGTTGACCTAATGGACAAATATATTATCTCTTTAACCTTAGTTCCAATCTCTTTGAAAATAAAACAAAACAAAAGAAAAAGCAGAAAAAAAATCAAAATGTTAAAAAAATGTATTTTATTAGAGAATACAATGGCGTACACTGCTACAGTTTACAGTACATTTGTAGACAATGTTAATTAAAATGTATTACGTTTCGTTTCCTATAAGAATATGCAAACTAGATATATCATCAAAAGAATTACAAGACCTTTTTTTTATCTTGCTACTGAGTACTTTGCAATATTAATATTCATGAATTTGTATATTCTAAACCATATTTGATTCCACTAACCAAAACAGTCAAAGTAGAAAACTTTATTAACTGTTCAATTCATATTCATGCTACAAATTATCTACAGTATGTTAAATGTTTATTAACCTGTGCAGACAAGGCATTAATCCAACCAAAATGTTAACTAAATGCTAATTAATAGCCCTAAATTTTCATGTTAAACAAGGCACAAACTTGAAAGATGAAACAATTAAATTTGTACAATTATCTGTTGAAGCAAAGAGTATAGCTCAGTGTTGGCTAACCTGTGGCACTCCAGATGTTGTGAAACTATGAGTCCCATGCTGCCTTAACTGCAAAAACATAGCGGATACCTGACAAAACATGCTGGGAATTGTAGTTTCACAACATCTGGAGTGCCACAGGTTAGCCAACACTGAGTTATACTCTTTTAATCGCTTCAACAGATAATTGTACAAATGTAGTTGTTTCATCTTTCAAGTGTGTGCCTAGTTTAATATGAAAAGTTAGGGTTATTAATTAGTAATTAGTTTACATTTTGGTTGGATTCATGCCTTGTCTGCACAGGTTAATAAACATTTAACATACTGTAGATAATTTTTAACATGAATATGAATTGAACATATGATTTGTGTAAATCCCCTTACATCCATAATTCTGAATCATGCCTCATGCTGCAATGTAAAGGGTGAAAATGTTTGTGCATGATATTGTCTATTGCATGCAAATACCAAAAAATCTTTACTTAGATATTCAACAATTCCCTCTTACACCCACGTCAATTTCTTTTAACATTATAAATTTGAGGGTGTGGGTCCCAATGGCTGATTTTCAAATCGGTCGTTTCCTCCCCAGCCAGTTGCGAACTGGCTGGGATTTGTCATAGAGGCATAGCAATCGATCCACGGAGCACTGAAAGCTCCGTTGTCCGAAAAGTTATAAAAAAATTCTAACCCTAACCCTCCCCTCTCACTACCCTAACCCTCCCTTCCTAGCAGCCTGACACTAACCCTCCATCTCCCGCAGCCTGACCCTAACCCTCCCTCCCCTATAGCCTGACCTTATCCCTCCCTACCCCACACAGAGAGTTTACTCACCTGTTCCAGGTCTGCGGAGGAGGGATATCGCTAACGGCGGAGGGATATCGCATGGCATACTCACCCATTCATTAAATTAGGCATACTCACCCATTCATTAAAAAAAAGTCTGAATGGGTAAGTATTCGAAAAAGGGACATCCGAAAAGGAACATTTGGATGTCCCTTTTTCGGAAATTAGATTTTCTTAGAAGAAAGTGTAACCGTAAATTTGATTCCTCCCGCAATTCATCATAGTTTTGCCAAGGTGCAGATTTGCTCCTTTTTTGTGTTTTCTGTTAAACCCAACCCCTGAACTAACCCTCATATTTTCATCATTAGCTAGACTTTCTCTTTTTCCTAATGTGGTAAATCTATTCATAAGTCAAATGGTCTCAACATTTTCATGCCAAACATATTCTATCTTGAAAATACTAAATCTATTTATTTGAGACAACTCAGGAAAATTTGTCAAAACTATTTAAATGTTAACTGGCCAGACCCTGAGATGAGATTTTTATGCCACCTGATCCCGACCTTATGTGACTGTACCACTAACCACTTTCCTTTCACAAATATATTTACATTTTCCATAATCTACCTCAATTTGACATCACTTGCAAATTAAAAATTATGGTGGTGTCGAAGTCAAGACTGGTACAGAAAGAGTTCATGACAATACTGAGCATTGCAATGCCAAGACTCTCTCCACTTATGCTTGACATCCTGCCCCTCTGTTAGAAGGTGTTGGAAGTGGAATTCCTCTAAAGTCTAGGTGTTGTACAATTAATTTCATTCTGGTACATATATCTGTATGCATGTACAGAAAAACAAGCGATTGAGAGACGATCCAAATGCTCAGAAGATAGGGGGTCTAATGGCTAATGTCAGTCTAATGTCTTTTTTGTATTTCTGGATAAAAAAATCACAGTAACATCATAACTTTTATCCACTTTTCATATTCATATTTGAAGTTTTTATTATGAACAAAATATTTTCATTGTACATTGTATTTCTTATTATAAGCACCATGATATTATAAGACCATGATAACGATTTACAATTTATGTATTTAACTTTAAGCATTTATTAATACTACCCGTATACCACAGAAAATCAAAAATCAAGCAGATTAATATAGTTGGATAAAATTGTTTTATTGATTACTGAAACATTTGATTAATATTATAAAATATATATACTGTAATAGTTCCTTTGGAGTAGCCACTTAAACAGATGTATATCCTCATACCAACCTGATTTGTCATAGACTCTGTAGAAAGTACATTTGGAAGACAAATAGGGAATTGCAATAACCAAATGACCTTTGCAACTTAAAACAGTTTTTCATATTAACCAATTGTTCTAGAAATGATTTATCCAAATATGACAATAATCATCTTAAAAAGCACTTTTACATTAATCTAACCCTGGTTGATTTTGTTTCCTCATTTCACACCTGCCTGCCGCCAAGCACACACAACAGAAGAAAAAATAATATCTAGGGTTTCATTCTTTTATATTTCTGAGATGGATCAAATGATTATACTGTAAATGTAGCAATTTTATTGCGGGGGCTCCAATGGAGCTTTACTTAAGTACCTTTAAACTGCCATCCTGCAGCCACACGGACACAAATTAAATCCCGCACTTCAGTTGGAACATCATTTCAATGAAGCAATGTTAAACAAATAACCATAAAAGCTGGGAATGCATGAAGCCTTAGTGGATTCAGCACAGTCTAGTCTCCCTGAATTAAATAAGAGGCAGGCAGCAGTTCCTAAGCAGCGACACATAGTTCTTTTAACAAGCTTAACTCTATGCTATTCAGTCCTACTTTATGCATATTAAACATTGCATACATTTGCTCCTACAAGGACAAAAGCCAGAAGTGCAAAATATATTTAACCTTCTTATCTTTTGTAAACTGTGAAATGTAGAGTGCTTGCACTTATAGACAGGAGCATATATTTTATATAACTGTGTCTTATTTTTTTCAAAATTTTATTTCAAAATGATAGCCTTTAATAATATGTCCTTGTTGTTTATTTGTTTCATTTACGGATGACAACTGTATCTCAACTGAATCGTAGTTTACTAGTGCAGAAACAGAAAATGCATTATAATAGTTTGTAAAGAGAAAAATAGGTTACTTATTAACGCAAGATAGGAATACAATTTAACAATGAAATACAATTGCTTCTACAATTGTGTAAAATATGTCAAATGACAGTACAGAAGACACAACATATAGAGAGTTTTTCCTTTCTTTTTCCCCATAGTTTTAAGGTTTTTCTCTATATGTTCTGTTTTCCATACCTGATACCTAATCCTCTGTATTCTGTTCTTTTTACAGTCATCTACTGCTCCACTGGTGTGTCCCACCATTCACCTGTCCATATGTATCTGATTTATCTGATCTCCTATCTTTCAATCATTTCTGCAAATAGTGCTTAGAGGAGTCTCTGACCTCAATGCACCATAGGATATATTTGTTTTATTGAATAACTTTGAATGCATTCCTATGTTGTTGTCACATATTGTATAAACTATTAAAGTATATTTGTGTATACAATGATACTTTTGTGCATAGGACATACTAATCTATAAATCATGAAAGTAATGCAAATTGTCTATTTGATGTAACAAGCTGCTCTAAAAGAAAACACAACATTCTCTGGCAAACTGTGAAACTTTCCTGCTCAAATCTGAACATATATTCAGTGGGAGATGACAGATTACTTCATATACCATGCAAGCAAGCTCAGACAATAGCTTTAGCCATGACTGATTGCCTTGCTGTAACCCACTTTATGTTAAATGCATTCTTGCTGTTCAATTCCACAACTGTAATTTTGTTCTTCTGCATCACTCGACCCTCTGTGGACTAACCAGGTTCCTTCAGTAATGATTTCTTTTCTATTGTGTTGTTTTCTGCATAATCAAGTTGGTAGGTAGGGGTTTAGGTGACACAGCCATCTGTCAAGTTCATTTGCTCTGAAAATACAAGAAATAATGGCATCTACAACTCGGGGCTATCGGTTATGAAAGGAAAATATCAGTTTTAACCTTGCTTCATATGCTCATCTTTTTAAATTAGTATTTCACAAGCACACTGCCGTATTGGGCATATGGATCTCCTGATGTGGCCATGCTAAAATAAACAGGATCAACATCTATCAAATGTCCACAAGCACAGCAATATATGCAAGTAATCCAATTAAGGAGAAACCTTTTAACACTGTTACAAAAATATGTTTGTCATGGAAAGAAAAAGAGGCAGCAGGAGTCAGTTGTCTTCACTTTTTAAGAATTTTCACTCTACAATTTTTATGTGAAATTATAACATTCAGATTTTTCTTAATTTAGGATAGATAGATAGATAGATAGATAGATAGATAGATAGATAGATAGATAGATAGATAGGTAGATAGATCTTTTAAGAATGTACAGTATGTCATTATATTTGAAATATGCTTAGTAATAAGTAGTCATTTAAACAGAAAATTACATGAATACCATTTTCTCTATTTTGGAACTGGTGACCAACTGGGATTAGTGAAATGATAAAATTGTCCCGATTTCAGTGTTTTGAATAATTTAAATCTGTTTGTAAATTCTGAGACTCATTGCATGTTAAAATATTTAAATAAATCCTCCTTACCTAGATTGTATTTCAGAGTACACTGCTCACTGAGAGGAATCTAGTTAACAATAGAACGGGCATTAACCCGTAATGCTGTTATTGTGTCCTGACCAAAAACATAATTTATCTCTTAAAATAATAGTATAACTTATAATATAATCATAATGCTACTATATTGAAATAATGTTATTATAGGCCAAATTAGCAACTAATAAAGTAATAAAGCTATTGTTTTCTGTCATCTTCCAGTATTGTTTTATGCCAGCTCATATATTGGCATCCCAGAGGTTTTGGGTAATTAATTGCACTCAGAGAAGTCCTTTTGTCTGGGGATAATTAGTACATTTTTTACCAAGTCCCATTGCTTACATCCCAGCGTTTTCTGGTGATTAATTAAAACCAGTACAGTAAATTTAATTTGGGGATCTTGGGATCAATTTTTATCCAGACCCATGCACTGAAAACTATATTACCCATTAATATTATTCTTTCTCAGCACCACATTATTATGACAGAAATGTTTTATCTGTCTGTCTGTCTGTCTGTCTGTCTGTCTGTCTGTCTGTCTGTCTATCTATCTATCTATCTATCTATCTATCTATCTATCTATCTATCTATCTATCTAGTAATAAACACTGGGCTGTTGTTTCAGGAATGCTACATTTGTCAAAGGTTTTAAAACTAGTAATTTTATAAACCTCAGCACAATTTTTATCGTTTGTTATTTCACACAGCTTGAAAATGATTTTTCCTTAGGTAAAAGCCGATTAAAGGTTCATAGGTTTATGGACGGAGAGTGAGGTCGGGCTCTATCTATCAGGCCCAGGTTTTTGGGCCTTAAGCCTTGGTTGGGCTGATTAGTAAAGAACCTGGGTCAATTGGCTAAAATGATGTCAGACTGTACTTGCAGTGTCTCTCATTTCATGGGTCACTGAGGCAAGAGACAGCAAACTGTATAAACTGTTAAAACTTGTTTGTTGTTTGTTTGTGTAACACATTATGTGTAGGCAGGAAAGTTTAATATATTAGGTAGGAGCCAAACATGATCAGACATTTGTTTGTTTATTTAATAACAATAAAACTAGATGGGACTAGTGGCACCATTCACAAGTCTGCTGGTGTTTTATCGATCAGGTGCCTCTATTTACACAGGAGCGTTTAACCTGTCTAGTCACTACTTGGTGGGGAATGCATAGGCACTAAAAGCAGATGAGGAAAACTGAAAATTTTAAAGGGTCAGAAATTACTTTGTGGAAAAACAGTGATGGCAATTGTTCTGGGTTAAAGTGGCTACACAAATGTAACAAAAAGATACTGAGACTGAGCAGATTGTTTAAGCATTGTGAAGCTGGCCATAACAGGGACAATTATCGATCCCAGCAAGGGATCCCTATAAATGGGACAATTTCCTGCCAGGGAAATGTCTAGTTATCAGCACCATACGCCTCTCCTGCTGGGACCGATAATCCTAGTAGAAGAGGGAGGCACAAGAATAGAGAGCCATTTCGTAAGCTAATTGGCTCCCTTAAATTATCGATCACCTGATAATTGGATGATCGGGCAGATAATCACTCCAGTGTATGGCCAACTTTAGAGGCCACTGCAACCCAGCAGGACGCCTTTTAGAATGGAACAGGAAGCCACCAGTGTGCAGCACTTGGCTATGGAGGATACCAGTAGGGATCAGAGTCTAACTTAGGTGGCAAAGCAGCTGGCAGCCATGACTACAAATACTTCCATGAACCTATGGTTAGCTAAAGTTCCATAAGGGCTTTCATTTCTTCTAAAAGTTGACTGCTAATTATAACATTGAGACCTATCATACCACATCTGAGCTGTAGAGAGAGAGGGCTGGCTCCAAACCAACAGCCAGAATTTTAGCCCCCTACTGAATTATACATAAGGGTTTAGCCAGCCCTTATTGTACAATTTAAATAGTTATGGCCACCCACCATACGTGTCTTGCACAGATGCGAGCCCCCATGCAGAAACTGAATTCTGAGCAGATCTCTGCATCGTAGAGATGCACAGTAGGTACTGACAGGTGACTTATGCACGGTGCATATGTAATCATCTCTCATTACTAACTCTGCATCTGGCCCACAGAGATCGTGAATTCAGGATTTGGATACTTTTGTGCCAAAGCATATCCTCATCTCATAAAAAAGACTTGATAAAAGAGTGGTAAGATGTTTATGTTGGTGTGTTAGTAAATAATGCTGCTATTTGTCTAGATAACAATGTTAATATGCAGCATCATGTTTCCTTTGTGAATTACAGGTTGTCTTTGATTGCCTAGGTAGCCTGCTTTGCAGTACAACAGGCTGAGCCAAGCAAACAAATGTGAATCCCTCCCACCTGGCAAGGATCTCCGGTTTACCGGAGCAACAGAGAATACCACAGGACTGCTTCTAGCAGAATACTAAAGACTTAGTTGTCGGAACAGATGCGCGCACACCAGCCGTTAAGCACGTTATTTCACATTTTTTATTCCTCCTCGAGGTTGAACACTGCCTTATTGATCTACAATTACTAAGGAGCCTTCTTAATTGAGTGCCTCTTGTAATATCACAGCCTACATGCTGAATATTCAGCAAATGCAACAAGGAGCTCTATTTTCTGCACCACACATGTTGGAATAATAATTATCTTTCATCCCTATTTTATAAATCTAAATAGGAAAATTTCTAAATAGAAGATTTAGAATATCCACTCCCTTTTCTTATTATATATGTTCATGAATTTTGCTTATAATTATTGCTATTTGTGAGTGTTTTATAGCTTTGTTTTTATGTTTTAATTTTTAATATAAATAATTTGCTATATTTTACGAAAATAAGGTAGTCTTTTGACTATAGGAGAAGGAGTTTTTTTAGCACAATCCAGCGCAGAAATTATTGCGTTTGTTTACATTTTTTATAGGAGTGGCATCCTAAAGTGCAGTAGCTCAGATTGCACTAATTAACTGAATTAACAGTTTTATAGTTATTTTTATTTAAATAATGATGTCTCCTTTTTTATTGTTATACTAATTTGGTGCTGTTGAAGGATTTCCTCTTCTGCATATGAAGGGGTTCATTTACCAGCATTGGCTAGAGCTCCAGTGATACATGTGGTCAGGCCAGTGGGCCTGATCCAGACCTCCATCCAACACCTGACTTATACAAGCTGCTTGCGGAAATAGGTGTTATTGTGGCACTGTGGATGCACATGCTATATATTATTCAATGGTTCTGCTAGCATGTGGAATATCTGCCTGATTGGGCATTCCATTACATTGTCACACCCAGTCCCCACAAGGGTGAGGGAATAGGCATGCTGATGCGGGTGAGTGGGTGGTGGCAGTCACTTCTGCGCAGGTCTGTGTTGGGACAGACGAAGATTCCTGCAAAGAACTTAAGGTTGGGCTAGGGACGCATAAGTTATTCACAGTCTGCACGTCAGAGGGGAGTGACATGGAGTGACTCACGTGTGGACTTTCAGACCTCCCTGCGTACTGAACATGTACAGAGGTCTGGATCAGTTTCAATGTCACTTGTTATATCTAGGGATGGAATGCAACACTACTTATATGTTCTGTGACACTATTTTGCTTTGAAACAAATGAGTGCACAGAAGATCAGAAGCTTTTTGTTGCAGATCTCATAGGGGTGGTGTGGTGGAGATAGAACTGTGGATTACTGGGGCCATGTAGAAGAACAATATTTTCTGTTTACTATATATTCATGAAATGCAGGGTCTATAATAATTGCTGGAAGGTGGAGAAAGAATATAAAAGTTTTGTTTGTATTTCCAATATCTCTCCCTTTTATAAATGGAGCCCTTAGTCCTTTAACAAGGAGACTATAGTTTTGCTGAAAGAAGGTCATAAAAGGTGGCAAAGACAGTGCATACTATATTTAGCTTCAGTTCTATACTTATTCACAAAAGTTGCATATACACATGCCTGTATATGCCACAACATGATATTTCACTATTGTGAGTCTCCTCCTACTGGAAATGTAAAAAAAAAGAAATAGTCAATAAACTTTGCCATTTTTAATTAATCATCTGGTTCTCAACATTAATTTAGATCAAGAACAACTTACATGTACTAATGGAGTAAGGTTATTGGGGCCCCAAGGTAGCTAACCTGTGGCAAGAGGTTATGACCAATAAATTATCAAAACATTATATTGCCAATGTCAATAAAAAGTAGAGATGAGCGCTGACCCCGTGTTTTTGTTTTGGTTCTGGTTTTTGTCCTAAATCTTTGGTTCTAGTTTTGTCCTAGTCATTCTCCAATGTTTTCGGTTTAAAATTGATATGAACAGCTAAAATCATGTAATTTGTAGGTATTTTTACGCCTACAGAATTAATAACATCAATACAAATAATTTTAAGTCATATTGAACCACCTCACAGCTCTCAATATTATAATCACCAGTATTGGTGGCTGCAGCGGATAAACTAAACGACAGAGCAGCAGCACAAACAAGTAAAAGAATAGAGCACATCTATGAAACATAGTTGCACAGCAGTGGCAGGCAAGATGGCAGTTTAATAAACTATACGACCCTATAGAATATTTTGAGAAAACCTCCCCCCGCCCTCCCTGGCTACTCTAAATCCCTCCCCCTCCAACTTCTAACTAAACACTCCCTGAGGCGGTATTAGCATACCTACTTCTACCTAAACTACTCTTTAAAGACTGCACTCAGTCAATCTGCATACCAACAGTATGTTGAGAGATCATAGAGGATATGTAAATGTAGCCAGTTGCCTACTGAAAGAATTCTGGTATTTGTGACTTAGTGGGGGTGTCATCTGTGCATGTGTTTGTAAAAGCTTGTCCTGTACATGTAGAAGGGAAGGGAGGCAGAAGGGGTAGTTGCCCCCCCTGTGATTTCTGTTGGGTGAGCAAAGATTATATTTTGCCCCCCATGTACTTTTACATAAAAGTGAATTGGGGTTAATTAAATGAAAATGGGGATGAAGAATAGAATAATGAGCTTTTTTCTTTAATTTTACCCTAAATTTTATGCAGTGTGTCCAGTAACAAACATGAGATACCATAACCAGAGAGGCAGTGACTACAGATTTAAGAATACTCCCAATCAATGAGATTAGGCTGAATAAAATCTAGGTTAATGATATTGTACTAATTGGTAGATGATAATAATAATAATAATAATAATAATAATAATAATAATAATTATTATTATTATTATTATTATTATTATTATGTACCAATTAGTACAATATCTGTTAGAAACATAGATAAATTCAGTTGTACAGACATCACAGAAACACAGTTACAAAAAATAACATAGAATTGGAAGTCTTTGGATAACTACAGTCAATATTACAACTAAACAATTACGCCTAAAACAAGATACAAAATGTGAGAAAAGGGGCTGCTGGCCCTATAGTAGTCCTTGGACCCCGCTCCCCCCTAGACACAGTCCTTTACATTGTAGTTGCTATGAGAGCTAGAAAACACTCAATATATAATATCAGCTTGCAGAGGATGCAATTTCTCTCTTCACACACACACACAATTACACATATATAGTCATTACTTTTTATTCCTTGTGAAATAAAATCATTTGTGTTTTGTAAAAGAAAAAAATAGAAAGTGACAACCGACAAGTCATTGTTGTCTTATCTCAAGAGCTTTATCACAATTTAGGGAAAATGTTTCATAGTTTGCAATCACCATTTCCATTTGCTAGCTGAATTGTACTTCCCTAAATCAAGTCCTAGGGTTGGCAAATGGTGCAAAGGGTCATACAGGTTAACTTTAGAAATGTTATTATTACAAATCATCCACATGAGCAGTTTTTCAAGCTGTGTACAAAATGTAATGCAACTTGCAAACTGGCAGAATTCAGTATAACAGTACTATACTTAGCTAACAACAACGTCTTTTCTTCACTTTTTAAACACCAATAAAAGTCATCGAAATTGAGGAACAATTCATTCAGATCTTCAACAAAGGAACTCTGGCATAAGTAATCAGGAGCAGCATCAGGCTGGAAATCTTAAGCCTGGGAGGGCAAATTCAATCAACTGGCACAGACATTTAGCATAAGCTCTATAGGAAAAGACAGGTGACAAAACTATGCTGATATATATAACATGTAGATATCTAATGTTTTTATTCTAAAGTTTTAATATAAAGCTATATTTTAGACAAGGCTGACTTCCTGTTCACTTTTTACCAATTCTTCTAATTTGTTAATATCAATCATCAGGTCAGCCACACATTGGGGTCTATTTACAAACTTCATTTTCATGCGATAATGCCCATTTTCATGTGTGTCAAATCATTGCTACCATTAAACCCCTCAAAAATAAAAATAAAATAAAATGCTCCTAGACCCTGTATAATCACATATCTCCATAGAATGTGGGTCTTGGGGTACTGTGGCAAGAAACACTAGGCAATCTAGTGTTTCTCGCAATACACATCAAATATGATATAATTGCTGGAGACCTTTAGTTCCTGAGTAATTTTTCTAGGTATGCAGCATTAGACCTGTTTTTGTTCCTTGTATTTACAAGCGATAGAAGAACATTGCTGGTCTGTGTTGCCTGACCCAAGCCCAGCGCCCTAGGCTGCCTAAAGCTACCTGATGCCTCTTCACACACTGCAACAATGCCACACATTTCATACACACTGTACCCATGTCACTCACTTCACATATGCACACTATGCCAATGCCAACCTCTCCACACACTTGACAAATAAAACACTTCTATAAAGACACATCAAAATGATGCTATTCCTCCATAAACACACACATCACCTATGCCAACCTGCTCACACACCCACTGCACCAATGCCACCCTCATTAAATAAACTCAATCCATGTCACCCTTTCCACACACACAGTGCACCAATGCTACCCCACTTTCTGCGCGCGCACACACACACACACACACACACACACTGAAAATGCCAATACTAAAATGCCAGCAGTGTTCAATGATCAACTGTTTTTAATCAAAGTAATTATCTCAATTCCTGTCTGATTGAATATTGTAATGCCAACAGTTCTCACACACTACACCTATGTTGCCCCTTTTCACACATTGCACCCATGCACCCCTAGCCAACACACACTACAACATGTCACCTCTCTCTAGACACAAAATTTAACTGCTCACCTCACACGAGACCTGATTCACAGTTAAGAATTTGCAGCTTTTTAGGTGTGTAAATTTAAGAAAGGGCAAATTGTGCATGCATAGTAACTTAATGTACGCAATCTAAGTTGGACTTAAGAGCGGGATGGCTCTGAATCACCATTACGAACCTAGTTCATCTAGGTTCAAAATGACTTAAGAATGAGGGGATGTGCCGGGAAAAAATTAAGAACAAACATAAGAAGAGTGGCTGGAGGGAGCCATTTAAATAGAGAATTCTGGGCGCGGTTATGCAACAATGGGCCGTATCCAGAACTACGGCCGTCTTCCATGGACGGCCGTAATTCACTGAACAGTAGCTACTGTGCATGCGCAGTAGCTATTGTACGTAATCTGCGTATTGTTTCGATACGTAGATTGCGTATATGCGGTCTAAAAGACCACATATACGCAATCTACGTATCGAAACGATAGGCAGATTACGTACAATAGCTACTGCGCATGCGCAGTAGCTACTGTACAGTGAATTACGGCCGTCCATGGAAGACGGCCGTAGTTCTGGATACGGCCCAATGTTCCTAATTAGTCAACATATACACACAACTAAGAACCTAAAGATAAGGTAGCCCTATGGCATTCGAAAGTCGTAAAAGGCAGCTGAAAACTGAGGGTATTTCAGTAGTCAGCAAGCTACTTGGGTGCATAAAATTAAGTACTTAATGCATTTTTAAGTGTGAATCCAGTCCACAGTTCCAGGTGCTTGCCATTTAATAAGCATTTGTAAGCCTGGAAGGTTGAAGTTTTTAACAGTAAGGCAGAGAGGAGGCAGGAGGAGAGTTCCTGGGCTCATCTGTAAAGTTTCGGGAAGAACCAGCCACCAGTTTGGCCCTATTAATATAATATAAGTATAATATAAGTTTTCCAACCAATGATAACACAGCAGTCTGCAGTGTAAACCAAGCTGTGAGCCTCTCTGTCACCATATGGCCTCTGTATTGCAAACTTATGCCATAATTGAAGGGAAAACATAGGTATGACATATGACAAAATCCTGAGACTACGGGACTGAAGCCTAGATATTTTTCTTTTTAAAAAAAATCAATAAATAAACAAGAAAAGTAAAAAAGATGTGAATTTATTTTTAATTTACAGAGAAATGTGCTCCTTTCTGATCTGGAAGCTTTCAGTAAAGAAAGGTATGTGCTTAGTTCACCTGCTGGATATCAAGTGATATAGATTTACATAGAAAGAGATCATGAGATAGATTTCATGACATAGGGCCATATGTAGACTTAAGATCATTACCTAAGTACCTAAGTTACGCACTACTATGTATAATGCATTCCCCCTAAAACTCCCCTCTCTCATATGTAACTTAGCTGAATTACATGTTCAGGACCCTACCTTAACTTTTCTTTGCATATCTCTGGTCGTACTTAATGCTTTGTCTTACGGAAGTGCCTAACCCAGCCCATACTGTACAAATTACAGTAAATGCCCCCCTCAGCCCACAATGCGGATATTCGGCTTGCGTAGGGAAGTTACGCCCTTTTGTACGGAGTTATGGAATGCGTTTCAGCCAATCCTAATCATTTTGATTGGCCTATGTGTAGATTGAGTTCTTTTATTGAAAATATATAGAAGACATTGGTTATTACATTAGATAAATAGACAGCATTTTAAATACATGATTAGACATACTTAATTTAATCAGCAAAGGTAGCAGTAAAGTTTAAGAAGGGCACTATTGTTAGAGTTTATGATTTGTAATCGTGCATGCATTAAACTCTCATTGTGCTGCCTCTTACAAACAGATAACTTTAAGAAATGCATTTCACAGCAAGGTTTCATATTCAGATGCTTTCTATTGAAAAGCAAAGTGATGAGTGAACATGTGGTTTGTAGGATCATGCAATTTATATTTTGGTAAATATGAAAATGAATTTGAGTGATTACAAAAAGGCTCTCAAGCCCATAGTAACTCCTTTTTTTAATCAAATGATTTTTATTTAAATTTTATCAGCAATACAATGTATAATGCATGTATAACACAGAAATAAACAGTATTTGTACATAGAAAAAAAAGATCAAACAGTGTCTTATTCCATATGTCAAGAGAACCACAGCACATAACAATATGTTAGAATTTAGAACTAAGAGGTATTCGTTAAAACAATGCTATTGTACAAACCTATGTCAAATCGAAAAATTTTGATAACATTCATGCAAACATATCTTCAGATAGGGAACTCACGTAATAGGCAACCAGCCAACCAGCCATCCCAAATCTTATTAAACCCCTACTTAAGTAAGTGAATTGCTCGTGACTTAGTGAAATATTTACCAGCCGTAGCCAGTCTCCAAATAAGGGGGGTCCGGGGCACACCAGGTTCGAGCTATACATACCTTAGCCCACATACATAAAAATTTGATGTAAACCTGCTTATTTCTATTAAAATGGTCTTCAAGTCCAATACCAAAAATACACCATTTGGGATGAGTGGCCAGGAGAACCACAGGACTAAGAGGATTAAGTTTAACCAATCTGAATGGTGTAAGGTAGGCTCTATGGATAACATAGTGTCACAATATGCGGCAAGTGCCGCACTTACCCGTTTGGCTGCACACTGTCCACGGTCCCCTGCAGGTGCTCTGGTCTTCTGGCTGACAGTGTGTCACTGAGGCAGTGACAGACTGAAATACTCACATGACGCTGTCCACCAATGAGAATTCTCTTCTCCGGTCCTCCAGCCAATCGGTGCACAGGGCGCTCTATTTAAACCCTGGGGCACAGGCTATTTAAATTATGTGCCCTCTATCCTCGGTGCCCAGATCTACTTGGTCTTCCTGAAGCTGGCTGTTCTGTCTATCTATCCTGTGCCTTGCCTGATCCAGTCTTTTGCCTTGCCTGATCCAGTCCTGTGCCTTGCCTGATCCAGTCCTGTGCCTTGCTTGATCCAGTCCTGTGCCTTGCCTGATCTAGTCCTGTGCCTTGCCTGATCCAGTCCGGTGCCTTGCCTGATCCAGTCCTGTGCCTTGCCTGATCCAGTCCAGTGGTCCAGTCCAGTGGTCCAGTCCAGTGGTCCAGCCCCGCTGACTCCAGTCCCACTGACTCCAGTCCTGCTAACTCCGGTCCTGCTGACTCCAGTCCTGCTAACTCCGGTCCTGCTGACTCCAGTCCAGTGCCTTGCAGACTTCAGTCCAGAGCCTTGCAGACTCCAGTCCAGTGCCTTGTAGACTCCAGTCCAGTGCCTTGCAGACTTCGGTCCTGCTGATTCCGGTTCTGCTAATTCGGTCCTGTTGTTCCAGTCCTGCTTATCCAGTCCCGTCAATCCAGTCCTGCTTATCCAGTCCCGTCGATCCAGTCCAGTGCCGTGCAGACTCCAGTCCAGTGCCGTGCAGACTCCAGTCCAGTGCCGTGCAGACCCCAGTCCAGTGCCGTGCTATCCCGGTCCAGTTCCAGTCTGCTATCCAGTGTCGTGGTCCTCGCAGTCCGGTCCAGTTACAGTCTGCTATCCAGTGCCGTGGTCCTCGCAGTCCGGTCCAGAAGCCTTGTGGTCCAGCTCGACCCAGCACACCAGCCCGGCGTACCCCAGCACGCCAGCCCGGCTCACCTCAGCACGCCAGCCCGGCGCAACTCAGCACGCCAGTCCGGCACACCCCAGCTTCAACTTCACAATTACCGCAACTCGAACTCATCGTACATCCTTCACCTTCTACATTGCTCACGGACTCATCCTCACCAGCACTCATCCATTCCCTTTGGTCCCTCTGCCTCCTTTGATCCAAAGACTGTTCTTTATTATTGGTTACCCCTTGTTCCTGTCTAGCCCCATACTACATATACAAACAGGAATCAGAGGGAACACTAAACACAAAGGAGGAGTAACTGGAAACACTAGATGCTGGGCCACAGAGGTAAACTGAATACAAAAATACATGAGTACATAAATACCAACAGAAGTCGAGACAACAGAGCGGACTATATGCAAGAATACAAGAATCAAACAAAATCAAGCATTCAATGAACATAAATACATACAGCTGTTATACAAGGTGTTACAGTCACCAAGGAAGGTTCTTATCGAGGCACAGAGTCTAAACCAGGCCAGGTATTCACTAGAGCCCCTAATAGTGGGGATAGGCTGGGCTGTTGGCACCTGATAGGTTGCAGCCCCCGGTCATAGCTTAGAAGGAAAATATGCAGTGAAGGTGCAAAATAGAGGTGGTCCTCTATTTAAGAGAGAATTTGGAGAAAACTTGATGAGCTGGAGAGAACAGTAGGAAAATAATGGGGTTAGACAGGGAAGCTGATAGATTGGGGGTGACTTTCTATTGTTTTATGGTGGTGTGGTTTTTAAATTCATATTTTTATTTAGATCTGTGCTTGGGGCAAAATAGTACTATTTATTGGTATAAGCTGGATCTTAGTTATAATATATTATAACTATTGAAATAAGAATAATTCAATGTTAACAGTTAATACTGAAATTTGTGTATTTAAAAAGAATAGAGTTTATTTAATATTGTGGCAGGTTGAGCACTTTCTTTATTAAACAGATGTTTGATTAATTGCATGACTGTACTAGTTTGGGAGGATTCTATGTTATGATAATATAAGGTGAGTATAAATTATGTGATGCTGGTTAGAAATTTACCCATCTTGCCCCTAGACAGAACAATAGACAGATTAAAGATGGGACGAGATTCAAGTTACTTGTGGGAAAAATAAGTGAATGATTTTTATTTATTTATGTTTTGGAAAAGGTGGGGGGCCCCAGCTTAAATTTTGCCTAGGGCTCTGCATTGGCTAGGGCCGGCTCTGGCTGTGGGGTGGGGGGCAGTGCTTCCGACTGATAGCAGCTGTAATGTTAAACGGGGCCAGTCAATGACAGCTAGCTGCCTGCACAGAGAGGTAGACAGCTAGCATCCACACACGCATGTACTGGATGGAGTGTTGGGAGAGGTGGGTGGTGTGATGTGGGTTTGCTCTCTGTCCCGGGTTTCTCTAGTTCCATCACTGACAATATATGTGACAATACCTTTCTACTGAATATAATATCTTTAGTAGATAACAGATTTCCATGATAGACACCTTGCACAATGCATTGTATGTGAATGAAATGAATGCTGCACTGCCTCTTTATTGCTTGCATATGTAAGACACGTTTCATCCTGTTTATAAAGTGTTTACATATATGTATACAACACTCCATCCTTAATAACAGCAATTATGAGTACTCCTCTGTAATATGACTTATCACTTATACATCTCCAGATCTCAGATCACCTGGATTATATGTAATTGCCTTATTTACATACATATTAAAATTTTAGATTACTTGTTGATATCAAAGTTGTTCTACAGCGTATACCATTGTATGAAACTTCTGTTTATTTTCTAATGCTTATAACATATAGAAATACTTTCAAATAGAAGATTAACATTTTAATTAAAGTAACAATAACCAAAAGAACCTATGCACAGGCTTAGAAAACCACAGACATAATGACTCCCTAAATCTGGGAGGTGCAAACCGACAGCTTTAAAATACAGAACACCAACAACAAAATGGATCAAAAAGAATTAGATCCCAAGAAAACTGTTTAATGGTGCACATAGTCTCACTTAATAAAGATTTAAGTCTCAACACATTGATATGAAGGTAAAAAGTATAGCTTTAATATTAAATAGAATAAAATATGAATAAGGGGAAATATAGAAAAATGATTACATGAACGATATGAAAGAGTGATACATACAGGATAATCACAGCAAGAAAATGTGCAGAAAAAAATCAATCTAAAAAAACAACGCTAATAGACCCACTAACTAGGGAGAACACAGGAACCTATCCCTATATAACAGCTAGCAACCTCATGGCCAGCTCTTCGCCTCTTCCGAGGTCAGTATCTCTCCCTTACCTAATCTATAGCTAGAAAAGAGTCCCAAGTGGTTAAACAGTGGTCGGAAGAATTGTTCAGAGGCGCCCCCCCGGGCGAATCATTGCAGCGTTTCCTGCTGCAATGATTCTATGTCTTTAGGGCTCTTAATAAATATTTTTTGTGTGTATATCTCTGTCCATGTTTTTCTCTAAATCTTTTAATGAGAATTTGATTCTATACTATACTATAATGATGTCTTGTTTGTAATGTTTGTTTTTCTTTTTATTTGTTCTCAACACATGGTACACAGGTGTTCATAATACTAATTGCACGAAGGTGCTTCTGGTTTGGCCAACCATGATATTTAAGGATACTCCCACACCTGACATGTGTTGCAGCTCCTTGAGAAAGCCGACGACCGGCGAAACGCGCATCGGACCGTGCAGCTCCTCCGTGTGCACCCGAGGGGGCACCTCTGAACGATTCTTCTGACCGCTGTTTAACCACTTGGGACCCTTTTCTAGCTATAGATTAGGTAAGGGAGAGATACTGACCTCGGAAGAGGCGAAGCGCTGGCCGTGAGGCCGCTAGCTGTTATACACCAACAGTTATCACACCTATCAAAATGCTCCGGACAAAGCCAAACAATCCTACTTTCAATCTCTCATTTCTACTCAGGCCTCTAACCCAAAACGCCTTTTTCGCACATTTAACTCCCTACAGAGCCCTCCTGTGCAAAATCCACCTACTACCATCAGTGCTCAAGAACTTGTATTGTACTTTAAGGACAAGATTAAAAAGATCAGACTGGAATTGGCGTCCTCCTCCTCCTCCTCATCAGCTAACATACTACTCAGTCCCTTTCATCCACACCCAGGCATCATGTCCTCATTCCAACCCACAAATGAAGATGAAATATCTGCTCTTTTTTGCTCTTCCCACTCTGCTACCTGTCCTCTTGATCCTGTACCTTCACAAGTCAGTCGATGTCTTTCTCCTGTGCTTATTCCTATCCTAACTACAATCTGCAATACCTATCTTTTTACTGGTATCTTCCCCTCTTTATTCAAGCATGCACTGATAACCCCAATTCTAAAAAAACAAAACTCTGACCCCAATCCTCCCTCAAACTATCGCCCTATCTCCCAACTTCCTTGCCCTGCAAAGCTTCTTGAAAGACTTGCCTACACTCGCCTTTCTAGCTTCCTCTTCTCACACAATCTCCTGGATCCTCTTCAGTCAGGCTTTCGTTCCTGGCACTCCACAGAAACTGCACTGACTAAGGTGGTCAATGACTTAATCACTGCGAAATCTAAAGGACACTACTCTCTTCTAATACTACTGGATCTTTCTGCTGCTTTTGATACTGTTGACCACTCTCTTTTCATACAAATGTTACAATCGCTAGGTATTCGGGACACAGTTCTTTCCTGGTTCACATCCTACTTATCTAGTCGCTCTTTCAGTGTTCGTTTTCTAGATAAACATCCCTTGCTCTTCCTCTATCTGTTGGAGTACCGCAAGGCTCAGTGTTGGGTCCATTGCTATTCTCTATTTATACAACTCTCCTTGGAGAACTAATAAAGTGATTTGGATTTCAGTATCATCTCTATGCAGATGATACACAAATCTACCTATCCACCCCTGATCTCTCACCTACTGTGTTGGCCCGTGTCACTGATTGTCTCTCTGCCATTTCTTCTTGGATGTCCTCCCATCATCTCAAACTTAATCTATCTAAAACTGAACTAATAATTAAAGCGCTACATAATCTGATGGTGCTATATAAAAACCTGTTAATAAATAAATAAATAAATAAATAAATAAATAAAATATATAGGGATAGGTTCCGGTGTTCTCCCTAGTTAGTGGGTCTATTAGCAGTGTTTTTTTAGATTTATTTTTTTCTGCATATTTTCTTGCTGTGATTATCCTGTATGTATCACTCTTTCATATCATTCATGTAATCATTTTTCTATATTTCGCCTTATTCATATTTTATTCTATTAATATTAAAGCTATACTTTTTACCTTCATATCAATGTGTTGAGACTTAAATCTTTATTAAGGTTGACTATGTATACCTCAGTTCAGGTAGAACATCCAAACAGGTTGTATAATTGTATAACCAGGAGCAATAATATTTCTTGTATATATTTATATTTATGACTTTCCTTTTTTTTTTTACAAAATTTACAAATGTGGAATTCTGCATCCTCTCGTGCTGAGATATTTACATGAGTAAGTGTTTTTGGCGCATACACACACACACACACACACACACACACACACACACACACACACACACACACACACACGCACACTTATAAAATACATTCTTTCCTTCATTATCTTCTCCTAAAAATTAATGGTAAGATCCAGAATGTACAATTTTTATGTTTTTCTGTTGAATTGCATTTGCTTTTCCACATTGTGCGTGTATGATTGGACTGAGCCTGCATGCTTGGACAAACCCATCTAGATTTAGCAATGAACTGGATACATAAAGTTCCCTTACTTTCTCAGTTTAAGGCTTTCTTAGAATCTTAATTATGTTTATAAGGCACCCAAAGTCAAAAGGAATACTGAACAATCTGAATTTTGAATTAGCTAGGTCCAAATAAGTAGTTTGTTTAAAAGGATCTGACAGGAGAAAGATAGCCTACCACTGGAGAAATCTGTGATTTCTCTTGTGCAGAGACTGTGTTAAATAAATACTGGAATGAAGAGAGAGACAAGTAACAGAGTAAAGTGAATTATTACAGTTTTTAATAAGTAAATTCCTTTGGTTTCATCCAACTGAAAATTTTTCTGCGAATAGACCAACAGCATCACTAGGAGGGTGCAGATCACAAGACTGCACCAGGTGACAGTTTTTATGGGGTGATGAAGACCCCACCCCTTCACTCCCATCAGGAGTGCATCCATGGCACAGATATATATCCTGGCTGGCTAGCTGGCCATTGCATTTCGAGCAGTCAGACTGGTGGACCGGCGGGAGAGGGAAGGTTGGCGACATAAAAGGTGGATAATAGTATAGATGGAGTTTTGACACAAGCAAGGAGAAGAATTTGGGCTGGCTGTATCCTGGACACATAGAAGGAGAGACTGTTTGACTTTAACCACATAAAACTATGTGTTTTGTCACTACTTTTGCCATTACATTAATTATAAGTAACATAAACAGGAATTATTATTTACAACTAACAGTACAAAAAACATCACTAAATTCTTTTATGGAATTAGGTCCACGGTTGTGACACCATTAATTATCGCATGGTGTAACATAAACCCTAGTGACGCCACTGACTGGACTTCTTTCAAAGCTTTGTTACAAGTTACCAAATGTGAGATACATCTTACCCCTTGTTTGTCTCTCTAGGACACACCTTTAGCTCTCTAGGACCACTCCCCCATGTCTCAGCACCTAATTCCAGTTTTTCCATTTCTCTTTTGCTGTGTCTTATGGTGACTGGATACTTCTTATTGGCACATTGTCTTTCTGGCTAACATGAGCTGGCCCTGGTTTTGTGGCACCTCTGTGATTACTATGAGGCACCCCAGGATGCTACGGCTCACACTTTGGGAACCTTTAGTAAAGATTTTTCCATTCTAATGTGTGCTGATCTGTGTCAGACTTTGTGGTCCAGTACTTGCATAGCCTAATCTGTTGCTAAGTGATGTAACTGAAGCAACCTTGCAAGTTTTTAGGATTTATTGCTGATCCTTCCATAGACCATATTTAGTATAGAGAACCATCAGAGATCTCTCTATGACTCGGGGTAGAAACAGGCATTTGGTCTATATACACATTTGTGTATATATATATACAATTTCTATATTCTAAACAAATGGATAATGCAAAAGCAAAAAAGTTAAATTGACCCATCAAAAACTATGTAACTACTGTTAATAATTAGGCAGGTAGCTTGATTATTATGCATTATGTAAAGTAGGTAATAGAAATGGTGTAATAATATAAATTATGGAATGTCTAAATTACTTCAGATTAATTGCACAGCTCATAAAGTATAATGACAGTCCAGAGAAAATAATATGTTATAATGCTGCCACATAGGTAGCTCAATAGCCTGTAATTAATTGTAATAGATTCATTGTTACTTGTTTACATTTCCTGGTCTTCTGAACTCATGCTTTTAATGCAATCAAACACAATTTATAGATTTTACTACACAATGGCCAATGTTCTGCGTGTTGTACACATCAAACAGATAAAATTAAGACTGCATGTTAACACTCATCAAAATATTTTTTAAAAGATGTGCAAAGTTTGTACCGACATATGAGACTAATCTATGAATAAATAGTGTCATGCAAATGTCAAGAGGTGCTTTTGAAGGGATAAGATTAGGAGGTAAATGTCTTCTGCAATAAATATTCCATGGGATTCATCTTATCCAAACTCCAGTTATAGAGTTTCCATCCAAAAAATACTTTTAATGAGCAGTGTGCTTATTAGACTACAGATTGATAAACACAAAGTATAAAAAGTATAAAAATGATAAAACCAGTTGGACAAAATGTTCTAAGTGCACTTCAGTAGAAGATGTCAGTCATCACTAATCTATTACCAGTCTGTAGTGTAACAAACATGTAAAATACATATACAGAGACTGCAAAAATAAATGTCCATGTATTTTTTATGTTAAAATACATAATATGTCATTACTTAAAACTAGCATCTGTTTAGAGGTTTTTTATTATAGAAAATGTCTTGATGATTTTGCTATCTTGGTTTCTTTATAACCACAAAGCACCTTGCTATGCAACACTGAGTTAAGACAGTATCAATCTTTATAAATGTTTGTATTGCAACCTAGATGCAATTTCATCATGCCCTGTAATTAGATGTCATGGCCTAAAGCAGAGCTGACTAAGACTTTACAGAAAGGTAAAACACTTCACTATTTGTCAGTGAAACTGATACATTTTAGATATTGTCTCTAAACTGTTCTATGGCCACCAAATGTGATATAGAAACAGCGTCATTTAAATGGGACTTTTATTTACTTTAAATCCTGTTCTGCAGTTCAAAATACATTATCTTGGAACCATTTGCAAAAATGTTACTTTCAAAATTGCAATATATGCTGGAACAGATTTGTGAGACAACTATTCAGGATAGGGTTTAGTTACAAAGAAGCAAATAGGGACTCAATTACAGGAGGTGCCTTGACGCTGGGCAGGTGAGCTTAACCCAATATAGCTATATTGTGAACTAAACCTCCTTTTAATGTATGTGCTGACATATGGTGTTATATAATGTTTGTTTGGAGTGCCAGACCTCTCTTTTGTTTCTTAAAGAAGCAAATTTACCTAAAACATCCATAATAGCTATATTTACAGACATAGGGCTAGATCCAGACCCACGCACACATTACATGCGCGCAAGTGTCTGTTAGTACGAATGCATGCCTTATAGCCGCTGACGTAGTCGTGACGGTGCTTACCCCACCCCAACACCTATACAGTAGCGTGCCTACTATACACTTCCCCTGACACTCCCTCTGTCCCAGCATAATTACACTCGGTTACACCGGCTGAAGGCTACCCTAACTTCAGCCGGTGTAACCGAGTGTACTTACGCCGGGACAGGAGCGTAATGGCTGTAACCCTGCCCCTTCAAGCTAGTTTCCCTCCCCCCGCCTGCCTTCCGTAACTACAACGTAGTAACGGAGCTGCCTGCCCCTTCCTGCACACAGAAAATCAATGATTATGCCGGGCAACATCTGTGGGACGCATTTGCAGATCGGCAAAACTGTCGATCTTACGCATCCACCCGCCATAAATATGGCGGGCCCCCCGCCATAAATATGGCGGGCGGCGTAGGTCTGGATCAGGCCCTATGTGCTTGTTTTATTAATTAGGTGTAATGACAAATAATTTCTATTTATTCATTTAAAGCATAACATGAAAATAAGATTGAGATCACTGTATTTATTATAAACGATTTGGAGGCAGCATTGTAAATATTATTAACCCCTTAAATCCAAAAGTGGAGATATAGTGATTTCTTTTGAGTAACTATTAAAATACATAGCCTTTTTGTGCATTAGATAAATAAAACAAAAATATTTTCAGATTTTTAACTTACTCTCTAACATAGAACTCCAGGAAATTTACATCAAAAGTATTTGATACATATTCTTTACTATTATTCTAAAGTGTGAAACTTCTCTAATGCTTCAGTTAAATAAATGTACTGCAGATATTTTAAAAATCTCTAAAACAACATCACACAAAAAAAATATGCACAAAACTTTGTAGTTCTTCAATAAAGCTTATTACAGGTTTATAAACAACAATAATACAGCTGCTATATCAACTTGTGAAGTTATTCTCAATTTTCTCTCCTAATGCATATGTGGCCCTGACTATTGGCTACTTTTCCCCTACATAATAAATTAAAACTGGTTACCCTCATATCAAGAGGCCTCAAACACTACAAGCATTTTGACATAATCTTTTCTCTGCCAATAAACACGATTTCATGTCCTCAGCGATTACCTCTAGCCACCACTTGGCTTTCCCCATTTTCTGGCACCCAGACCTCACTTACTGCATGATTATTTCTATATTTATCATATGTACATTTAACTTAGCAGTGATTGTCTGTTTTCTCTTAATTGTAATAAGGCAAGTCTGTTCCTATTATAGTTAGTAGTTTATCCTGTTTTGTATATTGTACTTTATTCACCCATTGATCAATAGCACTTTACAAATAAAAGATATTAATTGAAAGCAAAGACTTCCTTCTTGCATCAATGGTCTTCACAGGCGTGTTCCATATTGTCTTTGTTGTGGGAGGAGATAAGCAGATTGTATGCTAAAATATACAGGATGTCTGTATCCATGAGGCCACTAATAAGAGATCCCACAGGAGAAGTACTAAATGAGTTTTGGTTAGTTCCACTGGTAAGAGGTTCACAGTGGCACAACAGAAATTTACAACAGGTAATGCAGAATATAAGGTAATCTATTGACACTAGTGACATCAAAACCCCCAAGAAGGACTGCATTTTAGGGGATTCAATTTCTAGGACTATCCATTTACAAGGGGGTTCTGTAGCTAATAATTAGTTGCAGTGCTTGCTGGGAGCTACACTTTTTTAACATTTCAAAATCAGCAAGCAAGGATGGGTAGATATATGTCAAGATCCACCTTGGTATAAATGAGCTTGCCAGTAATAGTAACAATGGGATCTGAAATTCTCAAGGAGCAGTTTGGATGCTTTATTAGGACCCATTTAAATTAGAAAAGTGGTAGTGAAATAAATAATTAAAAACAAAGGCTACTCTCCCCACCCAAGAGGTATTGTGCTGCAAGGCACATCTGTCAGGAAGCATATCTGCATCAACTAAAGTCAGATGGAAAAGCAAAATGATAATATATTCAAAATGCAACCTTTTAGAGGTATAAAAGAGAAACAAATAAAGGTGGCACTTTGGGAAAAAAATAGACCACTCAAATTAATATGTATATATAAAATATCTATAA
>WWET01000623.1:61542-76626 GCA_011038615.1 Limnodynastes dumerilii
ATTATATATATATATATATATATATATATATATATATATATATATACACACTCAAGAACCAGTTGCTGACAAGGTAGAGGGTCGTGTGACATCCTTAAAAATGGACATAGACAAAAAAAAAAGTACCGCCCCTAATTGGATAATAAGCTAGCGACCAGCACTACCATAAAAGTTTATATATTTTCAAAATGTATGCTAGTGCTGGCCTCTAGAAAATTATTCCAATAGTGCCTACATTTCTTGTCTACTAATTTCAGAGGTATGTATGTAAATTCTAGTAGCTTTCAAAATAAAATTCCTTAACTAATTGCTATATAACAAGGGATGATCTGTATATTGTAGGTATCCACTGAATGGGGCAATGAAAATCATACCTGTGACCTAGCAATACCGGGATATAATTTATTTAGTAAGTAGGGTGTAGGAAAAATTGGAGGAGGGGGTTTAATGTATGTAAAGGTAGGGAAATGTGGGACTGTGCAAAAAGCATGGGTCTGGTGCTCAGTTTTGAGCATAGGGTAGCGTGATGGTTGTCAGCTGTTGAAAGTTAGTATTAGTAGCACGAGGGAGGACTTCTGGAAAGATCTTGGGGGCAAAGTTAATGCGTGAAGACCGACGTTGGTTGTCAGTTGGTAGCAGTGGTTGCTAAGAGTAGGATGGACAGTGGAGCAGATAGGGAAAAGAGTGTGTCAGGATTGGTGAGAGGAGAAAGAGAAACATTGAAGCAGAATTGGAAAAAGTGACATTAGCAGAGAGAAACAGGGAGACAGCGGAGCTGATTGAAATAAGGTGTTCATGAGTATCGGGTGAGCAGACCGAGAAAGAGAGGTGTCAGTGGCAAAGCGAGAGGCAGTGGACGGAGGAGAAGATCGAGAGGAGAGTCGGTGGTGGTGAGGAAAAGTATCGGTGGTGAGCTGAGGAATGTCAGTGAAGCGGATCGAAGAGAGGTGTCGGTGATAGTGGGCCGTATGCAGAGCTCCTTAAAGACCGTGTATACGCAATCAATGTTGCAACAAGTAACGTAGATTACGTTACATAATTACTGCGCTTGCACAGTAGCACATTTCGGCAAACTCCGGCTGCAAATGCAATGCAGCTGGAGCTCTGCATACGGCCCAGTGAGAGGAAGGAGTAACAGCTGAGCAGATCGGGGGTAAAGTGACAGTGGCGGTAATCGAGAGAATGACAATAGAACAGCGTTAGGAGAGTGTCGGTAGAGGTAGCAGAGAACTAGAAGGATGACATCGGAGCAAATCCGCGAAAAAGGTGGCAGTAACAGAGTGTAGAGAGAGGGAGAAGTGTGAAAGAAACAACGGGGACTATTGAAAGTGTTCAAGTTAACGGACTTTGCTTATTACAATCGTTTTTGTTTTTCCTAGTATAAGAACACAAACTTGTTTTATTAAATACATGGTTAGTTGATGGTATTTATATGTATATGAATTATTGTTTTACTGTGTGCTGATTTAATTAAAAGTAAATTTAATGGTAATATTTTATGTTAATAACCAAAAATATTGTGTTTGAGGAAGAGGAGGTTATTGATAACTATTGTAAAAATTATTGTAATTTTTTCTTGAATTAATAAGTTATTAATTAGCTTTGCTAATAGGACAATATTTCGCTGGTCGAACATATGTTAAAAATGTGCTTAGATATTTAGTTTCCATGTTCCAATTTCATTGTACAAACAAAAGTTTTTTGCTGTTTCTAACCAAATTAAATATTGCTAAGTAAAACAAAATTTAAAAAAGCTAAATTGGTGTGCATTTACTCTGAGTTGATCTAACTCTGTTTCACCTCTTCGCAATTCCTAACTTTGACCTTTAACATTCGGTCATCACATAAATATTACTTTGATATGGAGTACTAGAGAAAAATTGAAATGACATTGTGTGTCAGTAGAAACCAAGGAGGTTATTCTCTGTACTAGGGTGAAATATAAACCAACAGAAAAAGATGAGGAAATGGACAATGCTATATTGAAAGACATTGCTAAAATGGCTTTAAAAGGAGAAGTAATAACCTTGCTTGACTTTAATCTGCATGATGTCAACTGAGGTGAGTCTTCTGCTAGCTTCTTTAGAAGTGGGTACATTTTAAATCAATTTAAGGAAACTTCCTTCAAGCAACTGGTGAGGGAACTCACTAGCAAAGATGCATTTTTACAAATGGTGACAACATTTTTGCTTACAAATGATGACAGAATTTTAGAAGCATGTGTTGGTTAGAATCATAGATCCAGTGATAATCAAACAGTATGGTTTTGTATATAAAACAAATGGAAAGACTTGTACCACACAAAAATGAAGGTGCTAGATTTTAGGAAGGCTGATTTTGTAGAAATGGGATAATGTGTAAGCAATTTTTTTGGTAGGGTTGAGTGAAGCGGCAACTGGAAAAAAAATTAACAAAACAGAACCTTGTATTAGACAGGATTGGAAAAACCCAGGCAAAATGAAGTCAATAAAGTTCACAAAAGAGGTAGCAAATATAGCAAAAAAAGGACAGCTTATATTAAGTATAAGGAAACTCATAAAAATGATGACAGAGAAGTGTGTCTTGCAAAGCAGATAAAAGCTAAGAAGGTTATCAAAGCTACAAAGAAACAAGCTAAGGAAAAAAATGATCCACCCAATACAAAAAGAGAATAAAACCTTATTTATAGGTATATAAATGATAGGCTAAAAACTAAATAAGGGATAGTAAGATTTAAAAAATGGAGACCGTAGGAGTCATAACAATTATTTAAATTCAATATTCACAAAAGAAAGAGAGGGTAAGGGACCACAGTTAAATTGCAAGAAAACTGATACTTGGGAGTAATTATTAAGTCCTTTAACCGAGGAGCAAGTATTAACAGAACTCTCAAATCTGGAAATAAAAAAAAAATTAAGGCCAGATGGGAAACAACCTAGGATAGTAAAAGGGTATTATAAAATCCAGAAGCTTGGACTATAGCAAATGCAAGTGCAAGTAGGGAACTATTGCCAGATCCTGAGTTCATTACAAAAGCGTATATACGCTAGCTGCTTGCGTAACTTCGACTTTTTGTATGTACTGCGCAGATGTTAGGCGTTGTAGCTCTGATCGTACGTACCTTTCTCGTAAATACATATGAAGGGGCGGGTCATCCATACGACGGCCAGAAATACGCTTTGTAGGCCGAGGGAGGCATTTAAATTATACAGTATGGGCCGGGTTAGGCCGTTACATGTGACAATCCATCAAATACGACCGTACTTACGCAAGGAAAAGCTAAGGTAGGTTTTGGTATTCATAAATCAAGTAAATTACGTGCGACCGAGGGGAGTGCTCGGGGGAGTGCATAGTACTTACGATTGAGTAAAGACGCTACAAGATTGTACTTAAACTGTAATTAGGTCTGGATCTGGCCCCTAGTAATTACTGACCAGTGAGCCTCACATCGTTAGTAAAAAAAAAAAATATGGAAACACTGTTAAAGAAACAAATTGTGCAATATCTTAAAACCAGCAACTTACAGGATACTAAGCAGCATGGATTCACTAGTTGAGATCATGTCAAACAAGTCTTATTTACTTTTCTGTAACTACTTTGTGCCACATTGCACACTGTTAAATAAGCTGTAAAATTTAGGATTGGATTCATAGATGGTTGTCTAGATACAATCTAGGCTGCATAGACAGCAGAGGGTTGCAGTGAATGGAATCCCTGATGGGGATAAAAAGGTTTTTCGGTGAAGTTCCCCAGGAATCTGTTTATGGACCAGTAATATTTAGTATCTTTATTGGTTACATTACACATGGTATTGGAAGAAAAGTATGCCTTATTGCCAATGAGAAAGATATGTAACAGGGTACATGTGCCAGGAGGGGTCAACAAAATGATTAATGTGATATATGATAGGATTTAACCAGGTAATAGTCATTTTTACAAACTGGAAGGTTTAGAGGCAATGTGCAGGAAAAATGACTTTACTGAAAGTGTAAATTATAAATGGAATAGCCTCCAATTGGAGGTAGGCTAGGACAGTAGAACAATTTAAACACGTATTTGATAAATATAAGGATATTCTACATCTTAAACTAAATTGAGGGCCAAATAGGGTCCAGGGTCTGAATGGTTTCAAAACGTTTCTTCTGTTACATTCTGTGATGGACAGAGCTATAAGGTAGCAAATTCACTATCAAATTACAAGTATTTTATACTTATACAGAATGGACCTGATATAGGGACCGGATCCACAGCTCTGCATGTTTTCCGTACGTATGGGGGTATTTAATTCTGCACGGAAGAGGGGAGCGAACTCCCCCGTCACTCCCCTCTCTCATGCTGACTTTATGGCAGATAAAACTGCCATATGACATTAAAGACATCTAGGAGTCACAATTTTATGTGACTTAAAGGTAGCTAAGCAATATAACAAAACAATTATAAAGGTGAGTCAGCTATTTGGCTGCATAGGGAGAGGTATTATTAGCAGAAGGAGAGAAGTAGTGATGTCCCTTATAGATCGTATAGAGCTCACCTGAAAGACGTAAATACATTAGAGACTGTGGAAAGAAGAGCTACTAAAATTGTCCATAGCCTGTGTCACAAAAATTCCAAGAAAGGCTAGAGGAACTAAACATGTATAACTTGGAGCAGAGAAGGGGGAAATATGATTGAAGCTTTCAAATATATGAAGGATTGTAACCAACTAAAGGAGGGTGGCATTTTTCAAAGGAAGAGGTATAATAGAACTAAATGGCATGCATATAAAGTTGTAGGTTCAGAGAAAATGTGTGGAAAAATTACTTCACAGAAAGGATAGTGGATAAGTTGAATAACCTCCCATCTGAGGAGGTAGAGGCTAATACAGAAGAATAGTTTAAAATGACAGGAAAATGTATTCCTTATTCACGTCTCTCCAGTTCCCAGTATTCTCCATCATGTGTCTCTAGCTGCTAGTTTTCCAGCCTCCCAGTATTCTGCATTATGGGCCTGATCCAGAACAATGCCCGCCAGATGTTGCCCGGCGTAGCTACGGCAATGCCCGATCAACGAAGGAACAGCGTAGTGGTGCTGGAGGAGGCGTCCCCCCAGCGATACTACGTTAAGGTTAGTGAAGGTGGGCGGGGGGAGTTAGTTTAATGAGGGAGGGAGGGCTTAGCGTAACAACGCTCCTATGCAAGCATATTTTCCATTGCTTAGGCTGGCTGAAGTTAGGGTAGCCTTCAGCCAGCGTAAGCAAGGGAAAATACGGCCGCACAGGGGGTGTGTCGGGGAGAGTAGACGCCCATAAGCTGTGCTTTAATAAGCACAGCGCATCGGCGTAATTCTGGATCAGGCCCAATGTCTCTTCAGCTTTCTACTATTTCCCTTTCCTGTCTCTCCAGCCTTCGGATATTCTCCCCTCATGTCTCTCCTGCTTCTAACCTAAAGCTATCACATTTAACATGCTCCTATACTTTACTCACAATTTCTGTGTTCTTCTGCTTCTGTCCTCTACAGTGTTGTGGTTGATGCTAACATGAACTGAGGTTGCGCCAACGTCACACTAAAAGAAATCCCTGCTGAGACCATACGCACTCTATGATTTATGGGCTCAACTCTATCTATATTTATAAAAGCCATTATTCTTTTTTGACACAGGCAAGTGGATGACATTATGCGCATGCGCAGTAGGATAGCAACAGAATTGAACTGAACATGCATATAAGGTTGAACTAAATTGGGGTCAAAAAGGGTCCATGGTAATTAATGTTTTAATTAAATAACTGGGCAGACTGGATGGGCCGTGTGTTTCTTCCCTGTCGTCATTTTCTATGTTTCTATGAAATTATAAATGCTAAGGTTTGCTTATAACTAGCAAACTGCATGCATTCATTGGCCAGAAGTGACAGAGGTATGATATATTACTTGGAGAATACAAGTTCTATGTCTTAGCAGTATTATTTGAACAATTATTATTTGGGGATGAATTTTGCATCATTTGAGCAGAAACTAATCTAAAGTAGTGCTGATGGATTAATTAACTCAAAGGGTTAAGTTAACAAAATAGTTAACTGTATTGTTAACAATAATATTCTGCTTGACTATAAAAAAAACATGGCGGTCAGTGTGAGGCTCATATGCAGACAGAAGAGATGAATGAGAGAGGACTGCTTAGGCACAAAGGAACTTAACCTCCATGGTTCAGATTTACTAAGCTGTGGGTTTTGAAAGAGTGGAGAGTTTGCCCATAGCAACCAACCAGATTCTAGATCTTATTTAACTATTGCATTTTAGAGAATGTAAGCTAGAATCTGATTGGTTGCTATGGGCAAACTGTGGGTGATCCTCTTTTGCTCTTTTGTTGCTCACCCTCCCTCCCTTATGCCATTTGTGTGTTATTTTTATTTTATTTATTTATTCATTATGAGGTTTTTATATAGTGCTATCAGATTACATAGCACTTTACAGATCATTTTTCACATTCAGTCCCTACCCTGTTGGAGCTACATACTAAGGTCCCTAACACATACATACACACACACACACACACACACACACACACACACACACATTAGGGTTAATTTATTTAGAAGCCAATTAGCGTACAAGCACGTTTTTGGCATGTGGCAGAAAAGTGGAGCATTCGGAGGAAACCTCATGCAGACACGGGGAGAACATAAAAACTCCACACAAATATGGTCTAGACCAGGAATCAAACTCATGACCTTAGCGCTGTTAGACAAAAGTACTACTCACTGTGTTAATGTGCTGCTTTGTTAAGCAATCAAGTGTCATTGTTGGCAAAAGCATTAGCAAGTAGGCAGATATTGTTGAAGTGATGCCTATGTTTAACCACTTTGAGGAGGGCCGCGTAGTTGAGTGGTCATTGAGTTTTGTCTGATGCGTCAGGTTTGGCCTTTTGGCCTTTTATCTGGATACATTGGGCAAAGAGCAGAGGTATTGGAGAAAGCTGAAATGTTGTTATAATTCACTATTTTCTCTGCTCTACTTGCTGTTGCTTTGTGGCCCTCATCAAAATAACAAAGTAAGAAATTAGACAATTAAAAAATGCAATCCCATTAAAATTAATTTATTAAAATTCTAAATATTCTTTAGCAATCCCTAATTCTGTGTTGTGTACAATTGATTCTAGTTTTGTGTTAAGAAAGGTTGCACAAGGGTGCAGAACATCAATCATGGGAAGTTTAACCCATTTTCTTGGCTATAAACAGTTCTATGGCTCAAACAACTATTTAATTCCCTTGTTATAACTGTTGATAGAATCTCTTATAATAAAGCCAATGTATTTACTTCTAATGTCATCCTACCTCTTCCTACCACAGTATAACAGTTGTTATAGAAAAAGCACCTATCCTCATTGGTAGTAAAAAAAATATTTTTCTTACTGAAAACAGTAAGTAATTAACAATTAAACTGGCATATTTTTATGGCACTCTTAACTGGGTTTCCACATTGTAAATAGCTTAATCTATACCAGTAATGGCTAACCTTTTGAGCTTGGTGTGTCAAAATTCGGAAAAAAATCAAGCTTACCTTGGGTGGCGTGTCACTTCTAGAAATTTCCATAATTTTGTGATATTTGCAGCTCTAGTAAAGAAAGAGTTATATTTTTAAGTGCCTTTGGCACTTTTTGCCCCCTTTGTTAGTTCCCAGCCTTTTTGTCCTTTAGTGCCCAGCCTTATTGTCCCCTTTTTGTGCCCAGCATTTTTGCCCCCTTTATTAGTGCCCAGCATTTTTGCCCTTTTGTGCCCAGTCTTTTTGTTCCCTTATTTTGCCCAGCCTTTTGTGCCCAGTCTTATTGTCCCCTTATTGTGCCCAGCCTTTTTGTCCTTTTGTGCCCAGCCTTTGGCACTTTTTGCCCCCTTTATTAGTTCCCAGCCTTTTTGCCCTTTTGTGCCCAGCCTTATTGTCCCCTTTTTGTGCCCAGCCTTTTTGCCTATTTGTGCCCAGTCTTATTGTCCCCTTATTGTGCCCAGCCTTTGGCACTTTTCCCCCTTTTATTAGTTCCCAGCCTTTTTGCCCCTTTTGTGCCCATTCTTATTGTGCCCAGCCTTTTTGCCCCTTTTATTAGTGTCCAGCCTTTTTGCCCCTTTGTGCCCAGTCTTGTCCTCTTATTGTGCCCAGTCTTTTTGCCCCTTTTGTGCCTAGTCTTATTGTCCCCTTATTGTGCCCAGCCTTTGGCACTTTTTGCCCCTTTTGTTAGTTCCCAGCCTTTTTGCCCCTTTGTGCCCAAACTTATTGTCCCCTTGCCCAGCCTTTTTGCCCCCTTTATTAGTGCCCAGCCTTTTTTAATAATTTAACTTAAAATAAACTTACCTCTGCTTTCTGCTCTCCTCTGCGGCGCACTCTCTCTTCCTCTCGCTCTGATGCTGCGTGACCTAGGTTACGCAATGTCACTCACTGTGTCCTAGGCTGCAGCATCTGATTGGATCATTTTGATCCAATCAGGTGCTGCAGGGGGGGGGGGGGGCTTCAAGAGGCGGTATCAGCCATATCCCCTGCAGCTGATCCCGCCTCTCCCCACCCCTCACCTCGCTGATCGCCGCCGCTGACCGCCACCGCCGACATCCGCCGCTGCGATCAGTAAAACATATGACACTTGTGTCAGAGGTGTCACGCAAAGACATTTTGACTGCGTGTCAGTCAAAATGTCTTGGCGTGTCACCTCTGACACCCGTGTCATAGGTTCGCCATCACTGATCTATACAATAAGGAAAATCTGCAAGATGCACAATCAAACAGTTAACTAATGTATTTAAAGATGATGATTAGTTTTCTCTGTAGTCATCATGCTTGGCTTTGAAATTCTAGTTTATAATTACTGTATTTTGGTATAAATAGCAGATAAACCTTAGAATTAAAAATTGTTTAAAATTTCCACTGACAAGCCTTCATCTGCTTGCAAAAAAAAAAAATCAATTCAATAAAGATGTTAGCATGAATTTCTTTGTATTGATTTATGAAGAAGATCAGAAATGCCTTAATCTCTTGCAAAAGATCAGATAATATGTGGAAATTAGCCTCATTGGCCCAAATGTGAAATACTAGTTGCTTAGCTGTCAAATTGCTGATAAATCTTTTTTTTTTCCTTAGAGAAACAGATATTTATGGAATTTTGCAGCCTTCTATTTAAGCAACATTAATATACTTCACTAATATAAAGAAACACAGTAAGACATATATGAGATTGCATACATTTCCTACAAGGCAAGCTTGAGATTGAAATAACTTAATGTATTTTTTTATCTGACATAATATACAGACTCACAATTTTCTTTCTCAGAATTAATATATTGAATTATACACAGTCAGTCTCATTACAGTACATTTAAAGTTTATTAAAGTATATTGACCATGTACACACCTCAAGATTTAGGTTCAATTGCCTCTCTCATACTGGAATATTAAATTAAGATGTGATGCCTTGCTGTGTCTCTCATGGACTCCAACTGAGCTACAGGTAGCAAAAGTCTCCTTCAATTAGGCATAATCATTACTCACAGTCAATAATTGTGCTAAAGGCTGCTTTCAAATCTGTGAGGGATTCACATTTAATGTACTGATTCAGCTTGTCTGAGCCAAATTCACTGTGTACTGAAACCAAAGCAATTTAGTTCTTGCCTACGGCCCTTTTGGCAGTTCATCTAGTACTGAGCGTTGTAAGGACTGTGAGATACAATTTAATCTGAGACATCTGTGCCTAGACAGGACCCTTTCCGTAACAGATATACACTTAACTGCAGTTGTATTTGAAGAACCTGCACTTATCTTTCTTGGTGAAAAATAAAGCATTTAACAAAGCTCTTGTCTGTCTTTTCCTTGTTGATATGGGTAAATATATTTTCAGCGAATACAGATCTCTAATACCATGGATTCAGTATTCTTGCACTATCCAGACATAATAATTATCAAGAAAGCATCATTGCTTAGATACTATGATTACCTACACTTTGCTCATTTTAGCAAAGACTTATAGGTATGTTTATATTTTTGGGTTAGTGTAATCTAAAGTTTAAAGTTGAATTACATTATTTGTACTAAGTCAGCATTGTGAAAATAGCAGTATATTGCTCAGGACAAAGTGAAAAGTTAAATAGAGTTAGAAGACATAAAATACAGATAGAAAACATACCAATCAGTGGATAAATCAATGGATGCAGGGGATTTCAAACATAACAAAATAAAACTTCAATAAATTATTTTTTTAACACCACATATATATTCTTGAACTTTAATTTGAGACATTATAAGAAATATTAATGTTGATGGGCAGCAAATATTTTTTTTATGACAAATGAGAACTGTAATGATTAACTATCAACTAATTTAACCACTTGTGTTTGGAGAATGGAGCAGGCACCTGTCACTGCCAGTATATAAAATTGTAAGTAATTTATGTTCATATGTGCTCAGAAACTACAATTGTGTACACACAATACACACAAAGAGAAGTTGTTTTAGTCTTGTCTTGTGAGTTAAATTATACCTGCAACAAAGGCATAAGGGTAATATTAACATTTCTGAATAAGTTGTTTAAGTCCCATTGCACATATGAAAAAATTCTTCACCATGCTTGATAGCATAGGGGTTTATCCACAGTTCCAGTATAACATCAAAAACAATGTGACAAAGTATACCTCAACAAAACCATGTTGAACAGATGTGGTTTGTCACCACTTTAAAAAGGAGGCTACCACTCGACAGGGGTGTGTAATAGGGGCGGTCGTTCAGAGCACCAAGCCAAAGGGGGGCACCATTAAGTTTATTTTAAATGTTAAAGTGATTATTAATTCAAGGTAGGGGGAGCCATTTTTCCTTTTTGCCCCTAGCTCTAAAATTTATAGTTACAGCTCTTCCACTCGAAACGCATCAGGGGTGGCCACTGAAAGACACAGCATGGCACAATCCTTCCACTGGTCATCCTGCAGACTTCTGGGCTTTCTATGTTCCACGCCATGAACTCTACCTTAACACCACATTCAGACCCAGTTGGTATTCAGATCGCACTGATTATATTTTTTGCTACTTTTATGTGACAAATATTGATTTTTAATCAGTGTTTCTCATCCTGTGTATTTTTGTACATTAATAAATTGATTGTTAATTTGGTATTGTTTCTGTTGCCCTCTATACGAAATATTATATGGGGAACCATGGAAAAGTAACATTCTAAGTGGACTGTTATTGCGCCATATTGCTAAGATTAGTTGATAGTGTTTTTGTAATAAAAAAAAAAAAATGTTATTAGTGTTTTCCTATTTGCAAATGATAGTGCTGTTGTAGATATATTCTCTATGTATTTACTCAGATGTGGTTTGCCAGTCAAATTTGCTGAATTTCAGAAGTTAACATGCCAGCAATAAAATGCCGACAGCACTTACTTTTCTATTGCAACTCCTGTTTGATCGAATATTGTAATGTTGACATGCTTGTTTGGCATTACAATAACCCTATCCCTAATTCCTAACCCTAATCCTAACCCCAACCCTAGCTCTTAACCCTAGTCATAACCCTAACCCTTATCCTATCCTTAACCTTAATTCCTATCCTTAACCTTAACCACTAACTGGGGAAGCAAAGCACAGCATATAGACCCTAACCATAACCACTAACCAGAAAAGCAGAGAGTAGAGCGCAGAGCACGGGTTACATCCGTTTCAATGAAAACATTTCACCGTGTACCTGTGCCAAAATATATTTTACCTACATCAGAAGTGTGTTTAAAAGGATACAGCCAATATTATGCTGTTGGCTGCATCATATTGAATAGAGATTGCCGAAACAGCAACAACTCCCCTTGAACTGCAGTGGAAGGCATATTAAACTGTACACGCACAGTTAGAGGCGAGATGTTGCCTTTACTAGCTCACATCTAAATCTAAATAGTAATAATAATAATAATTTTCTCCTCCCACATTTCCACTCACGCATCTTTCATTTTACAAACCTACTGTAATGGGTTCCGGAGATGGCAGGGGCGTGTGTCTCAGAGCTCTGGCAGGAAACCAGGAATGGACTGGGGTCCGGTAGAAGGCGGACAAGACAACCAGGGTGCAGAGTCTAACTAGGGTCTGGTGTTCACTAGAGCCCCTAATGGTGGGGATAGTCTGCGCTGCAGGACCCTAGCAGGTCGCAGCCCCCGGCAGCTACACCCGGGAGAAGAAGGAGGAATATAAGAGAAGGAAGATAGCGGAGAGGCAGAGAAGAGCAGAAAGCGGGCAAAGACAACATCAGAAGGGACTGACCTGTAATGCACAGACACAGAACACAAAACCAAGATGCAGGATGTAGGGCAGATGAGGACAGACCAGACTGACAGGATGCACGAGGGAACTCACAAGGGTAACAAGAACAGGCACACGGTAGAGAAAAGGGTTAAATACAGAGGTGGAAACACTAAGGAGGGAGAAAGAGGGACTGAACAAAGAGAGGAATGAAACCAGGAACTGGGCAGGAGAAGACTCGGGCACTCGAGAATGCAAGCACAGAAGACTGGCAAGGCACAGAACAACTGGCAACACACAGGAACTGGGACAGCAAAAGCTGGAGGAGGAGAGGCTGTTTACAGGGACCGCTGGCCAGTTACAGCCAGGCAGTCTGGGTGCAAAGTAGAGCAGCTGATCTGGCATCCTGGATACCAGGCAACCCCCAGGATGCCAGACAGGCAGCAGAGGAGGAGGCGTGGCTAGACGCAGGCACGCTGATTGTCACTAAATTTATTTAGTGACAATAATATTGTGCAGCTAATATTAGGCAATTACATTAGTCTCTTTGGGCCTGATCCAGAGCAACGCTCGCAAGCGAGCGTACGACGAGCGTATGCGAAAATTCGGCAAAAAATTTGCAATGCGCATGCCCAGTATGACAGCTTCCGGTCGCCTGAGCGTCATGAGCGAATAGCGGGCGTATTGTTAGCGTATTTTTCGCTCGCTGGGCGTATTTTTTTTACGATGGTCGGCTGGGCGCCCGTTTTACTACAGGGAGGCGGGGGTAGCCATTTAAATTGTACAGTATGGGCGTGCTAAGCCCGTACGCTCAGCGTATTTTGTGCGAAATTTCGTACGGCCGACGGTCGTACCCAGTGTAGGGTATAGGCGCCGTAAGCAGGTACTTTACTATGGGAGTGTTAGGGGCGTGTATGTTTATTCGCACGGTCGAACGTACGCATTCGCGCGCCGTGCGAATTTTCGTAGCGCTGGATCAGGCCCATCCTTCTGGCATCCTGATTGCTTAGCAACACCAGGACGCCGGTATTTAGTGAAGGAAACGCTGCCGTGAGAAGAGGCATTGGTGCTTAAGCGCTGTCACCCTCAGGTGACAGCGCGTAACACCTACTTTTAAATTTAGAGCTACTACGCATGCGTTGTAACTCTTTTATGCTATTTACGTAACATTTTTTTATATAGATTGCGTACACACGGTCTTTAAAGACTGCGTGTACGCAATCTACAGAACAAATGTTATGTAAATAGCGTAAAAGAGTTACTATGCATGTGTAGTAGATCTAAACATAAAAGTAGGCTCGTAAAATGAAAAATGCGTCAGTGAGTATCCGGTCCTGTATGTTCAAGTTTTTTTATTTTTGTGTTGTAACTCTCAGACTCGGACTCAACTTTACTGTCAGACTTGTTTCATTTCCTCAAATTTGGCTCAATCTAATTTGTCCAAAATGAAACAAATGCCAGTGGATATATGTAGCATTTCCAACATCTTTATTTTAGTCAGTTATAATGAAGCGGATCCAGACTTGCTACAAGGTGGCATTTTACAATTGCTATGATCGGAAAATTTGTATGCGCCACATTACAAAGCCAGATCTGGATCCTCTGGATCAAGATTTCCATCCTGGTAAAAATTCAGATGGTGGGACATGGAATGAGCAGAAGTGCTTTTGCTTTGTGGGAGGTATGTATAAATAGTATAGTAACAGCTCGTTTTAGCCCTTAAGTACTGTCCTGACTTTTGTAATGTCGCCATTTTACCTGGGGACGGTGCGGAAATCTTAAGAAAGTGTCCAGTGATCGCAACTCCAATCAGCTGTGTAAGAGTTAGGATGTCGCTGAGAGCTCCAAGCACAACAACAACAGAAGTCAGAATCCAGTCCACTGTTCTGTACATAATAATCTCTCATTAGCTGAAAGGAAAATAGATGACAATGGAGATTATAATACATTTATACATATTCTCATTTTTATTTCTTTAAATTGTATAGAAAAATATGAATCTAATTTATATAAATTACATTAAATTACATATGACGTCTAATGGATTTTTTCCTCCTTGGCAATGATATTAATATAAAAAATTCTATAACTATAAGTAAATATTAATCATGCAGATCACATCAGGATTGCCAACTTGAATACTGCCATGCTTTACATTTATATAAAAAAATAACAAATATGCCTTTCTCTTTACTGATTACCAAGTTATCTCATTTCCCATCGAAAATGTTGGTGGTACACAGTTGAATAATGTAGTTTTTATTAACCTGTCACATACTTCTGTGCTTGCTGACATTAATTGACAGACCTCGTGGCATATCCTGGAATAACACATCATTATCATTTGACTGCAGAGGAAGTGACAAGTGAAGCTGTAGGAAAAATACTTTTAACAATGAAAAGTATTATAGAACCCTATGTGTAATGATACATTCAATCTAAAGAGAGTAAATTGTACATTTACATATATAACAGGAGAGGATTGTATGCCAATTAGAAGCCCTGCCAGTTTGAAACATGTTGGTTGATTTTTTTATCCATAGTGTAGTTAATGGGGTCAGAAAAGTGAGAAACATGTTAACATTCTTGTAGAATAGAATCCTTTCTATGGATTTAGAGGCAACTTTATTAGCTGATTTTTAGATTTCTGCCTTAGAGTTCTGGGAAGAAATATCTGTGAATTAGACCCAAATTTAGTGAAAACTATATTGTGAGGTGGCCCTAAACTTCTAATGTAACGAAGCATATATTTAGCTAAAAATATAACTTTTCCATAATAAGATACGATAAGGCTATATACTCAGCTACAATGCAGAAACTGCTGTAGTGCTAGGTTGTTTAATGCTAATCAGTCCATCTAACTCATACATTTCTCTCCTGC